>CAIGQQ010037872.1:1890255-1924013 GCA_903798035.1 Danio albolineatus
GTGTTAAAAACAGACAACATGAAAAAAAGAAAGATTAACTAACCTCAATTCCAGTCATAACAATAAATAAAAACTAACGTAATCAAAACCACCTATTCGGTTCTCCCGCTCAACTTCGCCGTGTGTGGAGTGAGCTCTGATTGGTTAACATCTTTCTCCCGCTCAGCTTAGCTGTAATTGCCCGGTGTGCTGCGTCAGCTTTGATTGGTTTATAAATTAAAATGATGTGCACAAGAACGTATTCTGAATAAAAATCTAAATAAATTAATAGATAAAACTGCAGCCTTTGCGATTTAGAAATTGCATGCGCTTAAATCGGGATTTTTTTTTGCGATTGCGATTAATTGCACAGCCCTAATTGAAACTAATAAAGACAGCAGGAGTCAATTATTTAATTGAAGCTTTTAGCCTCACATCTTTAAAGTTCTAAAATATATTAAATGTTTACTAAAAAAAAACATCCTGGGGGAGGGGGGGGGGGTTACCCAGACATTTAATAAGAACTTCATTTACAGCGGTAATCACAATACTGTGGTATCATGAAACCTTGATATATTTATCCCATGCCTATATGGAAGTTACGGCTACTGCTTTCCAGCATTCTTCCAAATATCATCCTTTGCGTTTGTCAGCAGAAAAACATTTAAACTGGTTTAAAACAAGTGAAGGGTGAGAACTTTAAATGATTACATACGTTTTTCATTTTTGCGTGAACAATCCCTTTTAAAACTGTTCTCTTCATGCTTGCTGGTTTATCCACAAAACTGTTGTAGCTGTCTGGCATGACTGTAAGCTATTACCGCAAGCTGCTTAAACCCCATACTAGATATGCTGCCCTCATCCCACCAATCTCAATATTCAATTTAAACGGCCTGGCGAGAGCCTACAGCTTGATATAATAGATGCACCGCTGCTAATTTGGGATTTGGCATCAGATTAAGCTCTTTATGATATTTCTCCCTGAGCAGACTGAAAGAATGTGACACTGGTAGGATTAGACGAGAACTTCAAAGCAGTGGGACTTTATGATCATTAATGGACGTCCTAATTACTGAGGATGCACCCGAGTGCTCATCGTTCTCATCATTTACAAAGCATTAACAAAGGTTAAAAAAAAAGCCTCATTGTCATCACTTAGACAAATTCTGCCACATCACGGCACCTACAAATGATAAATACTCTAGTGTTGTTAAGATACTGAAATTAATGCATATGATACATTAGAAAATATTGATACTCGATTACCATTGTTTTGATTCCATCAGGAAGTATTGCCACAACTTTATTTAAAGGATTAGTTCACCCTCAAAAATTAATTATGTTATTAATTACCCTAATGTTGTTCCAATTCTCTAAGACTTCAGACATAAATTAGGATATTTTGGATGAAAGATATTTTGGATGGAAGTTTCACACTGTATAACTTTAAAATAGGAAGAATCGTCAACAACTTTGTCCAAACTACATATTTTGATATTAACTACACAACAAGAAAGAAGCCTTTAATGGGGTAGGAAATGTACTGTATTTGCTCACCTTTGAAGGGAATTAGTAATTTCTGCTCTCTTTTTTTTTTTTTTTTGACCTGGTTGTGGCTTTGCTCAGATGCACGTCAAACAGACACAGATGCTCCTGCCAAATTTCTGCTAGTTTTTCCTCCATTTCTTGGGTCCAGATAAACTGAAAATGAGCGCTTTTAACTTCTCCCCAACCTCCTGCTGGCCTCCAGGTAACCACACTAGTGGATGATGCTCTCTTATTGGCTGTAGGTAATCGCTGATGTTTTCAGTCAAAACTCATTTTACATGGCATCATTTGAATCGCTGACAGCTCCAGATATTTAGCACACCAAATACTGTATCTCATGGGCATCGTTGACTCATCGGCGATTTCTCAAAAACTGTCGGCGAGTCAAAATCAGGGTTGAAATCATGCAGTCTGAACTCGGCATATCTGCATACTGTAGATAGCATGGGTACTGACTCGCAAGACATTCAACGTGTAGAAAAGGAACCAAAAACACTCAAAACATTCCATGTGACTTCAGTAGTTCAACTTTATCCATAAGTTCCAAAAAAACACTTTTGTGCACCAAAGTAAGTGTAAAAAGATCCAATGTCTTCTGTTCTTCGGGTTGCTAGGGTGCATGCTTTCTATGTGCAGTACGACGCAGCATGCAAGCATGGTAATCGCCTGTAGTAAATGCGCACCAAAAGAGAACATAGGCAAACATCATTTTAACAGGTTTTTGGTGCACAAAATTGTTCTAGGAGCTTCATGTGATTACAGTTGAGCCACTGAAGTCACATAGAAGTTTTGCTTCTGACTTTTCTGGATTTTGAACATCTCATAACCGTTACAGAGGTTCAGAGAGCTCCTGGATGTAATCTAAAATATATTAAATCCAAGAATTCTAATTCTTAATATCTTGTGTTCCAAAGATAACTTGTGCTTTCCAAAGAAAAATACTCCTGATTGGTCTCATCAGAACAACATGAGGATGAGTAATTAATTATCTTTATTTCTGTTGGAACTAATCCCTAAAAATTACAATATTTATGCATGCTTTAATTTATTTGTTTGTGTTAAAATCTCAACATGGCTTTAACTTTTTTGTTTTTTTAATTACTGGTCTGTTCAAGACCAGTAGTCTTGACTCGCCCTGCCAGTTTTCACTAACCCTGCCAAATTTTCCACTGGCCCAGCAGAAATTAAAAAAATTAAAGGAACAAAATAAAAATATTTGTTGTTTTTGATTTTTATAACCATGTAACTTTCTATAAATGTTTCAATTATTCATTTAAATTTTTGCATTAACGAAAAAACTATTATCTATAAGGTTAAATCATTAGTGAGCATGTAAACAGTCCAAAATGAATAAGCAAATTACAACCAATTAAACAAATCAACACAACCGAAGAAATATACAGATGATGAAAGTGTTTAACCTTCTTCAGGTAGGTCTAAAAGATGTTAGACTGCGGGTTAATTAGGCTGATTTCACTTTACAAAATGTCTTCCTTTTTTTAAAAGCTGGGTATTGTGCTTTAAATATTGGTATTTTAATGTCGTTTGATATTTATTCAGCCAATCGGTTAAAGTGCTTAAACACAGAATTCAGCTTTTGAATACAAGTGGCACACAAACACCACATTAGTATTGAGTATTGACATTTCTGCCACCTTTGCACTTGATCTTTAAACTGAAATGCGCAGAGTTTGCAGCATAAACTGTAAATAAGCCACAGAAAGTCACAGGCCGGAGAGATTAAACTGTGGTGGGCCATAACACCATATCAAACAGCTTCAAGCAACCTAGACGAGCGGAAATATCGATACTTTGACAACAATAAAAGACTCATCAAGAAAGACTTTTTCATAAACTACTGAACACTGCTCACTTAGAAAAGATGATACGAGATATCTTGTAAAACATTATTTAATCCTGAAATGGCACAAAACATATTTCTCCTCAAGTCTAAGAGCAGGCTCACTCACTCCCACACACAAACAGATTCTTTCTAACTAAGACACTCCGAAATGCAGCCTGTAGCTCATTTCTTCAGCTTTCATCTCAATTTTTGTCTTGCTGTAATGTGTGCACACTACACATACGGCAAAGAAATCAACATGAAACCATTTACAGATATCTGAAGCTGTGTAAAAGACGGCACACCCTGTTTGTACTTGAGGTGGATCTATCAGACGGGTGTATTGAACTCCCAGAGCGCCTCTCTTCCTCAAATCTCCTGACACACTTTCATGTGAAGTCCTATCAGTCCATGCCAGACCTGAAGGAGGAAATCTGTCCAGCCTCTGCTAAGGTTCTTGTCAGCCTGACAGGGAAAACCCCACCGGTATTGTTGTTCAGTGCGATCGTCCTATCAGATACGTCCTTTAGGATGGCTGGCGTGTTATATAGGAGCCTGATAATTGGCTGTAATAAAGAAATGTTATTAAAATAAAAGAACACAAAAATAAATATATAATAATGATAAAATATAAAAAATATTAAAATTATAATCAGAGTAAAATATATATATATTGAAATATAAACAAAAGAAAATTAAATAACATTGTGAATGTAACATTAAGTAAATACAAATTAAATTAAAAATATATAAAAATAAATGAAAATTAGAAAAAAAAAGAAAAATATTTACAACAATTAAATAAAAAATATTTTTAATAATTTTTAAATAATGCTTGTTTAAACTACTTGTATAAAATGAGCTGAGACAACACAATTCTTGAGATTTTTGGGGGATAACATAATTATTTTATGTACAATCCACTTAAATTTGTAAGTTAACTTTTTAAAAAATGTTAAGACAACAATAAAATGTATGGAAAACTCTATTTTTACAGTTTAAAATAATATAAATGACATCAAACAGATAAAAAAATGACATTATTAAACAGGTAATGAAATACCATAATCAAGAAGAGGCACAAACAAATTTCTAGAACACTCTCATTCACAGCTCCGTAGGTGGAATGATCTTGCAAACCTTGCAAAAATGCAGATTGCACAAAACAATGCGTATCACTTTATTGCACCTTACTAAAAATAATGAAATTTGTCCTGCGCACTTGCGGTTTTTAAAGAAACTTTTTGGTGCGTTAATCTAGTCAATACTTTCGTTCAAAGAGGTAATGATTCGCACTCATCAGATAATTGCTTCGTGTTGTTTTTATTTTTACATTCTCTGGGTGACTCAATGACACAAACGTTTCGGCACAATGCCTTCCTCAGTGTGTAACACAATTCTCTCCCTCCACCCCTTTTATCCCACAGTCAATCACATTGCGTCATTAAACGACCGCTTCATAATTAGACAATCTCATTTTCGTTTCATCACCTTACTAAAAATAAAACTAAAAATATTCCAAATAATGGCAATTGATTCAATATAAAATATCAAATACTTGTATATTTTGCTTGTTTATAATTAAATCACTTATGATATTTCTCATTTGTAAGTTGTTTTGAATAAAGGTGTCAGCTAAATGAATAAGACTGAATGTAAAACAAATAAATAAAAAAAACTAAGTGCACACATTATAACAGAAAATGAGTTAATAACCACTGTAAGAGTAGATTAGAATGTACTTCCTTCATTAACTAAAAAAAAAAAAAAAAAGAGGAAAGTGGTTTGTGGATGAACTCTGTGGTCAGCCCTGACTTTTAAAGCATTGGCCTTCCTTTTTAGCTTGATGTTTCTGTAAAGCCCAACCATTAAAACGTGCCCTCGATTAGATAAGTGGTTAGAACAAACTCCACAGATTGCAAAACACCCGGATGTTTTGAGGTTTTGGTTAAACACACAGAAAGAGAGGAAAAAAAGCAACATTGCATAAATGACAATGCATTCACCCCTCCACATGCAGTGGCCTGGAAACCCGATCAGGCCTCTGCTAGTCTTAGATTAACCTCCCCAAGCCCTTCGCGCTTAAGTGAAATGGATCGCCCTCCAAAACTTAAGGACCCCCCTCCTTGCGGTCACCTGCGTCCCCTTTAGTGGGACGGTGGGGGGGCAGAAGCAGAAAAGGAGGGCAGTTTAAGCCAAGCCCTGAGTGACTGGATCAAATGTCACCTCACTATTTTATCCAGCAGGAATAATAGCCGCAGTCTAGTCCTCTACTGGACGAATGCTCCCTCGAGTGCTTCTCCCAGCAGCCCAGGTTTTTCCTCTGCTTCAAGGAAAATGTAATGTCACCATCGTCGCTCTCTCCCCTCCATCGCCATCCCTGAGTGGAAGCCATTCATTCTTCAATTGGACTTAATCAAGTTTGAATCGAGTAACAGGCCTCTGTCAATCTTGGCAGGCACTCAGGTTGCAGATATGCAATCTCCGATCGGGTCCCTGAGGCATATTTAACTCATATATAAATAAGGGGATTGTCTCCCGCAAATATATGATATGTCACTGCTGGCCAGACGGCAAGGATATGTTACCATCAAACAGTCTAGACAGCCAGCATGGAGATTTGCAGGAAAAATCGAGGAGGGGGAGGTGGGATATCTTTCAAACTTTGCGTAAGATGCATCTCGTTTTGCAGTTAGCATTCACTTCGGATGAAAAATGGGTTGGACAAAAGGAAAGTTTGGAGAGAAAGAAAAAAAAACACTTTCCAGAGAACTTAAACAATATTTCATGCTCTGGATTCTAGTTGCTAGTGTATGACGCACCTCGCAAAAAAATGAAAACAGTGTTTCATACAGTCAGCCAAACTTAGCCCATTTACAATTACGTAAAATTTAGTAAGGACAATTTAATTGGGACTGATGCAGCAGGTGCTGGTTTACTGTTCGAATCAAGTAAAATAAAACAAAACATAAAACACAAAATAAAACCGGTAAATATATAAAGCTTTAATGATTTAAAAAATATACACTAAGGACTGTGGTACGGTGGCTCAGTGGTTAGCACTGTCGTTTCACAGCAAGAACGAGTCCCAGCTGGGACAGTTGGCATTTCTGTGTGGAGTTTGCATTTCTCAGTGTTCGCTTGGGTTTCCTCCAGGTGCTCCGGTTTACCCCACAAGTCCAAAGACATGCAGTATAGGTCAATTGAATAAACTAAATTGGCCATGGTGTATGAGTGAATGTGAGAGTGTATAGGTATTTCCCAGTGCTGGGTTGCAGATGGAAGGGCATTCGCTGTGGACAACATACAGTAAGATCGATAAGTTGGTGGTTCATTCTGCTGTGGTGACCCCTGATGAATAAAGGGACTAAGCCGAAAGAAAATTATTGAATAAACTAAAAATAAATATAACATAAGTAAAAAATAAATATAACAAAGTTAAAAAGTAAAACACAGTACTGCACAAAAATGAAGTATACTGTACAAAATGAAGACAAAAATGCATGACAACAAACGTTTTCATGTTATTTTAATTTTAATCAGTTAATCAGGTTTCAACAAAAAACATTGAGTTACTGTTCAAAGTTTAAATGTAAAGTTCATAATTTACTCATTCTTGTCCCAGCTTGGTTTAAGTTTCTTAATTGTTTTATTGAACAGAAAAGATGATAATAAATTTCATTTTCTGTTCAACAGAACAAAAAAAAGATAGAAGATGGAAAAAGAAAAAAAGACTAAATAATGCAGGAAGCCTGTAACCATTGACATCCATATTACACTTCATTAAATGATGTTTGCCATGTGTTCAAACTACTTATATTAAATGAGCTGAAACAACAAAACTCTTCAGTTTTTTGGGGGGGACAACTTAATTGTTTTTTGTTCAACCCACTTAAATTAGCAAAAACTGATAAGTTAACTTTATTCCGTCATGTTGACACAGGCTCATTCTGAAAATGTAGCCCTATAAACATTTCTGGAGATCGCAAATTATGAAGCCATAAGTAAGTATGCAGTATGAAGCCGCTCCTTTTCGTGGTTACCAGCTGACCGCTTACCTCAATGTGGACAGCTTTCCCGCTGTTACCAGTTTGTCCAGTTAGCCATGTACAGCGACGGACTTGAGACGCAGAGAGGAGTTGACCGTAATGATGGGGTTCAAGTCCAGCCATGAACAGTTCCAAGGCCAAAAAATAAAATAAACAAGTAAATAACAGGGTGAGAATGGGGCAAAATCTGGTTTAGGGAAGTGGGTGGTCAGGTCAATCAGTGCTTTTGAAAACCCCATTGGGTTTAGGGAAGGAGGAGGGTGGGTCAGTCGATCGGTCAGTCAGTAAGTCAGTCATTTGACAGCGGTGGCCATTGGTGGATTTACATGAGAAAAGCAGGCGCGAATGGCCCTTTCGAGAGAAATTTGAGATCTCAAAAGTGTCCAAAGTGGCCTTTGTTTGGAATAGTGAAAACAAAAACAAAGTAGCTCCTGGGATGTATTTGGTGCTCTTCAGATATGCATATAGTGGTATGTTTTCAGAATGAACCTGGGTTGTATTGATTGTGTGGAACCAAGCATTTTTAACAATGTAGGAAACCAAAACAAAAGAAACTTAAACTGGTCAACAGTGCAACAGTGAGTCGATTATCACAGAATTGTCCCTCTAACTTAATATTTGACTGATGTACAGTCAGCTGAGATAACTAGAAAAGTACATTTGGTTCAACTATTAAAAATTAAATATAATAAAATAAAAATCAACTTAGCCCAAATACAGTAGCAGTTAGAAGAATATAAGGTTTTTATAGGGAATGATACAGCAGGAGTCCGTTTACACGCTCGCTGCTCGGACGACATGCCAAGGGAGTCGACTGATGCTACTGCGCTAATGTAATCTATGATCTCTCCCATCCCAATTAAAGAGAGAAATAGCCCCTAAACAGCTGGAGGAGAAAGGCCTCTTAGGAAAGGGCAAACTGTTTTTAATGTCAGAAGTCTCATTTAAGCAGAGCATCTGCTTTTTCGGAGAGTTTTATAGGGAGCGCAGTCGTGGCTAACACATACATAGACCCGACCATCTGGAGCGATTGTAAAATACTGTCTGTGCAGCAGAGAAACGACGGACAGACGTGCTAAAAACCCACTCGCGCTTGAGTCAGCGACGACCCCGATCCCTCTCTTTCTGTCTCTATTATCCGCAATCAGGTTACTCCTTCCTGTCTGCTACAAATTACAATGCCATGCTGTCTTTAGTCTGATTACGGTCTGCTGTGCTGGAAATCTTTTTTGTGCTGTGATGGAATATAATTTCTCTTCCCCTTGTGCTGTTTCTTGCCTTTTCTCACTTTCCTCTTATTGTAAGACATCTACAGTATTAAGGTATAATAACAGACATGCTATAACGCCATCAAATGTTAATTCCAAAAAATAATAAATCTCTCATCTAATTTAACCATAATAAAGCCTGATTTCCTGAAGGACTCTATCAGCGCCGCAGTAAGCTGGCAGTCCATCTTACCTAATAGAGAAATGTAGCTACATCAGCTAAAATTGTAGCCTGTATTCAATGGTGTGAAAGCACTGCTTGTATCCCCGTTTAATATTCTTTGATGAAGATCTAAATTGCTCTGCGATTCGTGAATGCGGATGGCTAACATTTGCACCAATTACAGAGTTAAAACACCTTACTGATAAATTAGCTCAAGCTCGGTTTCTCATTACTCAGTCATTTAATGCTTCCTTATTAGGTTAACTGCTAGATTTGATATTCCCTGGACGAGATCAGTTACAGAGTTGATAAACACCATTTTGATTTAACAGACACTGAAACCTCCAGAAATTCCATATTCTAACGCATAGAGGTATAAAAGATTTCACTAGGTCACTACCTTTTCACATTCTGGTACTTATTAATACCTATATTCAAAGACTATAGAGTACACAAAGCATGTCACTCGTATTGTGTTGAATGAGAAAAGGCGTTACGGTCTGTATGGTGAATGAAGCGCCGCCTTTTTAATAAAGAGCCAATCAGTGAACACTATAGGCTGACGATTCTACAGAGGAGGGGCTCAGACCAGATGTGAGTTTCTGCAGATTTTGTGTCGAACATTTAGAAATGAAACTAAAGAGACAGTTGTTGTTTAATTTTATTGGCGCTTCCTAAAATGAAATTTAATAAAATCTAGGCAAGCAATTTTGTAGAATTTGATGTTTCCCCATTTAAACAGAATGCAGAGCAAACTGCCTGCATCTTAAAGATGGCCACCAAGTGGAATGACTTGCCTTAAAGGGACTTTGCTATAGTGTCCATAATATTGTATAAAAGGACAAAAGTGTATTTTTTGAAAAGGAACCACCCCAATGATGGTTTTTGTTTTTGTGCCCCACTACAACATCATCTGTAAAATTATAAAATAACCACAATTACAAGGTATGTGAGGAAGAGAATATCACTATTCTACTTATAAACCACTGACTTTTAGTTAGTTCATAAAGTTTTTATTAGAAGATTTCGTTTTTTTAAGCAGTGTGTACCCGTATCTAACAAGGATGCATTTAATTGATATAAACAAACTTGCTCTGTGGAATGAGCTAGTAAAACTGAAACTTTTCATTGAATTCAAAAACAGTGCTGCTCTTTTGTTGATTTTGATTGCTTCTATTGAGATTGTTGTTGAGTTGTTAGTCAAATTCAATACTCAGCATGAATAGTGGTTGCCAAATGATTAAACATAAATGTAATAATGTGATCAACTTTTATTTCAAACAAATGCTGTTATTTTTAAATTTCCTAATGAAGAAAGATTAGAGTCTTGGCAAGAATGTCTTATATACATTTTTTTTAGAAGACCCCAAACTTATCATTAGAGGCAAAATTCTAATTGATCCTAAATTATCTTTCACAACTAAACCTAAATCAGTATGCATCCCTACCAGCATTACCATAACGTTATGACCGACATAAAATTCAAAAATGCCAAGTAAACTACATATCCATTCAGCGGCTATGTGGTACTATGAATAAAAGAACAGAAGTGTTTTCAAAGCACTTAAGGCTTTGAAACATTAAACAGAGGGAACTGGTTGCTTGACTGTGTAGATTGAGATCTGAATACTGTGCTGAAAAAAACATCTGAATGTGGAACAGGACGGAAATGATGATGACACTGGGGAACGTAACAAAATAAGGCCACAAAATAATAAATAAAAAGTGAATCATAAGAAAACTGATTTATGACAAATTCAAGTAAATACGTTCAAACAACATGCTACCAAGCAAACAAACAGCATATCCACACACAGCTGAAGTCAAAATTATTAACCCTCCTGTGAATTTCTTTTTCAAATATTTCCCAAATGATGTTTAACAGGGCAAGACATTTTTCACAGTATTTACTTTAGTATTTTTTTCTTCTGGAGAAAGTCTTATTTGTTTTATTTTGGCTATAATAAAGGAGCTTTTAAAGCCATTTTAAGGTCAATATTATTAACCCACTTAGGCAATATTGATTTAATGTTTGTCTACAGAACAAACCATTGTTATAGAATGACTTGCCTAATTACCCTGACTTGCCTAGATAACCTAATTAACATACAAGTATCTTGAAAAATATCTAGTAAACTACTAAGTACTGTCATCGTGGCAAAGATGAAAAGAATGAAAAAAATAAAAGAAATAAGTTATTAGAAATTATTTATAAACTATGTTTATGTTTCTTCTTTCCATTATACAACAATTGGAGTAAATATAGAGAAGGGCTAATAATTGCTGAGGGCTAATAATTCTGACTGTATATTTATATCTAGCTCAAGACAAAATTATTAACCCTCCTATGAAATTTTTATTTCCCTCAAATGTTTCCCAAGTGATATTTAACAGAGCAAGGAAACTTTAAGTGTATTTTATATCATATTTATTCTGGATAATGTCTTTTAGTTTGGCTATAATAAAAGCAGTTTTATTTTATTTATTTTTTTACGATTTTGACTTTCATTTTATTCAAACTGAAACAGAAATATAAAATAAAGTAGACTAGCCTTTAATTAATAAAAGAGGGATTTGTCTACAACAACAATGTAATCTCAGCTGTCAAACAGCCATTTAAACAGTGCTAATGTACTTTCAAGGGAAAAAGCAAAACAGCAGGCAAGATATGAGCGAAAGCAAAAGTTTACATTCAAACTGACACGTCTAATCTCCATTGCACTGTATGCAACATAACAAAAAAAAAGACTCCTGGTTTAATATATCCATGAGAGAAAACAGAGCCAACATCCAAGACAAAGCTCTGATGCTTTTTTCTCTCTTATTTGCATAGCATCTCTGATTTGCATGCATTATTTCTAGGTCACATGACCTCTCTTCATTTCTCTCCCTTTCATCAGGTCATTTAAATACTCAGAATGAAAACAGCATTTGTATGCGCTTCCTTCACTGTACAATCCATTACAAGAAAAACACTCAAAATGGTCTAAAATGAGCATTAAAATGCCAAATGTTCTAGTTTATGGCCATGTTATTGAGTTTAATATGCAGAGTATTTACGCATGTCTGTGAACTAGCAATGAAACGCACCAGCAATATTCCTGAACACACAACATTTCATGACACAGAATTATAGAGTGAGAAAAGGCTGCTAAAATATATATAGAGCGCCGTGCAGATTTGTTATGTCACTCCCATGATATAGTGATGCAAGCTGATATGACATGAGAAACTATAAATGGTTAATATGAAAAGCATTTTTGTCTGACTCAGAAGGGTACACTGCAACACCACCTACATGCTTTGCTTTCTTATCTCCCAAATGGCTATGTTACATAAACAGCCTCCTTTCACTCACTCCAGGCAATGTGCCATTCCTTTCAGAAACAAAAAGTGCGCTCTCAGCTTGAGATCTCCACAATCAAAAAGCAAGTATTGAGTTAAAGTGACGCTAGGCTTCCACCCGACACAAGCATGACCGTAATGATCATTGCGATGAACGTTTAGTCGATACCAGACTTCATATTTACCTTTTATGAATGCCCCTGACATTTTATGATATCCCTTGCTTGTTGTATGTTGTGCGTCAACCTGTGTCAAAGATTGGCATATATGGACTTGGCTTTTAAAGAGCAAGAGTTTAATTCTAGGAACGGCCGCTTGGAAAATATTGCATAATCATGGTGTGAGGTTTGGTCCATAACTTCAGGGCAGTGATATGAAGATTTACAGTTCCATTTAGCTTAGCATAAGTGTTAGATAATGAGGCTAGCCTATTGTAAAGCAATGAGAGCAACTTGCAGGTTCTTTAGCTGAAGCAAAATAGCCTTCCACGGGAAGAGCGAGTGGTTTAAACTGACTCTAAATGATCAAGGAGGACATTGGCTTGGCTGTTGTCCTAATAGCTCAGAGCGAACATCTATGCATGCCTCTGAAATCTAATTTCTATTGGCAATTATATTTGTGCTGTAGAAAATGAGTGATCTCTGGCAAAATAGTGCAGTGATGTTACATTACTAGCCAAATGTGTATTAATAAAAGCATTTTTTACCATTTTTTTGCTATTTTTACACATCCACATTTATGCTTCCAGGACACTTTTGCTTTCCACGTACATTTTTTTTTATACATAGAAGCATTTAAAAAGGCAAATTAACTGTCAAAATATGTTATAACATGGATGAAATAAAGTTTTTTTTAGTCACTCAGAATCAAACATTTATGTAAAAATAAAATTGACTTTAATTATTAAAGTGTATAAAAAATTAAGGGATCGTACTAAATTTGACTACCCTTTAAATGATTAAAAACTTCTTGCTGACAAATGGATAAAACCTAGTAGTTTGAATGATGGTGGCAAAGTATTAAATGTTACTGGTATTATAAATGTAATTACGTATGATTGTTACTTGCCAAAATGTTCATTGCATTCCCAATAACAAAAACCCACAAAATAAAATGTAATAAATAAAATAAAATGATAAGTACAGTTTCAATTTCATGAAGCATTAAGAGAAGAAAGGACATTTAAGAATTTACTTTTTGCATGATCTCATGACTACTTGTCATTTCTTCCACTGCCTGCATTTTAAGACTTCAGAAGCTTTTATTCCAACAAGGTAATGAGGCAGAATTAGCAGAGGAAATAAGCCATAACTAACTCTGCGCTTAAGCAGTGCTAGCGATGTGGAATCTCTGGAACTGAGCCTTCTGGCCCCCCAAATGCCACAACATACCTAATCTTCTCCATCTGAAAGATGGAGTTTACCTCCACAGGGACAATGTGCACCAGTGGCTATCAGAATGCCATTCAGACTTTTTGCCTGAGGCTTTAAGACATGTAACCAGCAATTATATTCGAGACTGGAGAACTCAAACATAACCTCTTGGACACTGAGAAGCAGTGCAGCCACAGAAGTCAATGAACCGTGTTGCACTATAAACGACTGGACAAGCAAATTAATTCTATTTGAATGTACTTTGACTAAAAAGCCTGCTTAGCGACTATCTTTGACTGCAAGTTTTGTAGTTTGCAAATCCAAGCAGCCTCGGTGGAAGTTAAAGATGGGGTTTGGTCAAGTTTTAAGTTTGGTCAAGTAGACCTGATGTTTGATTTGAGTTTGACTTGTGTAGTCATACTTCCCTTGCTACACAGTCTATTTCAGGCAAGCAACATATCTTAAGCATAACTTTTTCAGTTTAGGAAGTTCTTACCGCTCCACATGCGCTTCAAGGCACACTAGGTTGTGCATCCCAATCTGCAAATCCAACCTCTCCTTTTCACATGAGGATTAGAGCTTTTCCTGAGATGGAGGTATTAGGACGTGGCCCAGCGGCTGCAGAGGCTAATACATGTGGAAACGGTGGTTGCCTTGGAAAAGAGCAATCCAGGCTTGACTAACTTCACGGTGGAAGGAGGAGGGATGAGAAAAGCTAATGATGGCGCATGGCTTTTTTTTTTTCCTCTGTGGAGAAACGGCTGGAGCCTTGCTACTTCCCAGCGAGCCCGCTAGCCCTGGAGAACAGGGATTAGACCCCGGATCAGGAGAGCTGAACTTACTGGCACTGAGTAAAAGAGCTCAAACAGTCACCAGTGTTGCTTTCTAATCCTGTTCTTTGTCATTTGAGACAATGAGCTTTTAACCCCACAAAATCCTCCTTTTCCCTTCCATATTATGACAACTGGTCACTAACGCATGATCACAGCTCTAGAACACGCCATTAAGTAATTGCAAGATAAGCTTCAAGAATTAGACAAAGAGCCTTTTAAGAAAAAAAAAGTCTTGGAGACTGCAGTTACAGATCAGCCGAAATGCTAAGAACACAAGGCGCCGAAAAGGAATTGTGCATTAAATGTGAACAAAGCCTTAGGAACTAATTAAAGTGTACAGTCAGATGCTGCTGCAAACGGAGGGTGACCTCTGCATTTTCTGAGGGTGTTCATAAAAGTGTGCCTTCAGAATGAAAGCTATTTACTTAAACAACCCTCACGCATGCCATAAAACTCCCTTCAACGGCCTCTGATCTGCTGACTGCGGGGCAGCGTGTGCAGAAGATCAAATCCCACCCTGGATGCCAATTAGAGATGCTCTCATCATCTCCCTATTTGACTCACCGTCATAGTTGAGGGAGCTGAACACCAGGCACTGTAAATGCAGCTCTGTATGTAAACACGAAGGCCGAATAAATGGGCCTGCCACTCACGGTGGAGATCCAATTACATTTCAGCATTGAGCTTTTGATTATCTCTTCAATTATTAAGTGGGTGTTACATCCTCAACAGTTGCTATCACAGAGTGGCTAAAAGTCAGCTCATGTCAACAAGTCGTGACAGGCTGATCTGTAAAGTGACATTATTTTTAATGATGACTAGGTCTAGTCTTTTATAGTTATTTTCAGGTTTTTGCTTCACTAAAACTTTCTAAAGGAATTTCAAGAATTTTTCTTGACATGTTTTTTGTATTTTTATATAAAAATATAAAATTTAAGTGTGGAAAAAAAATCTGTTAATCTGCATATTTTGTGTTTCGCATGCATGTTCCATTTATTTGCAGATGTGAATTGCATTGTGGGACCTTGATCTCTGCTTGGTCAACTTTTGATTATAAAAATTCAACTCCACAGTTTAACAAAGTGAATTTTATTGAAATTTTAGTGGTTTATAATAATAATAATAATAAAATGTATAAGAAATAATATATAAAAAATAAGACTGTAAAATGACATTAAAATGTACTAATAGTTTATTACAAGGTTTTTGTACCACAATACAACACCAAACCAGACAATAAATAACTTTAAACTATTAATAATTGTCATAAGCAACTTTTTCAAACGTTTCACGGTTAAAATGTGTTGGAAGAAGGATGAAGGTCCCATAATGCAACTCAAAAGCAAAAGGAAAAAAAATGGGAAGTAAAAAAAAAAAACATGAATCACAAAATATGAAAATTTGCTTATTTATTCTACTTCTTTATATTCAGATTTGAATTTATTTGTCAGTTCTCAAGTAATAAAATCATACGAATTTCAAACTACATGACAAAACTTTCATTTTAGGTGAAGTGAGCCTTTCCAAATAAACAGTCCATAAATAACATACTATTGTAAGCCCCCAACCTGTTGAATAGGCATATAATGATATTTCAAAGAGTTGGCTGAGGTGTTACAAAGTCAGAAAGTGTACAAGGGAGGTTAAGTGTGATGGAAATGTAAGAAAGCTTGAAAGTGAGATTACTTGGCAACACCTTGTAAGTAATATCCTCCGGTACGCGTCTGATCCTCAGAGGAAACAGCACTGTAGGTGAGTGTGTGCTAATGAGCTTGCATTGTTTCACACCACAGTAGAGGGTATCTGAAGTTGCACATGGTGGTATCAAGTTCTGCAATAAAGTTTAGTAGAACACAGATGTTTCCTAAGCAAGGCAAACTAATCGTTAATGAGAATGTGGTAGATATAGAACAACGCCTTGTAGGAATTTGCTTTCCAAATAAAAACTATATTTAAAAAAAGTGATGATTTTCAGGGCTGTTTACTGTTTAGAACCGATCAGAGAATGCATTTTAAATTCAAAGAGGGAGTGGAACATTTATTTCAACCTAGGCAAAATAGAATGTAGCATTGCATTTTTACATTTGAAAGCAAGATATTATTTTAATGATTTCAGCTAATAAATGTATTAACTTAACAATTGTGAAATATGTGGCTCAAATCTAGATGGAATGAACAATAAATTGATGGACATAACTACTTTTAGAACAATAGACTGATTGATTTAGGTTTAATTCTACTCATGAATGGACACATTGTATTACAGGATAACAAAAACAGGTTTAAAATATTTTCAATTTAAATTTGTGTAGTGCTTTTCACAATAATTATCATTCTAAAAGCAACCACTGCAAGCTTCTTTTTACAGGTGCTCTGTGCATGTGTCCGGATATTCTCATACTTTGTTATGCTTTTATTTATTTTGTTTTTTAACCATTCCAAACCACTGCATCTCATGTTTTTAGAAGCAAAGACATATTCGCTGTGAATGAGCTCTTGGGTGTTGTGTATAGGGTGGAGAATATATTACAGTATATACATTTTATTTCATCAAATTTTTTTTGTTTTTTACTAGTTGCCCATGATAGCAGTTAACAGTGTAAGTCACATCACATACTAATGTTGCAGAGTGTATAGAAATTAAAGAGAAAATATTCATTCTTTCATTCATTTATTCATTTTCCTTCGGCTTTGTTTCTGATTTATCAGGGGTCGCCACAGCGAAATGAACCACACAGTATTCCAGCATATGTTTTATGCAGCAAATGGCCTTTCAGCCACAACCCAGTACTGGGAAACACTTATACATACCCATCCCCACACACAGTCATAAAAACGGCCAATTTACTTTATTCAATTCACCTATAGCGCATGTCTTAGGACTGTGGGGGAAACCAGAGCACCCAAAAGAAACCCATGTGAGCAAAAAGAGAACAAACTCCACACAGAAATTCCAACTGGCCCAGATGGGACTCTTCTTGCTATGATGCAGTGCTAACCACTGTGCCACGGTGCCACCCCAAAGAGAAAGTATGTAAGAATGAATTGAAAAAAAATGAAAACAAATGACAAACCAAAAAAATATAAATTGTTTAGTATAGAGATCATGAAAGCTCTTTAATGCATTCCTAAAGGCGAGACCATATCAACCAATTTTTCATGTTTAGCATTGATTAGCTTTTCCAGTGGCAACCACGTAGCAATCTGCAATATCCACATTTTAAAAGATGAAGCTTGTGGTGCAGGCCAAAGTAACAGAATGCATTTTTTGCCAAATACATCAAGCTGATAAAATTGAAAAAATAATAAATAAAAAGCAGCCTGTTGTCATGGCAGCTGGGGTCATGTCAATTTCTTTTATTTTTTTGAAGACATCTTTCATTACCTTATGTATTTTTGTTTCCCCCTGATATGTTTTTTTCCACAGTATGAATGTACTGTATGTACAGTAATAAATATAGATTATATATATATATATATATGCAACAAATTTAACTAGAAAATGACAGAACAGAACAATAAGCAGAATTATAGAATGAAAATATCAAAGCAATAGACAGAACGATTAATAAGCTTAAATATGGTGCATTGACAGACTGACATATGTTACAATGATGCACAGGTAAGGTAGAAAGACAGAACCAAAGAAAAAGAACAACACAGCAGAAGGCCTAATAAAATGATTGATTGACCAACGACCATCTATCAATTAGTACGTGGACGGACAGTTTACAGATAGTCTTCATTGACGGGTTATTAGACATTTGACTGACCATAGACCGTAGGTCATGTTTTAAGAAGTGGTACAAATGCAGCCCTTAAAGTGTGAAGGCCTGGACCACTGAAAAGCTTTATCGCTCCTGACCACTGCTGCATAAACATGAGGGAGCTGCTCGCCTCAGAGAGGTGTAAAATTTGGCAGACACTTTGCATTCTAATAAAGGATGCAGGAGGGGTGATAAAATCAGTCATCTTCCACGTATAATCCAGGACACTCTGTGAAATGCGTAAGGGCAAGCAGTTAAGATGCGGGTCTTAAAACGATAAAAAGACCCCACAAATGGATGCAGGCTACGCATATTGCACACAAGCACTGGCAAACTCAAAAGGGTAAGTGTCAACAGCTTCGCTAATGCAAAATCTAAACGCATTTCTGGAGAGCTTTGGAAAGCCGGCTGATTTGAGCGATGATGTCTGTCACTCAAAAGTGGAATTGGTTGGAGCTGAGGAGTTGTGACTGAACATTAAAAATATGATTACTGTTGCGCATTGTGAGAGCATCCTCTTAAATCTAAAATATGGCATGAGAAAAGCAGCCCTGACGTCACGCTCGGGGCAGATGTCATTATGAAAAAAATTCACAAGCTCAACAATCAGCTGAGTGCATGAAGAGGAGCCGTTGTTTCCAGGAGCATTGAAATTCAATAGTCTGAGCTGATGCGAAGGCTTTGAAAGGAATTACCTGTGCAGAACTAAAGCTGAAGGCAGCTGGAGAGAGTCGTCCTCCCTCTCTACCCCTCAATCAAGCAGCATTTTCTTCCTCCGTCGCTGTTTGTTTTCGCCGCACTTTCCCTAAATTAGTAATTACAGTCACACAAACCAATCTTGCCATGGCGGCTTGTGAACCCAGAGACACACCTGCTGAAGCTACATAAACAAATAGCTTGTTAAGCGCTGCATAACACCCCAAAAAACTAATGAGGGACATGGTGTACAACCACAGTTTAAGAGCGACACGAATAAAAGGCCAAACTAGCAGTTCACATAAACACCACTTGAGGTTATGAGCAAAAAAAGAAAAAAGGAAAAGAAAACACATCCACAAACCACCATAGCCGGTATGCTAAAAGAAATCATTACTGATAACAAATATTTATTCTATTCTAGCCAAGTCAACTCTATGCAAATGAATCACACATAAAGGTTTATTGCAGTTAGTTGGAAATAAAGTATTGGTAATTTGTATTTACTTTAAATTCAAACTAAACAATCAAATAAAATAAATAAATAAAATAAACTATTAATTTAAACTAGAAAATAAAGAATATTTACTCAACACTAAAGTAACAATATAAAATAATTAGGACTGTCAATTGATTTAAAAAGATTTACTAATTAATCACACTTTTGTTTGTGATTAATCATGATTAATCACGGAAAGCTGAATTTATTACAGAAAAAAAAAACACAGGCATGTAAGTGCCATTTGAATTTTAAAACAATCAATGCCAATAACAAACAAAAATTATTTCCATGTTGTGTGAACTAAGTTCTAAGTGAACTACAAAAAAATCCAAAATACAGGCATTGCAAATATGGAAATTGGAAGAAAAAAATAATAATAATAAAGTATTGAATACAAACTATTGTATTCATTGTAAAGTTGCTTTGCGAGTTGAGAACATTAATTATAAAGTAGAAACAATTTTTCTTAGTCTTCCTTAACATTTAGCCAGTCCAGTCTGTTGACATTATCGGGTGACAACACACACTCGCATGCACACACACTCAGACAGAGAGAGAGAGAGCGCGCACGCAGTACAGCGCACTCCCTTCAAATCATCCCCACGCACCGGTTCTTAAAGTATGGCTGTATTTCTCAACCAAGGATTCTGATACAGCAACGCGAAGCAGACATTGCGAGTAGGGGGAAACATGTCAAACTTAATGAAACATTTGAGGGTGCTTGGAATCAACTTAGAGAGGAATGGGCTGTCTTTGACAGCTTGCGACATGATCTGGCACTTTCACTGAGTACATTTACATGGATCCATATTATCCTTTATCCATATTCCTTTGCTCATTAAACACACGCAGGGCTGGAGCAAGTTGAACTGGGGCTCTAGGTGAACAGTGATCATGCCGCCCTCAACCCGAAAGTGAAAAAGAAAGTGACCAGTTCGCGGATGAACGTGAGGACCGTGAGGGAGGGGGTAGGTGTCGTGGATTAAAGTGAGGACCGGTAGGTTCACTCACTATTCTGCCGCCCTTGTTGGCCGCCTAGGTCGCCTCTATGGATGCGCCGGCCCTATAAACACACGTCAGCCACAACAGGAAATTTAAAAAAACCTGCCACTGCGTTAAATGCGTTAATTTTTTTAACGCGTTCAATATTTCAAATTAATTGGCGTGCTTTAACGCGGTAATTTTGACAGGCCTATATATAATGTATTAAAATATATTATGCTTAAACTACGGGATGTGAAATGCTCGATTCTGATTGGCTTGGGATCATACTTATGTGTGCAAATTATTATTTTTTTTTTAAATGCATGACTAACGTACTTACAGACAGGTTGCATTAAAGTTTAAAATTACTATGCTGAATGAGTTCAAATCAAATCAGATCAAAACAAAAGGCTTTAGATGAGATGTGTAAGAAACTACAACACAAGAACAGTTTGAAAACCAGAAAAGACAAATACCTTTAAACACAGCATCATTCAGTAACTGTAGTATAAGTGGAATAATTGTGACTGGTTGTGAAATATTAGAAAATAATGCACAAAAAGATAAGCGCAGAAGAGGTCCCAGATTTTTAAGAGTTGAAAGTAGGGCACTTACGATTCATCTACAATATTACTCTTACTTGGTCAAACTCAAAACATTGAAAATGGAGTGGAGAAGTAAAACTCGATGGTGTATATTATTTACTCTATATGGTGCATGTTCGGATGGACTGGTGTTTGTTTGTAGTTTTTTCTTTTTTGTTAGTTGTTTGTTTGCTGTTGTTGTTGTTATATTTGTGTAATAAAAAATAAATTAGAATCTTTTGTTATTGAATTTTTTGTAATAATTTGTAGAAAAAAAAGTATTATAGGTTGTATAAATGTTTTTGTTCTGTATATAAGAGTTTCTGTTCTTATAATATATATATATATATATATATATATATATATATGCACAAAATAATGTGGCTTTATCACCACTTTGGGTATGTATTACGCTAATAATTCAAAAGCTACAATCTTCTGAAAAAAAAACAATAGTGTTCTCAATGTCATACAAGTGTGATATAGACTTTCCTTAAAATTTTGTTTTCATCCTATTTAAACAAATAATTTTCTATCTTTCTTTCCAGAAAAAAAAAACCTATAATGAGACATACTGTGTGATAAAACTGGTCATGTTGCCCAAACAGTTGTGCAGATCACTTCTAATCATCTCTCTCACGTCCTGGCAGCTCTTTCCTTTGGCAGGAATAACAGAAACTCGTTTGAGAATCTCAAATGCATCTTCTTTGGAGTTTCAAAAGGTGATTTATAATCTAGCACATAACAGAAGGAACGAGAAGAAGAAACTGCTCCAAAAAAATAATAATAATTCCAAAAAAAGCCACAGCATGATCACTGGACCACCATCTTTGTCCTTTTAGTTTGTTTGATTTGTTTTGTTTTCAGAGGCCTTTATAGCAGGAGACCAAGAGAAAGCACCATGAGGCCGTGGCAAACTGCTGTGTCTGGCTACAGTTTTGCACAACAAGCAGATGGACTCCCAAACACAAAGTCAAAAGACGTAGCGATGTTATCCAAAGCACCGCAGTACAGCACTGCCGTTTGATACCAAGTTAGATATGTTAGCACTGTAGGACGATATCCACAAAAGGCTAAACTTTCAAACGATATCTGCCCAAATCAGACTTATTAGTGAGCGGCCTGAACTTGTGTGTTTGCGAGACACTAAGCACAGTAGGGAGTAGCACATGAAAACGTGTTTGGCACCATCACAGCTCTGTAAACCAAGATCTGTCATATGACTGCGACACATACAGGACACACAAACACAAACTGTTTCTCTACTTTGGGTTCACTCTAAAGTTCTCCTGGGAAACCCTGGGTGAATAAAGGGACATGCTGTTTACTAAACACAGAGGCCAAAGGCTCAACTTCCAGACTGGAAGTGTGATGAGCAGCAACTACACAGATCAGGTACAATAAAGCCAGACTGTGATCTCCACATTAGCAAGAAAAGAGGGAGCATATTATAAGCAAGCAAAAACAATAAAGTAAACAGAGATAGTCAAGTGAGTAAATGAGGTAAATCTGATTCGATTTTTCTATAGTTTTTCTTGCTGTTTAGATTTTATCCTTCCCAAATGCAAATTCATGTCAAAATGTAGTTGTATTTCTCTAAACTGTGACTTTATCTCTCATAAGATTCACATTTATATCTTTAATATAGTGGGTAAACTGGGTGTTTTTAAACTTTCCAACAGTGTTTAGACTTTCACTGTAGTAAATGTTCAGTGTCACATGATAATTCAGAAATATTTGTAATACTCTGATTTGCTGTTATTGTAGTATTAAAGGGGTGGTCCAGAGTGTAATTTTAAGGTTTGGTTGTGTTTATAAGATGCAAAGCAATGTGTGCTCATGCTTCATTTGTAAAAAAAAATAATAAAAATAAAAAATCATAATAATAATAATAATCATCATCATGTTATTTTTTCATATACATTACGTTGATTATATACTGCTAACATGAAAACAAATTTCATATTTCCTGGTTCCACCCACAAGAGGCTCTGATTGGTCAGCTAACATAATGTGCTGCGATTCGCAGATCGGCTCCATGTCACCAGGAAAAGTGTCACGCCCTTACATGCACACGCTTTTGTGCTGTGTAAATAGTGTCAGTGGAGAGTAGCTGTTAGCTGTATCAGTTTGTGCCTGAATCAGATAGAAAATGACACAGAGGACACAGCTGAACCTCACGTCTGCTTTCTAAAATAAAACTAGAAAGTGTCTTTCACATATATTCGGAATAAACATTTGTAAGTAATATGAAACGATTTCATATCTTTTGTGAGTTTGTTATTTGAGATGTAGTCCGCACAGACAGACCCAGGAGCACTGCTGAAGACTGTGGCTGTTTACAGCGGCTTGACGGATAAATATGAAGTTGTAGCTAAATTGTTAAAGGTGTTTACATCCCATTGTTTACATCCATGTTTACATCCTTGCTACAACATACTAAAACACTAGAAACTACACATGTAATAGATCCATTTTAACAAATAAAAATACTTACAGGTTGTGGCTCACATTCCAAAGCTTCTTCTATTATTGTTGGCGGAGTTTTTAGCCAAATCCAAAACTAAACTGGGAGAGATTCTGGAAGCTATCCTTTGTCAAATGCTAGAGCTATATATTTTTTTCTAATTCTCTGGAACATAATTAAAATTGAATAGTAAGCACTTCTCTCTTTGTGTCATGTCCTTTGGAAGCCCAAATGCAGAAACAGAACAAGCTCTATGAAAATAGCAGCATTTGGAGGGCCTTTTAGCTTTCTTTGCTATACCAATCTAGTGGATTCCTGAGGAACCTGTGATCTTCCTAACCTGGACGCTTTTTTTGTAGTACCCAAACTTTGTTCGCCGTAGGCTTTGCTGAGCTAAATTCGAAAAAGCCAAAGTCTTCCTTTAATTAAAACTGTAAGTTTAATGCAATTTAAGTGGATTTAACATAAACTGATTAAAGTTGTGCTAAAAATAATCAACCATTTTTAAGTGCACGTCACTTATTGTCACTTTTGCAGAAAAAAAAATAAATGGTAAACTTATTATATTCAATTCTTATTCTTTTCAGTATCCTGAAAAAAAAGTGGCACAGTAGGTAGTGTTGTTACCTCACAGCAAGAAGGTCGCTGGTTCATGCCTCGGCTGGGCCAGTTGGTGTTTCTGTGTGTCATGCGCTACAGGTGAATTGGGTAGGCTAAATTGTCCGTATGTATGAGTATGAATGAGTGTGTATGGATGTTTCCCAGAAATGGGTTGCAGCTGGAAGGGCATCCGCTGCATAAAACGTTTTGGATAAGTTGGTGGTTCATTCCGCTGTGGCAACACCGGATTAATAAAAATACTAAGCCGAAAAGAAAATGAATAAATGAAATGAATGAACTATGGACTGGCTCCTAATCATAACAGCAGTTGTCACTTCCCAAGCTTTACAGTATATGATTGTACACACACAAGCATAACTGCATGTTCTGACAGGGCATTTCAGGGTCAGGTAAAAGACAGCGAGTAGGTAAGGATTAGGTGGACCACCCTGCATATATGTGCACTTTAAGCCCTATTACTGCAGTGTTGATGTGATTTCTCCTGTAGCAACTAGTTCATCCAAGTGCAGAACAACACAACCTCCAAAACCAGTACCACTAGATGCAAAATCCCCTCACTCTAGCCTTAAAAGAGGAAGTCAACAGAAAGGTAGAAAATGTTGCATGATGCTTTCACGTGGTTTATCACCACACAAAGTAAGGAATTTTTCTCCCAGAATTCCCCATGGCCTTATCACAAATGACAAAACCTCCCTTCCACACCGTACTGCTGTGTTTTATTATGACAGTTTGCAGAAAGCGCATTTCAAACTCTGTATGAACAAACTTTTGTTCTTTCCCATGCAACTCCAACAAAATGGCTAATGGAAAAATAGCTAGCAGGCCATTTCGCAAAAATGTGGTCAAGAAGGATCGAGTGAGCGCTTGAAGGACTGAAAGCGGCTCCAACTCTCTGGGGGGCACACTGGGATTGTGCTAATTCCCAGGTGAGACTCTCCTCTCCCACCCACATTGAGGTGGGGAACAAATATTCATTAGCAAGGATAGCGCACTCCAATTAAGAGAGGTGGAAGCACACACACACACAACTTTAGCAGGTGTACATGCACCTGGTCTCTTACAAAAAAAAAAGGAAGAAAAAAAAAATCAGTCTTTCAAGCTTCTGCTGTGTTTTAGCTGATTAAATTCTCGCCTACAATGACACGTCACTTTTGTTTTCTCGTATAACTCTCCTCCGCCACCCTCTTTTCTCAAGAGTGACACTACAGGCGTGAAATTTCACAACATGGCGTCTCTGGGCAGACATCCACGTTGCTATAAGAGAGGGAAAAAGTGGGAAGGAGAGACACTGCTCGTGCCGGCTTGACTGGGGTCTGATTAATGGTTTGGAGGGTTGTGATTGGGAGGGTGATGATGAGATAGATATGAATGAATACACAAGCACAGCTGTTTCGGTTGTCCCATTCTTGGGCTCAGAGAATCCATAAACCCCATTCTGCTGTCACATCAGTGCCAGAACACCTGAAATAAACATTAGCTACAAACAACAAGCCACATCCATCCACAGCAGCAGGGAAGGATGGCGCGCGGGGAGGGAGATCAGACGGCCAAGACTAAACATTGTTATAGAGTACAGCGTGCACACGCACTCCAAAAGTGAATGACAGGATTATGAGCCGAGGGGCTTGGAGAGTATGTACACGCGCAGACAAAGTCGCTTCCAACTGTCTTGACTGGCTTAATGGGGCCTCACCTGTTGGCGTCCTGCACGAGTGTGTGTTTTAGCAGTTGCCGGCATCTGTTTGAAAGCAGAACTGACGAAAGCCAAGCCAAACACTGTGGGGGATTGTCAATGACAGTCTTGAGTAAACAAAACTCCACTATAGTCGTCTCCGTGGTTCGGCCCGCATACCTTCAGGGGTCAAATGCTATGGTAGGGAACGGCAGACGTACAAACATAAACACGCACACTCAATCTGAAGCTAATTCCTAAATCCTGACTTGAATAGAAACAGTAGGTTTAGTGGCAGATCACTCCGTTAGAGACATATCAAGCCTTTTCGGCAAGTTGAGACTGGCCTGATGTCTAAAGTTGGGCTTAAGTTGATCTCCGTAGGCTGCGGGTTGCCCATATCGACTGGGTGTGTTGAGACATTTCCCTCTTAGCCTTGCTAAAGCAGGCATGAGGACTAATCCTGCAGAGGTTAAGTGGAATCCCCTGCACTCTTTCTGTTCCTGTGCGCTTCTTTACACAAGTCAAGAACGGAGACTCAGGACTCTGAAACTCGTAATGGTGCTCCACTGCAGTGCGCAGAACGAAAAGGACACCTCCACAGACTTTACAAGCACTACTACTTCATGGAAATGTGCTTGAAATAATCATTTTAACTAAAGTTTGCCCACATTCAAATGGAAATCTACAACATATTAAATTGTGAAATTCAGTCTAGGTGATTGTTAAGCTATCCACTTTTGCATCAGCATTCATTATAGTTTGACTTTTTTTGCCATAACGATCAAACAAAACTCAAAAAATAATATATATTTTTTTAATGTTTAACTAATTATAATAATATGTTTGACAATAACTTTAATGACTATCCTGATGTGAGTGACCCATTCGTAATATGTAAAGACATCTTGCCCAGGGAAAACTTACAATTATAAATGAGTGGAAAATATAACTTTTTTTTTTTTTTTTATATTATTAGTTATTAATTATTAGTTTAGTTACATTTAGATGTTTTGCCAACTAGTAACAGTTTTCCACTCATTACATTACTGTATTACTGTATGTAAAGCATGAAAGTGATCATTTAAAATTGATATTTGTTCTTCTTAATTTTCAAAAAATAAAAATAAATCAAGACTAGTAAAAGTTTACTATAAAAGAATACTAGTAACTGTATTCATTTTTTTCTTTCTTTTTTTTCTTTTTTTTTTTCATTCATTCATTTTCCTTCAGCTTAGTCTCTTTATTTATCAAGGGTCGCCACTGCGAAATGAGCCAGCTTATCCAGCATATGTTTTATGCAGCGAATACCCTTCCAGCCCCAACCTAGTACTGGGAAACACCCATACACCCACATTCGCACACATACACTACGGCCAATTTAGCTTCTTCAATTCACTTGTGCCCCATGTCTTTGGCTGTGCGATTTGGGGAAAATATCTAAGTGCGATATTGCCATTTCGATTTGATTTGCAATGTAATTTTTTAGTTAAGCTTCGGCTCCATCATACTTCTTTTATAGCCACCTGTGGTGCTTTTTTAGGTGCTGGTTGTTGTATTTTGTCATGCTGGTAACATTCGGTGTCAGCTCTTACAAATTATCTGTTTTTGTTTGGGGTCTGTGACTTTGAAACAAAAATATTCCCATATTACGGACGCACTGTTTTTCTTTGATATTAATTTGTCCATTAATGCTTTCGAAGCAGATGCCATCATCTCATTCGTCTAAGCTTTTTTGTTTGTTTGTTTGTTTGTTTTTTTTATTGTGGGCCTTCCACATAGTTTTGTTGCACTATTCTGATTGGGCAGAACAAAAGTGTGCTCACCCAATTGGCTAGTAAGAACAAGCAAACTCAACACAAAAATGCCAACTGGCCCTGCCAGGACTCGAACCACCGACCTTCCTGCTGAGCCACCGTATTGCCCTTTTTCATTTTTATTTGAGATAAATTAATTTACTGATTTATAGTTATTGGTTAGAAGTATAACATTTCTTGTACATGTAGTAAAAAATATTCATATATACTATTGTTCAAAAGTTTGATTTAAGAAATTGGAATTTAAGAAAAGTTTAAATTAAGCATGAAAGTAACTTGAAAAATGTCAATAAATCATTTAAAATAGATATTTGTTCTTCTTAATTTTCAAAAAATAAAGAAATAAAAATAAATCAAGATTACTACAAAGAAATCTACCACAATTAGTACAAAAAAAGGCAGTCCAACAGAAATTTGGTTGGTAAATGTTGAGTTAAAATAACAGTCCATTATCTTTACTGCTGGAAATTGTAACATTTTACATGTATAACAAACATATATAACAATAAGCATCATAAGACAATTAATTACACTTTTAACCAGAACTCGTAGGTACATTATCAAGTCTTTACAGAATCGTTATAATCAGTTTCTCCAAGGAGAAAACATCAGAATTTAGTTTCAATTCTAGTTCCTAAATATGTATTAAGGTATCATTCACATCTGAAGCTCTAACAGTGCAGGATGAAGTTTAAATCCCTCATCTTTAATGAGCAATAGTGACAGTAAAACGTGCCTCAGGAAGAGCCACTAATTGAAATGTTGAGGCCTTTTTGTAAGTTCCTCACGTCTGATGAACATATCAGTCTGTGGACTTATTTTAAAAAACGAGTTGAGACTCATTTAACTCGGTGCTGGGTCATATAAGGTGACAGGATGTGAGAAAAGCATTAACATGTGATTGTTTGCAGCACTGTGAGGTTATACCGTACAATGCAATTTAGTTGCTAAAAGCTTCCAAAAAGAGAAAGCTGACATTTTTGCATTGGAGAGATGACCTTTATACAGCCGAGAAAAGCTGCACAGAGCTTTTGCAGGCCACGGCACAAACACACACCTTTCTCTACCCACACACACACAAACCCAGCTGCCAGACATTAGCTTGCAAATAGCCCACTGTATGAGCCAAGCAGAATATTTGCAATCAGCCCTCTTAAACATTGCGAAGACATAAAGAAGTTGTAATGTCCTCCGATAGATTGATATGTAGTATAACTTTATGGCACCATCTGCAAACACAAACGTTTACAATGACTTCCAAAAAATTGACACCACAATGAAAGTTTAGCACATAAAAAAATACTTGGAACCTGGAAATTACTGGAAATTTAACAAAACAAATAAAATATATAATAATTATGATATTTTGGGTTAATTTAACCTGAAAAATAAAACTATGAAAAATAAAGCTTAAAACAATATTGTATAGTCATCAAAATATATTATTAAAAATATATGAACATTAATTGTAAAAAAAACCAAAATCAAACTACAAGAACTTTTCAATTAAAATAAAAACAATTTAAAAAGGAAATAGAAAACGACAACTAAATTTGCAACATCAAAGCTTGATAATTATTAAAATATTTTTATCATACAAAACCACACAATTTTCCATCCATTAAAGCATGACGAAAATTAATATTAATATAAAGTAATATAAAAAGTATTGTTTAGTAGTTATATCTAATATAATACTACAAAAATATAATACTTCTCTCCACTAGTTGGACTTTTCACATAACAACAGCAGGGGTTTCACCGATAAAACAGAATGGAAAAACTATTGCTTGAGGTTACTACATCCAAAAAGTACAGAGCTTGACAGATTTAACACTTTTAAATCAGTTACAGTGTGCATAATAGAGGAGAACCCTTCTGAAACACCCCAGCCATTATTTTTTATGCAAGCACCATGATGAAACTTAGTACATCGCCACGTATCTGCTCTTTCGCTTTGTTAAATGACTCCATATGCAATTCATGGGTCATTGAATCCTGTTGATGCTTGGTACTAGTCTATAGGACCCATCTGAGACACAGCTCATTTTTATTTAGTTTAGCTTAAAATTTAAAATAAGTCAGAATAGAATACAACTTAACACAAACCATAAAAACTTTGAAAATTACAAAAAATAAATAAATAAATAAAACTAACATTAAAAATTATCTATTTTAAAATCTAATTAAAAGCACAATTGGTATTTTATGATACTTTATGATTCAAAAAAATCACACTGTCAGATATTCATGCATCCATTAAATCAATTAAGAATAAGGACAAATTGTAATATAAAATAAATGTAATAAATTATAATATAGTAGTTGTTTCAATACAATAATACTTACTAATATAATAATACAATGCTGCAATAATAAAATACAGTACAATACTTCTGACCTACAATATAATAAAATATCATATAATATAATAAATCACTGTCAGATATTCTTTTCTCCATTTCCATATCTCCCAAAACAGTAAATTTCTAATTTAAAAATAAAATCTGTAATTAAAAATTATAATATAGTTGTTGCTCTAATACAAAAATACTGCAATTATTCAATACTGTATAATACATTACAATGCGACACAGTGGCACAGTGGGTAGCATGATCGCCTCACAGTGGGAGGGTCACTGGTTTTGAACCCCTGATGGTTGGCATTTCTGTGTGGAGTTTGCATGTTCTCCCTGTGTTCGCCGTGGGTTTCCTCCAGGTGCTCCGGTTTCCCCCTCCAGTTTCCCCCATTGAATAAGCTAAATTGGCCATAGTCTATGTATGTGAGTGCAAGAGTGTATGGGTGTTTCCCAGTGTTGGGTTGTGGCTGGAAGGGCATCCGCTTTGTAAGTTGGCGGTTCATTCCGCTGTGGCGACCCCTGGTTAGTAAAAGGACTAAGCAAAAAAACAAAATATATAATATAATATAATATAATATAATATAATATAATATAATATAATATAATATAACATGATATAATATAACATAACATAATATAATATAATTTGTGGTTTTAGACTTTTGGACAACAACTCCAGAAGCTACTCCGAGAATGGAAACACTATCGCTTGAACGTTACCACAGCCAAAAAGTACAGCGCATGACAGATTTAACGCTTTTAATTCAGCTGCAGAGCACATAATAGAGTAGAGCACTTCTGTGAACACCCCAACCATTATTTTTATGCAATTTAGCACATCGTCGCCTACTTCTGCTTTTTCGTTTTGTTAAATGACTCAACACGCAATTCTAGGATCGTTGATTGCCTTTGATGCCTCCTAGCAGACTATAGGTCTCACGTACACACACACACAGCCTAGGTAGAGGCCACAGGGGACGGCAGGGGCCCAGACAGCACCGAGTCAGCAGCAGAAAGGAAACGATCAGAGCCCTGGAGGAGAATACATCAACACTGCAGAGGCGCCTCCATCCTCCTCTCCTCCCATCAACACCAGCAGCACCGCCATCCGTCTTTCCTCCTCAGCTCAAAGGGGCTCGGCATGCCTGCTCATCCGTCTCTCACTGACCAGTTTTCTGCAGCACGAGCTCAGTGCTGCGGGTCTCATGCAAATAGGCCCTTTTTAATCCAGGCTAAGACATGTAAAGCAGCGTGAGGAATATGTAAAAACAACAGACTGACAGAACTAGACATTGTTCCCACAAAGACTGGTGGGCGCCACACGTTGTCACTCACTCGCATGCGCACGCACACGCCGACATCCTCGCAACAAAGACGAGTGATTTCACTTCCTTCATCACAGCTGATCTCAGCAGGATAGTAATTCGCATACTGTAGAAAAGAGGCTGAAATGTCATCCTCGCATTATTAGGCTGACCTTCAATTTGAAGGCGAAGCTAGCGGGAGTTTTTGCTTTAGCGTGAAAGCTAAGGGTATAAAAAGTATCTTGTTCAAGTATGAAGATCAGTAAGGGGTAAGTAGAAATGAAAAACTATTCAGATGAGCGACTGTGAGACTAGATTACGCATGATAGTGTACAGTATATATACACGCTTTTAGTAAATAACAAATTATATGACATGTATTTGAATATTACTATTCAAATTATTGGTTTTTTGTATTAAGCATCTTATATTTTCATGTTAGTAATGCCTTACACCTCCAAATGCTCCTGTTTCTTTTTTTAAATTGTGAATAATTACTTTAAATTTCAATGTTTTGAAATGCAAATTTCACGAGACATACTTCAGCTTTCAGTGCTAAGGTTATTGCACACTGAATCCATAAATTGTGCACGTTAAAAATTAAATTTGACCTCAAGTTGTGTCAGTTGTATGACACACTGCCTGCGAAACTTTCGTCCATAAGAAAAAGTCAAACTGGGTTAACACAGATAACTTTGACAAAATATATGCATAATATAAAGACAGAATGTGGAGGACAGTTGAGATCCCCTATACTGAAATAAATGACTGGTGCAATACTCTACTGCCACTGGCGTGCATGTGTGCATGTCCATACGTTTGACGTACTGCCCAAAGACATTATAATTGAAATCCTAACACCTCATGGTCTGCATCAGTCCATTATAATGTCTGTGGTCCTGCCGGTCTCTGTTCAGGATTTGTTTATGTACGTAAATGTGTGAAGTATCACAAGCAATGTTTCATATTTTGACTGATTTCCTGCGTTTGGGGATAATCCAGAGCAGCTCTTTGCAAGACTCTCCTTCATCTCTGTGCAGTATGAGATGAACACAATCTGTAGCATATCTCTCCTTTTCTACTTTGCAGAAGAAAGGAGAATGGAATGGATTTATTATTGCGCATTGGAATCAATGTGCAAGGTTTGTGTCCTTGACAAATTTCCTATATGAATATGAAAAGTTCGGACTGATATAAAAAAATAATAATAATTTCTTTGAAAACATTGGAAACAAAGAGCCAAAAAAGATTATGGAAGTCTTTTAAAAATGGGTTGTTATTCTAAAATGTCTTTTTATGACACTTTAACAGGAGTAAGTCAAATAAGTAAATATTGAGTAAATTGAAAGAATATTCATTTTTGGAGGTTAACTAAACCCTTAACATTTTTCTGGAAACCTTTTTATGAACCTTAATGTTCAAATGAACAGCATTTATGTCAAATAAAAACGTTTTTCATAAAATTGTGTCAAAAGAGTCATTTCAAATGTCATTACAAAAACAAACAAAAAAAATCTCCATAAGCAAAACTTAAGACAAGCACACAGGTCAGACAACAACATATGGTCTGAAAGTAATGTGAAATGCCACAAATAATCGCTTCTCACTCAAGGACAAAGAGCAACGGATAGGAACCTTCTCCAGTTTCTATAATCCTCAGCTTTCATCGTCCCAAAACGGCAGCGACAAATTGGCAGTTCACTTTGGGAACAACGGTCGCTAATGGAGCTGGGGAGGAGAAGGGCGAGCTCAAGTAAGATGTGTACACAAACCGTTCCCCTCATTTACCTGTCATCATTCCATTCCTGTCCGCTCTTGAGACGCTCTTCACAAAGACATGAGGTACATTTGATACGTCGCTCACACAAGCACTCGAGAACGCAAAGGCTCCAGAGGTGTTAAGATAAACAACCTCCAGATCTGACAGAAGGGCTCAGGTTTCATTACGGGAGGGTTCAAAGCCAAGGTCTTACACACTTCAGTTAGAATAGAAAGACGCTAGACTGTAAATGTCCTACTTCCTTTTCACAAGTACTACAACAGCTATAGTGATGGCCGAAGACATGCAGGACTGATTAAAGGCTCTGATCAACTGACAGCAAAGTTCTGCCTTTAGGTTTGAAACAAGTGAGATGTAGATGTCTGCGCTGGCTTAGCAATTCAGCTCTCCAGTCAAGTCAGTAACGTTTAGTTATCACTTTAAACTTTAAACAGTAAATTGCTTGAAAGTGTTAGTGTTGATTTCAATTAGAATTAGCCTTTCCTAACGCAATAAAGAGATAGGAACGTTATATCATTGTTTATGGAAGTGTCGTTTGGTTGAACATTTTTGGGTGAAAATTCTAAACTTTATAGAATTAAAATAGGATATACCCAAATGTCCAAAACTGTGTATTTTAAATATTTTTCCTATCACAAGCACTAGCTCAGTTAAGAAACTGTTAACTTTCTGTTTATTACAAGCAAAACTTATAATAGCTAGTTTTTGGAAAAATACAGAAAGTCTGCATTTTGGACAATGGTTGCGGGAATTGTCTTATTATTATTATTATTATTATTATTATTATTATTATTATTATTATT
>CAIGQQ010037872.1:1924023-1946523 GCA_903798035.1 Danio albolineatus
TTATTATTATTATTATTATTATTATTATTATTATTATTATTATTATTATTATTATTATTATTATTTTACTTTTAATTTATTATAATTATTATTTTGTATGTTTGATTTTGATTTCTGTTGTATGCTAAAAGCTACTAAAATCAATAAAGACAGTAAAATAAATAAATAACCCTTTCCTAACATTTTTTCCTACTATTAATGAGGTCTTCAGTGTTTCTCTGCAAAATTTCAAAGAACTATACAGAGAAATTTCCATGACCAAACGCCACACCTACCTATTACACAATCATCACGACCAATTGTAGTTTAAAGGAGTTAACCAATCTAGGTTAACTTCACCAGAAATACATATTGACAAGCAGTTGTAATCTTCTTAAACAACCTATGTTTTGACTTGAAACAGCGTCACATCCACAGAGATGTGAAGAATTTTGGGACCTTTACAAATGATTGCATGTCCTTAGCTTTTAATGAGAGTTTGTTATTTCTGCCAACTTAATATTGTGTCGCTGTCCAGCGAATCAACAAAGCAAGGTTTAACTTCTGTAAATGAACAAGTTTGTGTAAACAGCGCATCAGCCTGATGACCCAAATCAACTGTGCTTGAAGCTCAAGAGTTAAATTTCGAAGGTTTTGCAGAAGCCACTTATTATTCAGTCGTTCAAGGTTCATTACCAATAATGATTTTTCTCCACTGCAAACAGTGCTAAATTATTTAAAAAGAAAAAAGCGACTGGAACTGAAGGCAGACTTGTAGCCCTCCTGTAGATACAACATAAGTCAACGCGAGGTGAGACATCGTAAAAGCACACAGCTCACACAGCATTGTTTGAGCTTCATTTGGAGAGCATGAAAACACAATGGGCTCATTCTTGTCTTTCTCAGGCACACTGATTCACAGCAGATGTCATTCTTCAAGTGTTGTAAAGTTCTTAGAATATGTTACTCATAATAGCTAAAAGTCTTTATGAGCAGCTCTAAATTACAGTTTCTGTCATATCTCAAGATTAAAATAAATGTGTGATAGAGAAAAATAAAATTTAGCAAAAATAAAGACCAACAGTGACTAAAAATTGATTCAAGCAAAGCCTATTTGCATTCTTCGCGCTTCATAAAAATTCATAAAGGCAGCAAATGAACAAAGGCATGAACTGTTGTTTAGCACCTAGTTTACTAAATAATAAACTTCATACCAACTGCTTTAATCATTGTGTAACTCTTTTTGTCCCGATCTCAGCCAAATGAAACTTCCTGAAATCGAGCCAAACCAGCGGAAGTAAATAGGTCTGTAATGACTGAGAATGCGGCTTTATCAAAGCTTATCTACAACTTCCATGTGTGTGTTTGTGTCAGCGAACCTTTAATGTCATTAAGCATTGCTTCCTCTCTAAGGAGCGAAACTAACTAAAACCCACCGGTGAGCTTCCTTTGATAACAGAGAATAAAAATCCACCATCATGAGAGGCAGGAAATTCTTCAACAGAGAGAGGTGAGGATATTAGAGTTACAATTGATGATATAAAAGACAGCAATGCAAATAGATTATAATATTGACCAACATCACTTTGAGGAAGTATAAACAGGCCAAGAGGAATCTCCACATGATAAAATACAACTCAAAAAGCATGGAATCTTATATAATGAAATCAATACTGTATAGAATTAATGTTTAATAGATATAAATACTTTAAAGTGTATGCTTTAAAATGATATATGCTGTCTGTTAGATAAAGCATAATTTATAATTAAGTATAATATATTTAAGATATAAATCATAAATTGTATACATACATAAATGGTTGTGCATTAAAGAATTATAAATACAATGCATGGTGATTTGCCAAGTTAGAAGTTAAAGCTAGCTTTGCTATTTGAGGTAATATTTGACCACATTTTCCAAATTTAACACATTTGATGACCTAGTCCCTGCTTTTTTCAGCCACTAACAGAAAGAGAGGAAGCATGTGCAGATTGTGTTTTTGTGTGTATGAAAATGACACATTCATATCTAATAGCTCATAGTAACTTGTGTCAGATTCCTCTTTGCAAATTTTGTTTTGCATATTTGTGAATTGGTTAATCCCCACCAGCTCCCAGGTGAACCACACATCCAGAAAGCATTTCTTTTGAACAGTGATCGAACAACCTGTGCATTAAACAAGTTTATTGCACACTTTCCAGCCAATCAGAATCAAGAATTTGAAATAGTATATTGAGATAATATATGCAATATATGCCATTCACTTCATACAAACATGCATAAATACATACATTAAAGGGCAATATCGTCCATAAATGGAAATTTTGTATATTTACTCAACATTAAGTGGTTATAAACCTTTATGAGTTTCTTTCTTTTGTTGAACTTAAATGAAGATACTGTTTTCATGCAAAAAAAAAGAAAAAAGGAAAAAAAAAGAAAAAGAAAAAAAAAGAAAAGAAAAAGAAAAAAAAACGTCACAGATTCAAAAATTTCTTCAAAATATCCTATTTTGTAAAATATCCTATTTAACCGAAACAAGAAACTTGGAACAAGAAACAAAAAACAAGGTTTTGAAGAACTGAAGGGAGAGTAAATGACAGAATTTAAACTATTCTATTGATGTATGTGTGCATCTATGAACACACGTGCACAAATATAAAGTGAATTAACAAAATAATGAACATATTTAAATAATTTCCCAAAATACTGTTTGGAAAAAATATTGTTGCAGCACATTTGAAAACTTTTTGAAAACTAATGAGTTTCAAACAAAAGCGAAAGTCCTCAAGAGACTTTCAATTGCATTGCTGAATTCCTACTGTGAAGACGGGGAGGCTTCTATATTTGAAAGGGAGTGAAAAGATTGTTATTTGGCTAATTACAGATTTAGGGCTGAAACAGTAAACCAGTGGAGAGGAAGAGAGCGAGGTGCTTGAGTGAGCTACATTAGAGCGCTGGAGTGGCGAGACTGTGGATTCATTGTGTGCTGATGGCATCTTTTATCTCTCGCAATACTGATAGGCCTTAACAGAGTAGTTTGGGCTCGGGAGGGGCTGGCTAAAGGGGTGGGCTATCTAATCTGATCAGAGACCATTGTTTCAAAGCTCATTTACCACTGGGGGGTCCAGCAGTTTCCACACAGTCGACATGTCATCCCGAGCCCACCCCCCAATCCCTGCGGCCAACACATGAAGGTCCTTAGAAAAACAAGCGACAGACACAAAGGGGAAAATGGAGAAGACAACCCAGAGGGCTATTTGTGAAGATCTGCTCATTCCTCACAAATACACAAGAGTGCTGACCGCTGACTCAGACCTTTGGTTCGGGTTTGAACAGCAGGAAGTTTGCTTGGTGGGACTGTTGTTGCTGTTTAGGAGATCCCTATTCTCCAGAGACCAAGAAAGTTAATGCTAAACATCTGGTATCTGCATTTAAAAAAGAAAGAAAAAGGGGGTTAGGAGGAGAGAGTATTGACTTGTCATGTAAGGCAACGTCCTGTCTCGAAATGGTCTGGTCCTACTGGGCAGAAAATAATTCATCTCCACTCTATCATGCTGTCATGAGCATGAACACAACTTCATGAAGCTGGACCCCATCCTGCAATTCACATTCTGCCATATTGCAGAGGTCTCTGTGGAAGTGGCAGGGAGGATGAGAAGTCAGCAGCACAGAGATCGCTGCTAATTGCCCATGGTGAACGATTATGGAAATGAACCAGAAGGATATAGCAAGAATAAGACACAAAGCAGATATTTGGCACAAGCGTTTACAAGTTGCCTTTAACTGGGCACGAGTTCAACATTTCGAAAGCCCTGCAACAATGTATTCTAGACACAGTGCATGTGAGCTTACTAAGCCATACTTTGGCTAATTTGTTTTAAAAATACTTGTTCAATACTTAAAAACGATCATTAAAAATACCCCCAAAATACATTTCCACTTAGGGATACTGTCTAAATGGAATATTTTGTTGCTGTGGTGATTTTTGTTTGTTTGTTTTTAGCATAAGTATAAAATAACAACTAAATAACACATATAAAAGAAAAACTGACTGCTGAACCAAATAATTAACTTTTTTTGTGCTGCCGAATGCCGATTAGTCTGCAATAATGATAATTAGCTTATTTAAAAACAAATGTATTTTCTGGTATGTCCCCAATCTAACTAGATAAACATTATGTGTGTAAGTAGAGTCACTGGAGACCCAAGAAAAATACTCCACAAATCTCCTGGATCTGGACAGCACAGCGCTGAGCTCAGGATTGTTTGTTTGAGAATGGGCCAGGGGGATGAAATATACACTGGAGGTGTAAAGATCAGAATGACAACCCCTTCAACCATTCTTTGAAAAGAGCGACTTTAGGTATGGCTTTGATTTTGGCACACTCGAGCTGTAAATTCCATTCAAGTGAAAAGCGCCATATAAGAAACACGCGTCACAGAATGAAAGGCCGATTTAATGCGACTTATTTGCTCGTCACGCAAAGAATGTACCGTGAACATCCCTGAAAGCAGAGGTCAGATGTTCTTCAAGCATAAAGCCTGAACTAAAAACGCTCTTGTTAGCACTTAACCGCATCAAGTGCTTTAATAAACTTAGCTATGCTCGTCTCCACCCCCAAACTACATGCAACGAGAGGAGCGCAACAGGAACTGAAGGGCTTGAGCTCCTTCAAAGTCATGTCTGTTGTCAAAACACATTGAGATGGAGGAGATAAAAACAAATGGCATCGCTTGGAAAGATGAGGAACGCTCATCCTTCCAAACAACAGATGACCCCAACCAAAGACTCCCCCAACTGTATTGAAATAGTGGTAATCGGACCCTCTTGGGGCCCTCCACTGGGGCCCTTTGTACGTCTAAGAGTCAATCAAGGACTGATGACAGACAAAGCCTAGTCAGATTTAGGAAAGAAAAAAGTGCTGGAAGGGTCGATGCAGGGGCTGGAGTCGTGATCCGTCCTGAGGCAGGGGGACAGACGGGCCTTTGCCCAAAATGCCCTGCACTGACCTCTTGTCACCAAGGACTATGCCCTGCTTCTCCACCTCTGACCCTAAAAACACGACACCTAGACCTGTTGTAAAAGTCCAGGGCGAACAGGACATTATTTAGCTGCCTAATCTTCCAAAGGATGCTTGTAAAACTACTCAATAAGATGTATAATACATTGAATTGTTCAACATAATCTATATATGCACAAATCTTTACCATCTGCTTATACTGTATGAGATCCATGAAATATTTATGAAATCTATTATATGTGTGTATTAAACCTAAACTTTATGTACATACATACAAATTTTACGTTAAAGTTAAAGAGTTTAAGTTTATATCATGTATAATGATGGCCGATGTGATTTAATTACTTTAACAAAGGACAAGAAAAGCATATCATATACTTTTTTTTTAAAGTTTGTTCAAAAATTCCCATATTGTTACAGCATCATTATAAATGTCTGTCCAAACCTGTATATGTTTGTTTTCTTTAATATAATGTATTATATATGACCTGTATATAATACAGTATGTGACATTAAAAGTACGTATTTTTAGAATATTAGTTTTTTTCTTCAAACTAAAGTATGCTGGATGCGTTCTATGCTGATAACTCATTCACTCAATTTCCTTCAGCTTAGTCCCTTTATAAATCTTCGGTTGCCACAGCAGAATGAACCGTCAAATTATCCAGCATATGTTTTACGCAGCGGGTGCCCCTCCAGCTGCAACCCATCCTTGGAAAGCATCCATACACACTCATTCACTACGGACCATTTATCTTACCAAATTCACCTATACCACCTGTCTTTGGAAACCGGAGCACCTGGAGGAAACCCACACGAACACGAGGAGAACATACAAACTCCACACAGAAATGACAACTGACTTAGTGGAGATTTGAACCAGTGACCTTCTAGCTGTAAGGTGATTGTGCTACCCACTGCGCCACCTATGCAGATAACTAAAAATTATAATAAATCTGGCACACAAAAAAGTTATTTACATGATCTAGTTTAAAAATGTTTGTTGAAAAAATGTCATGTTGTTACAGCCTCACTATATAAATCTTTCCAAACCTGTAGAACCTTTCTTCTATATAATAAATGTATATATCTAAGTCTGTATTCTATTCTTCTGGACAACACTTTTTTTAAAAAGCATGATGGCAAATGAATGCAGCATGGCAAATCCATGTAGTACAATCTTTCCATTTTCTGTTTCCTTTATTAGGTAGCTTGAAAGCCTCACTGACATCCAATACATTTAAATAGCTTAAACTGTCTGTCTTTACACACAACCAAGAAAGCCATAAGAGTTTAAAACATTCTAAAGATAAGTAAATAATGACTCCTTTTTTGGTGAACCACTTCTTTAATAATACGAGAACCATATGTTGGCAAAGAGTTAAGACCCAACACAATAACCACTCATGCAGAAGGGTCCGCTCAGGTCAGAAACTGACCCATCAGTACAAATGTCCTCAAAAGCACTTCAGAGATTGTGACACAGGCTGTGTGTCTGTACAGCTAGTTTATGAGAGAACAAATGTAATACTTTTAACAGTATATAATAAGCATAATGAGGCTGAAAATAATGCCTGACTTCCAAGCTTAAACACTCATAATCTACTGTGAAACTTAGGCACCATTAAGAGCACACTTACTCACACACACAAACAAAGCACTCAAATAAAAGAAAGTGTCTACGTTTAAATAAGCACATACCAGGGTTGATCAATTATTTAGCTTTTTGTTAGCATGCTCAACATATAAAATAGATTTCTTATTGCTCAAACACACACATCGAAAGCTATAGTCTAAATGATGCTTCTGGTGGCCTTCAACAAAGACATGAAGTGCCCACTCAAGCTGCCCCTTCAAGGCTGCTCAATCCTCATCTTTCTTTCTCATGCTCCCCCTAGCGGCCACAGTAAGTATAGCGTGATGGAGAGAGAGAGAGAGAGAGAGAGAGAGAGGAAGAGAGAGGGCGAGAAAGGGGAGGAAGCCACAAGCCCCGCCCCCAGATGACATCAGTGCTGTGTTGAAGCAGAGCTGGAGGCAGATGCAACCTCACACTTGTAGTGAGCTCTAGGCAGCTGACCAGCTCTGCCGTCTTCTTTATCTTGTCTCTCTCTGAGCCAAAGGAGTGTGTGCGCGTATGTGTGTGTATGTGAACAAGTGTGTGTGGAAATAAAAACACACCCTGCTATTCGCACCATTGCTGCTACTGAGCCTTTCTGACACTGGGCTCTTTTTTGGGAATTGAATTCATCTACCGTCGCAGTGGATTTATCCTACGGACTGACTTTATTCTTTTGAGGATATTGTTTTTGATTTTCCCTTTTTGAAAATATTGATTTGGAAGGTAAGTGTGTTTTTTATGGGTTTCCCCTTATTCTTGGGCTGTTTTAACCCTTTCCATGTGTATTCCATCACCCTGATGTTATCAAGTACCTTCAAAACATGCATAGAGCAAATTTGCATCCATATCTAACCTCAGCCACTCACAAAAAAGCTTCACGTTGTAGACTTAACTTCTAAACTTTCTCAATCCAATTTATTGCATTTTATTCTAAATGTAGACAGACCCTTAGAGATTTGAGAGAGATGCAATAGCAATTTAAACTCACACAATTACAGTAGCCATAAATTCAGCAGGATATGGCTCTTCATTTGGCTTTTCAGAATCAATGTGCATCTTCCAAACATTTTTAAAACAATAGTTCGTTTGAATTAAATTAACAATCTTTAAGATGTTTTTTACCCTTTAATACTTCCTTTCCTGGCTCACAAAACGACTTGTAAAAAACAAATGTTAAGGATTTGCAGCCTCGGTCACCATTCACTTTCAATGCATCTTTTTTCCCCTTATAGTCTAAATGAATTTGAATGGTAACCTAGGGTGTCTCTCCACCTAAAACACAATTTGACGACTGATTTTGTCAAGAATAAATCGGTTTGGAACAACTCATATAAGAAAATAGACATATTTTTCATTTTCGTTTTTGAGTGAACTACCCCTTTAAGTCTTGGTGCCGCTCCGAGCGAATAAACACAATAAATATGCATAACATGCATCTTATTGGCACACCATTTCAATTAGTCTCATATAGAGAGCTTAATCCTCGTTTAGATGGAAAAACGCAATGCAGACTGTATATTTAGCGCGTGCAATCAACAGGAACGCATAAACTTCACGCGCTGCGTCCTAAATCTCTTCCTGTGTGAGAGGCTTATCGCAAACGAAACGAGCAAACATCGATTACAAATGAGGAAATATCTATTAATAATGGCCAACCTGCGCTCTGGAAGCGCGATGAGAGAGTGATTGGAATAAAGAACGGGGGATTCGAGGATGCGGCGCGTGACACTTCGTACGCCTTGCGCTACGCGACAAAACTAGAACTCTGCCATTATAGAAGCCGCTAGTGGCGCGCAAAGCAGCTTCGATGACTAGGGTCGCGTTCTAATTTGGAATACTAAAGAAAACTCAGAAGACTGCGAGATTGGTGGGCAAGAAATTTGCGCCCTGTGCTGTTCGGTGAGAGTGAGTGTGTGGCGCAGTAAAGAGATCTGAGGCTGTCAGCTGCTTCTGGATTTTCCCATCAAACGAATTTTCCTTCTTTTAAGCAGTCTTCAAGTTATCTAAAAAAAGATAAGCTTTCATGTTAGGCAGAAAAAGTCAAGATTGAAATAATAGTTTTGTGCAGATAAAAAGAGAGAGGGACTGTAAAATGATAAGATCCAAAGCCTTCAGTCAGAAATGATTAAATCAGTTTATAAGATAACCATGAATACGATTTCAATTTGACAGGGATGCAAGAAAGTCATTCTTTTTGAAACCCTAATTTACTTCTAACTGCAAGTTGTTTTCCTTAGCTTTAAGCTTCCTATATGCAACTGCACTAAAAGATGTGTATTCAAAGAGGTTCGTTTCTTAGCATGACAATAGCTGAGAACCCCAAATGGTGTGTTTTGACTCGGTAAGGAGGGTGATAAAATTAAATAACCTATTGTTCTTTGTTGGATGTGTCAAAGCACTCTGTGGCAGTCTTTTTTCGCTTGCATAAACAATTTGTATCAGTGATTTACAAATACCACACCTCCAAGCTTTAAAAAGCTTAAATACTAGTCTCCTTTTAGATACTAATACACATGAATGCAACTAACAGACTTTCTATATTTTAATACATGTATATTAAACCTATAATGCATGTTTACTGGCAGCCAGGCAGATAGCACTCTTTGTTTCAAGCTACGAATGCCGGAGGCTAAACCCAGTGGTCCGTGGCATTCACTCAGAGTCAACATAAAATGGTCATGTCTTTCAGGCCTTAAAAAAAAAGTCTGTCACCCTTTTGTGTCGAGGACAAAAACAAATCGTCTAGTAGAATTCTCCACTCATGTCAGCAGCCAACCTCTGACCTCAAAGAGGCCTTTCTTTAAAACACACCACTGAAATTATTATTATTATTTTTATTTCTGAACATTAAACAATTTACATTTGTATAGCTTAAATGGAAATCTACTTTTCTATAGAAAAACACTGTAACTACGAACCTAAAAGGTCTGTGATTTTTAGCTTTATTACAGATAAAATTTACCCACTTTGTTGAAACGAGAAAAGTTCAGTGCAGTAAATCAGCCAAACCCTTTCCACTCGTGTCCGGCAACTGCTGCCCCCTGTACCCTGGCAGGGGGTACATATGTGGTAATTAAAGCATCGGTTCAGCCTCCAAGTGTCTGTCTGCATGTGTGTGTGTGTATCTGACATGCACAGGCCTGATACAGAAGCACCTACCACCCCCAAGTGGGGAAAACAGTGCAGCTGCCTCAGACCACTCTCTTTTCAATGCAGTACAAAAGAAAAAGACCCCCTGTCTCCCCTAGAATCCACTCTCACTGCCTGAACACCAGCCAGGGAAAAACATGCTGATTATCTGCCCCAAAATCACACACAGAGGGGAGCCACTAATACAATTGTCTTCTCTTAAAATAACGTTAAAACCGTTTACAAACAGTTTATCTAATTTCCAAATATGCAGTCAAAAACGTTTCATCCCTCGGCCCACAAGGCTCTGAGAGGCTTGATATGGCTTCATGGACATAAGATACATGACAAAGAGAGGCATTTAGTTCAAATCCCGCCTGGGGTTCAGAATCTATTATCTATTGAAAACCATAAAGCTATTTTTCATAATCATAGCCCAGGACCAACCAAAGATGATATAGTGCAAATTCAATTTCATCCTAAATGCCTCCGTTTCATGCATGAGTACTGACCAAATGTGACAGCGTTTCTGAGAACTAACAGAAAACATCAAGTCTATATTTAAAAGACACTTAAGATGGACAAATATTACACTGCTTTAGTTTATTTTTTCTTAAATTTCAGAGAGAATTGTGTAATGCATATTTGTTAATAATTTTGTGTATTAAAATTAAAAAATTAGAAGCAGTCTTTTAATCTCTACATATTTACGTTTCTTAATCATACATTTTTCCTTTTAAATGCTTTTTTTCTAACCATTTCCTCAATACCCCAACCCTGATATTCTTTACTAAATGGGCAAAGGGTGCTTTAGGTTGCTACCATTTTAACCAGGATGCTCGATTGAACATCACTTCAAGCAGAGCAATGGAGCAGAAGCAGGCCTGGCCATTAGAATGATCTTCTAACGGCAAATATGGCCTATTAGAGCAATAGTGAGAGGTGCCCGTCACATTCAGTGGTCTTTCTCTCTAGCTATGAACAGTGGGTGGGATAAAGGGCTGCAAGATTTAACCAAATGTGAAAAAGCTAATAATTCTAAGTGAAAGAAGTTCAGTAAAGCAGAAGAGCAAAGGCCAGGGCCCTTATGCTTAACTTGTAATGAACAATAGACCACTGCCACTTGAGTGAAATCTGAGGAGCCAGGGGGGTGGAGGGAGAATAAATGATAATGCAGCCAATCTTCCAGCCAGATCAAGGTTTGCATGCCCCACTGAGACAGCTGGCATGGCAAGCTTAGGTGAAGCGTATAAGGTAGTTGCCCTTCTTTCTTTTCTGTATGACCTTTACGGCCATAACATAATACCAGCTAACATATATTTCCCAAGACACCTGTGCTTTTATCAAAGTCTCCAGAGTAAGATTTCAGCTGAAATATCATGAAATACACCGCAACCTGTGGGTGAACCCTGATACTTTCAAGTACCAAGGCAGATAAAACCAAAGGTGCTTGTGTTTCGTCAACTTCTTTTTGCCTGTTCCTCTACCAGGAAGTGATTTACATTCAGTATAGTGCATTGAGCAAAAGCAATTTCATTTCGACAGAATATTGCAGGCTGTTATTTATCAAACTTCTGGAAAATAGCAAGATACTTTACACACATAATTCTTCAAATCAATACGATATTTCCTCAGAAAAGTGGAAAAATTGCATATTGATCACTAACCAACTATATCGCCATTGCCGCAACTACTTACTTCCCCCTTCGCTATATCTGATAATGATTAATCAAATGTTTTAGGATTTAACCAAAAGCAAGCAACTTGTCTCTGTCAGCATTCCGAAAGTTCACCGTCAGCTATCACCTGTCCTTAAAGTAGGGTCACAGCTGCTGTTTCCGAGCTCTTGTTAACCTACTAATACAATAGCTGGCACATGGAGCACTTAGGCTCAACAGAAGGATGAGGTGTATTATTAGACCGTGCTGGCGAGACCTGTAATCAAGTTACAGGGCTTTCAATTCCCTAATCTCTCCTTGTCACTCCCTACAAATGTTTCAAAGTTGCCTGACATACCCCAATGTGTTTTACAGGAAGGTTACCAATCGCAGGTCAGCAGAAGGGTTTTACAAACCGTGGTGATGGCTGTCAGTTATAGCAATGTTTATTGTCAGTTTGTGTAACAGTTTGATGTACCATGGGAAATTACAGTATGGAAGGTGCAGATCGCATGTCTCCTTGGGGCCACTGGAGGTGACTTACATGAGAATCCCATTTGGGTATTCATGAGACTGCAAGTCATAAAGCGTGTTCATCTCGCATGTACATTTTTGAGCAGTGCGAGGGTGTTGTGTTCAGGCGCTGTCGGGGAAGCCCGAGGGACCATTGATAGCTGCTAGACACCTCAGCAGCAATATGCTTCACCATGACTTTTACCTTTACCTTCACCTTCTCCTTCCAGAGCATCTCAAGCCATTCTGAATGAGTGGTTCAGTGGAGAGTGTCACCAGGCAGGAGGAGACGGTTTTCAGACATATTAGCAGGGCCCAAACAGGGATTGTTTTTCTTAGGCAAAGAAACTCTTTTCAGCAATTGCCATTAAAAAAAACTAGAAGGGGGATGTCGGGGTTAGTGGCTAACAGAACAACAAATTCAGTTATCCCAGCAGTGCAGGTTTAAGACAAACAAAAAGAAAGGTTTTTATAAAAAAAACCACAACATCTCTACTAATCCTGGTTTCACAAACAGCGTCCACTATCAAAGGACTGCAGCCCAGAGGCTTTTCTCTGTGGTCATTTACCCAGAGGCAAAGAAATCCCCAGATATACAGAAACCCAATAAGCTTAAGGGACTCTCAAATTCTCATGTGAACCACACACCCCTCTTATTTTTCCTTCCCTATCATCTGATAAGTCTCAAATGCAGTGAAGCAATCTGCAGGCTGTAGCAATCCAAAAAAAATTCAATCTATTACAGCGTACTCCTTATGTTAGGTGCAAACCATAAAAACAGAAGTTAAAGAGCTATCAGTTTACATCAGCATATTGTTTGCGATGTGAAACATGCTCAGGTTGAAGGACAGCAGCCAGTTAAAGCTGGCTGCATTTCTGTCTGACTCAATCTCAGCCTTGGCACTATCATCTTAAAATTAAATAAACGCTCCCTAAAAGCATATTACTCATAGTCAATAACTCATTCTCAACAAGGCCACATATATCTTCCGGAGTCATGATGTATTCAGATGTCACATGCTGTCTATAATGAAAGAATTTGCTCATGCTGACTTCTTTCTTTTTCTTTTCTCTCTGTCCCTGCAGGTATGGCGTTCAGTATGTGAGAAGGAATGGGCATCTGCACATCAGGCACAGGTTTGTGAAACAAGCCAGGGAGGCAGAGTGCTTATAGCAGCACAGGAAATTCTGCTTTCAAGCCACGAGGCTGGATATTTTTATTCATGCTCTTACCAGGAGTGAGACTACAGGATTCGGGGCTGACTTTAGAGCCTGACTTCAGAACCGAGCCGCCCTGGATTTGAGCCCACCATACTGCAGATGGACAGTGGTCTTAACGCCATGACCAGTCTGCTTTGGGAGAAACAGGAACAATTCACTTCCCGAAGAGGACTCACGAAAGAGTCTAATTAGGAATCACAACTTAAAAAAAGGATTCTGCTCTTTTTTATTTGCCTTATTTTTGTTTTATACATTTTTTTTTGTGATTACACTCACTGAAATTGCATGTCTGCACTGAGAAGGCTGCCTGAGGTCTGGCTGGAAGCAGAGCTGCTTGCTTTATAGGTTTATCTACCATGGCAAAGCCTTTGATTGCATGAACTGTGGACGCTGCAATACAAGACAGGAGGTCAGCGGTACAAACAAGGATCAGTTCAGCAAATACCAGCCTGGTCAGGATATAACCAAAGAGACCCCTTTGACAAGACGGACAAACATCTCTTGAAAGAATAGAAGGAAGGGTTTAAAGCCTCATTGGATTTTGGGTGGCTGCAGAGGATTAGCTGGCATTTCTAAATCAGGTATGACAAATATGGATGTTCTTGCTGTGGTTAAATGCCTTTTCTTTAAATTATATGCATGCACCAATGGAGAGAATAAGGAAAATGTTAAAGTAATAAATCAAAAAATATAATTAAAAAAAGAGATTTCTCAGACAATGTTTCCTAAAGGACAAACTCTCTGCAGAAAAACAGGGCAAGATGATGAGTAGAAATTCCAAAATGTAATCAAGTAGGCCTGACTTTGTTCTACCCGTTTTCAGCAATGAAAAGCAGCCTTGAAATGCACCGGCTAACAGCAGAAATGTGTAAAACAACAAGAGCCTGCGATTACATTACACACAGAAAAAGATAAAACCTCTCACACACAAGCATCTCATTCAAGGAAAGCTAGTGGGTTTGAGGATTTGTTATCTACATCCACGGCTGATTGGGAATATCCTTCCACTTCAATTAGACTTGCTTCTGAACCTCTCAGTCCTCTTTTTTCATTCTCTAATCCCTTATTCTTTTTCTCCACTACTCCATATTGTTTTCATATAAAAATGATTTCAATCAAGATAAACACCCCGGGCATGTTTTGCTACCATAGTTTTTCATTTGTTCATGTCATTGGAAATGTTAATAGCCTCTTTTCATTAATTCAGCAGCAGAAATATAGCATTCTTTGTCTCAAATTGAATCATTTACAATGAAAGAGGTGCTGCAGGCACTGTACATAAAACAGCAATTAGAGATGGACATTGCCTTTTCTTCAGACAGCATGATTTTGATTTTTTCTTTCTTTTTTCTCCAAGGGCAACAACTGCAAAGTGGACATTAGCGATGGCAAGCAATTACATGTCCTTCTTCGTCTTCTTCATCAGAGCCGGGCTTTTGCTTGGCCTGGCCAATCCATTGATGACCTCAGCCTCCTGTCCCTCTCAGTGCCGATGTGATGGGACTTTCATATATTGCAATGACCGGGACTTGACTTCCATCCCTTCAGGTATCCCAGAGGATGCTACAGTACTTTTTCTCCAAAACAACCGCATCAAAAGCGCAGGGATTCCTACAGATCTGCGAAGGCTAAACAGTGTTGAAAAGATTTACCTATACTGTAACAACCTGGATGAATTCCCCACCAATTTGCCGCTTAATGTCAAGGAACTTCATTTACAGGAGAACAATATTCGGACTATTACCCACGCCTCACTGGCACAGATTCCCTTCATTGAGGAATTACACCTTGATGACAATTCTGTGTCAGCTGTCAGCATCGAAGAGGGTGCATTTCGGGACAGCAACCATTTGAGGCTGCTTTTTCTGTCCCGGAACCACCTAAGCACCATACCTTCCGGTTTGCCAATGACCATCGAGGAGCTTCGATTTGATGACAACCGCATCTCATCCATCTTAGAGGCATCTCTGCAGGATCTTATTAACTTGAAGCGACTGGTTCTGGATGGCAACCTCCTGAACAACAGGGGCATTGGGGAGATGGCCTTGGTGAATTTAGTAAATCTGACAGAGCTCTCATTGGTACGAAACTCCCTGACGTCCCCACCTGCCAACTTGCCTGGCTCAAGCCTAGAGAAGCTAAATCTTCAAGACAACCACATCAATCACGTGCCACCAGGTGCCTTTGCTTTTCTGCGACAGCTGTACCGCTTGGATTTGTCAGGCAACAACTTGAGCAGTCTGCCCATGGGGGTATTCGACGACCTGGATAACCTAACCCAACTGCTCTTGCGCAACAACCCCTGGCATTGCAACTGCAGGATGAAGTGGGTACGTGATTGGCTACGCACTCTTCCATCTAAGGTCAACGTGCGTGGCTTCATGTGCCAGGGTCCTGATAAGGTCAAAGGGATGGCCATCAAAGATTTGTCCACTGAGCTGTTTGGCTGCTCAGACATAGAGATTCCACCCACATACGAGACCAGCACAGTCTCAAACACTCTGCCACCCTCTCGACCCCAGTGGCCCTCATATGTGACTAAAAGACCTGTGGTTAAGGGTCCAGATCTGGGAAAAAACTATCGTAGCACGACACCGTCTAGTCGTAAGATCATCACAATAAGTGTCAAATCAAGTAGCGCTGAGACCGTACACATATCTTGGAGAGTATCTCAGCCCATGACAGCTCTGAGGCTCAGTTGGCTAAAGCTGGGCCATAGTCCGGCTTTCGGATCCATAACTGAGACCATTGTCCAAGGGGAGAGAACAGAATACCTGCTCACAGCTCTGGAGCCAGAATCATCATATCGTATATGCATGGTTCCTATGGAGACAAGTAACATTTACCTGTCCGACGAGACACCTGTTTGCATAGAGACAGAGACTGGTTCCCTGAAACCATACAATCCCACCACAACCTTGAACAGAGAGCAGGAAAAAGAGCCTTACAAAAATTCCAATCTGCCTTTAGCTGCAATCATTGGAGGGGCGGTGGCCCTTCTAGCCATCATCATGTTGGCCCTGGTGTGCTGGTATGTCCACAGGAACGGTTCCTTATTTTCCAGGAACTGCACGTACAACAAAGGGCGCAGACGGAAGGACGATTATGCAGAAGCTGGAACAAAGAAGGACAACTCCATCTTGGAGATTAGAGAGACCTCTTTTCAAATGATTCCCATAAATCACATGCCCGTTTCCAAGGAGGAATTTGTGATACACACAATTTTTCCTCCAAATGGTTTAAGTCTTTACAAAAGTCCGCACAGCGAAAACAGCATCAACAACAGAAGCTACAGAGACAGTGGAATACCAGATTCAGACTACTCTCATTCATGATAGTGTGCCCGGATTACAGACATTTTATTGCGAATGAGTGACATGGAGACTGCTTGGTCTTTTGCAAAAACACTGGATTGAAAAGACTGAGAAAGCATCGTTATGTACATTTGCCATATAATTTATATTTAAGGACAATTTATTAAAAGGAGAAAAGGTTCTGATTGCAGGCCATCACTGAGCCATCAGTGTATGCTGCCACAAACTGCAATTCTATATTTTAGATATTTGTAGTCATTTGTACTGTACTTCCTTTACTTATGGTTTTAGACCAATTAAAAAAACTTTGTGCTCTACTGAGATATGATGACTTGTCAACTGTGAAAGTGGGTTTTCATTGCTGTGTTGAACAATCAGATTTTAGAAAACCATGTAGTATAAGCACAGGTCAAACTATCACTATGTTGCTGTCAGTGGAAAAAATACAACAAAAAAACAAGACTGCAGGAATGTAGGGCATAGGTGATCAAAGAACAAACAGACACAAGTGTTTTGTCAACTAAGAAAGGGAGGCACAAACTCACTCTGGTAGTGTCACAGAAACCTCTAGGTTTCTCAAGGAATCCTGATTGCTAATTCCATAATGTTGCCAGGCTTTTAAAGAAAAAATCCACTGCAATGTTTAGGAAACAGATATCTATTACTTCCTCTCTGCCCTGGAAGAGGCAGCAACATAGCACATAATCTTAAATCCATTGCAAATTAAGCACACAGATCTAATGAAAGGTTAATTTGTATGGGCTAAAACATAACAGAAATCAATGTTGCCTGTCCTGTAAAAGGGAAACAGCATTTACCATATCCCTCAGTACAGTTAGCCACGTCATGTAAACGTTGCCCTTCAAAATAAATATATTGTGGGCAGAAAAAAATATGACAAGAAACACATTTGGGCTCTTTTCTATTTGGAATATGAAGTGTCAACTATTTTTTGTTCATTTAATTCTTATTTGTATTTTTTTGTTTGTTTGTTTGTTTTCTAATTCAAGCCACTTTTACGTTGCCACAGTTAAATTGTTCTTTACAACTGAAGACCAAAGTGCATTGAATGCCCTTTGGCCAGTCTTGTATGTGCCTTGATCCAATGCTTATTGTATTTAGCTTTTACAACAAAAGAAAAAAAATCAGTGACTTAACTTTTTTCATACACACTTGAATATGATAGGATATTGGTCATATTGCAAATAAAAGTGGATAAAACCCCAACTCGATGGTCTCCTTTTCCCCAAAAAAATTATTTCCATTTATTTTTGATCCCTCTAAGCTTTGCATGCACCATCCAGTACTCACAAGTGTTCATCTAAAACAAACTAAGGCTTCTTCCTAGCACTGCACCCGCTTGGGGCTCCAATTGTTCTTTTGTGTTTGGTAAAACCATGTATAACTTATCTGATCGGCCCAGCTGGGTAATATCAAAGTAAGGCACAGAAGCTAAATGAGGCCATTGGAGAGAAGCTGTGATGAGTTTTGATGCATCTCGTGGCCACAGGGGGAGACGTACATATCTAATGACTATATAGCATTAGGTTGATGTCACAGCCTGAACATAGTAGGAACTGCACAGGTGGCTTTCATCTGCACATGAGTACACATCTAAAAAATGATTACTTGGGTCATGAGTGCGCATACATGCACAGATGCATACACACAGATACACACGCCCTAAGATTTAATTGCAGTTCAGGGGAGCCTCTAAAAACAGCCAGTCTGATCCAAACCTTAAGTATACATCAACAGTCCCATGTACTAAATATACCACATCAGCTAGAAATTAAAGTAAACACTCTCATACGGTTCAGCGAGGGTCCACATATGTGGATGCTGTTGATGTTCCACAACTTGCCTTGTCATTTATTTATGTGGTTTCCTGACTGACGGCATTAGCGAGTTTTAAATGCTGAGTGATGGCCTTGGTAAGTTTCACTGGCTTCCTTTTAAATCTGAAGCCTTTTTAAAACGTTATTTCCAATTATTATTTGAAAGTATACAGTTGTACTGATTTCACCTCTGAAAAAGAATGTAAAAAGGAGATATAAAGTGAACTATGCTTGGTATTTTTGGAACAACTGACATTTAAAAAATGAATTCAGAGTCAAGCGCTCTAATACAGTATGTCTAATCCAATGTACTTAACTGATTATTTTCAGCTACGTGTTTGTAATGAATTATCCAACTTTCATTCTCCATTCAAGTTTTTCTACTTCTCTGAATATTAGTTCAATCCTCAAACCAGCTGTCGTAACTAAAAAATAAATCATTCATTCTGGAGATGAGATGTCAGCCAAAACCTAAGGCAGCATCAAGCAGGAATGAGATCACAGCAGTTTTAATTATCAAAGCACACAGGTGTGCGAGTGTGTTTGAGTGTGCGCATTCTCTTTATGGACATTCTGTGTGCAGTAAATCAATCTCCAGTTTCCTAACACCATCAGAATTTTATACAGCTTGAGCTATGAGCAAAACGGCTTGAAATATTAATACCATGTGTTGTATGGTGAAAGCAAATCAGCAGGACGTGAGTGCAAACAGCAATTTGTATTCTCCAGTTAGAAAGTTCTACTCAAAACACTAACCTTAAGTAAGGGGGGAAGGAAAGTTTAGCGGCTGCTACTGGGGGTGACCTGCCGTGACCCTTTTAACACAATGACCTCACCTCTGGCATCTTTGTCAGCACAATGTTGGAGCTCACAGATGACCTCACTCGCCCTGGGAAAACTATTGATCAGGTCTGATGTCCATGAGGCCAGTGCACACTTGAAATTCTACCTTGAATGGGGCACTTAACTTTAGATACAAGACAACAAAACTCCTTCAAAAAGCTTTAACTATGGACATAATGGGGATGAGATTAAAAATCTCACAATAAATACTTTAAGTTGAACATTATGTGGCCATCTCACTTGCTGTGGTCAAAGAAAGCTATGACTGATCAGGGGTCAGATTAAAAAGCAGATGAAATAAGGGTTACCAGCCAATAAGATGAAAAATTAGTTGAAGTTTGACCCCTTTTAAAGCAATTAGTAGACATTTTTCATCTTTTCAGACATCTCACTCTTTATTAAGCAAATGGTACACATTTTTCATCTTTTAAGACCTTTGACCCTCTTTTTTAACAACTCAACTTTTGACCGCATTGTAAAGCAACAGCTAAACATTTTTCATCTTTTTGGACTTTTGACCTCTTTTCATTAGGCAAAGGAACAGTAGAGAGCTGGTCAGGCATTGTTATCATGGACAATGACGGATCTCTAGCTCTATAAAAATGAATAGTTTGAAAAAAAAAAAATCATGCAGCTGCTGTTTTCTGGATCATAAAACGTTCATGAGAGCAACTAAAATAAGGTAATGAGAGTTACTTTTGACAAGAAAGCCAATTACTGGCAAATGCGGGAGCCACATGTCATTCAATTATTTTTAGAGTTTAATTTACCAAAAGAGCCATAAGGGAACTGACTTTAAAGGCACCATCTTATTCTGATCTCATTTTGTTTCACCTTGCAGGGAGATGTAGTCATCAACTCCTAGCATATCTATTCCCAAGTGTGTGATGTGTTTGCTCCCATTCTGCCTGGCCTCGCGTTCGCAACAAAACCTTTTCCCACAGCTCAGCGCAAAATTTTCCTAAATAAAATAGCAAAAAATCCTCCTAATGAGCCATTTGCTTTCTTTTCTTCTTCTGCACCTTGTATCCAGCCCAAGACATCTTGCACATCAAAGCAGAGAGCTCTCATTGTGTGTCTTTTAGAAACAAAAGAAAAATTGAGGTCAAACTGTCAGGCGCAGGGCACGATTGTGGCCCTCCCACATTCCTGGACTTTGGACAAAATGAAGTATATTTTCAGAACGTGCAAAACTGTGCGTGTGCATTTGCTTGCACTTCCGTTTGTTTGGGTTTGAGGTTTAAAAGAGCCATAGTTAATCACAGATTACCATGGCCTTCCAGTTGTTACTTGCATTTATACATTTCTCCAACCTTCAGTCACATATATTGCAAACCAAAAAAGGACACACCAGATTTTTTAAAAGCATAAGCTCCCTTTTCTGTGAGCTTGCAATGGAGATGTTGAAACCGCAACATAACTAATGCATGTCTTGAAGAGACAGCTGCGGTCTGGGCGTGAAGCCACGGCCACATGTGCTCTGCTGTCACCACGGTCATGCGGTGAAAAAAATACAAGGAGTCAAAGCAAATGTTTGAAGAACCAGACAGAAGACAGACTTCAGAAAAAAAAAGAACACCATAGCTCAGGTCAAAACAAATCAATAGCTGAAAAGTTCATAGAATTAAGGAAAATCGAAAAAGTATATTGTGTTTTTCATATTTTAAAGCTTCAGAGTTGACCTGGGTAGAACAACAGCAATGAGATGAGTGAGAAACATGCATCTACTGTACCAGGTACAGTACATAGAACAGCATCTATCAGCTGACCACTTCTCACTATATCACCTGACCTCTTAATATCGAGTGCAAATGGTCCCTTTTTTCCCCATAAATAATGTTCCTCTATATCTCTCTGGCCATTATTTTCTAAAAACCTTCCTATTTTCTTAGTTCTCAAACACAAGACTTTGTAACCAACGACCTGAAACTCTGAGGCTGCAACAACTACAATCTCCCATCATCTAAATGAATCCAATTTTTTGCTCGACAGCACACAGCGTGCATACATCCATCTCCCCTTAAAATCATCTGACATTAATACAAGTTAACAAAGGCTCGTCTATTAAGGTGGCAACAGCAGCAGCAGCACTTTGCCGTTGGAGCAGGTTGAATTATTGAACAGGGAAAATGACTTACAACTGCAGTGAAGTGGAATCCAACCTCCAGCCAGCATCTGTTAATGCAATAACAACCGACAACTGCCGATTCCTGCAGGCGAGTGCAGAGTATGATAATTTGATGTAGAGCATCATATGTTTTGAGAACGTCCGTTTAATTGACTTTACTAGATGAGAGATAATAATTCATGTCATCCATTAACTAGCTTAAATGATCTTTTAAAAGGTGATATATCTTCCTGTGCCCTTTAGCAGATTTGTGAGGCCCGTTCTCCACTGCTGCATCGACTCATCAGGGTATTTGTTCAGAACGTCTGGTCTTGCTGGGAATAATCATTGCATTCCCACAGAAAGGTCTTGGTAGGAACAATCGTCCTTTAGCCCTTCATGACGGCAGGGCTCTGAGGACCATGTCGGGCCCAGCTTCGATCTGGTTAGCATTCCCATTTGCGTGAGGGCCAAGGTTTAAATGTCAATGGCGTATCTGCATGCCGGTAAGGCGACCCGCCAGATATACGCAACTGACAGATGGCAAAGCCATGCTGTAATGCCAACTGGTGCATTGGTGTTATGTATGCTGATTTGATGTAGCCCACTGATATGACCGTAAGAGGGAGATTCAATCAGATTGCTTCATCACCAATAAGGCTCAGTTTAAATGTCAATGTGTTACTGGTAAAGAAACGGGGAAGGATTTCTAACACACTCACGTAAAAATTCACTACTTGAAAGTGAAACACCAGAGAACCTGGTGACTGCCAGTGGGAGATTTGCTGAAAGAACCAATCAATATGGCTTCTCTTTAGCAGGTCGTGCATCTGCCAGTTTTCTTTAAGAAGGTCAAATAAAGCCACAGGGCCTCAATACTCAAACACTGATGAAGATATAAGAAAGGTGTCAGTAATTATTCAGCATCAAAATAGGGAAAAAAGCAGCAAGGAGCTTTAATAAACCAATTGAAAAACTTCTATAGTTAGTTGCTCAGAATAAATACAGGTATTCCAGTGGATAAACGTATTAGGTCAACAAACAACAAACTTAAACAAGGAGAATGTCTGAAAATAATGGTAAAGTCTACTTTTACATGCAACATTTCAAAGTGCACCAAAATGGGTTTATGTGAGTCACAACTGTTCTCTCATTAGTCCTTAACCGAATGATTTTTTTTAAAATCATGTCAAGACCACCTCCTTTTGGCAATCTCAGATGGTTTTAGTGGGGATTTAAGCTCGGCTATGAAACC
>CAIGQQ010037872.1:1951523-2011157 GCA_903798035.1 Danio albolineatus
AATGCACAAACTTTCCTTTTCAATTTTTTAAATGGAACAAAAATCAAATAAAATCCAGCAGAGCTACTGCAATCCAATGATCCACTAGCAGAGTTTAAGGAAATAAGCTGGTCTAATCCATGTCTCTCAGCTGCTTAAGACCTTCCTATGACTGCCTATCCCAGATGACAAGCCTCCGAGAGCCTGGACAGTCCCTAAATGGACACACACAAGACTTAAAGTGACAGATGACTGTTCACCGTGGAATTCTTGTGGTCCGTCCGCCCATTCTTTAACTCGCTCGCTCAGAAGGCCACTGTCAAAACAAACGCGAGCAGATGACAGGAAATGAGGCGCCGCATGCTGGCAAAAAAAAGCACTCCATTCCAAATCTCTTTGGGATCATTTGGCCATGGACAAACCCAGTGGTGTGCAATTTGACTCTTTGATGTTCATGGTCAGATACCTTCTCCAGCTTCAATGAAGACCATGAACAGACTGAAACACACACGGACCATTCAGCTATAAAGATTCCAATCATGATAAAAGCAAAATGATTAGTGATTTAATACAATGAGGACCCGGTAATCTCTGAAGGGGCATTTTAAAGACCACAAGGCCATTTCAGTTGATGGCATTAACATCCCACACACACACACACACACTCTCTCTCTGACATAAACGAAAGTTCTTGGACACTACCAGCTGAACGGGTGGTGAGATAAAAGGCAGGACCTGCTGAGATTCTGGATGCATTAAAAATGAGGTCAAAATGCTGATGATGTAATAAGACAAAGGCCTCCTTAGACACGAATCTTTCCACTGTCAGCTTGAACAGTTGCGATTATATTTCAAGCATCAACCTGCGCTGTGAATAATAATGTACCACAGGCAAATCTCACAAGTCAGTGTGTATGCTAGTGCTTCCTGCGCAAATGTGATAAGATAAAAACGAAACAAATAAATTAAAAAAGGGTGTCAAAAAGACAGATATGCTAGAACTATCAGCGGTTAATAGTTTTCTTTTTTCTGATAACCAATGCCGATATTCAACTTCCACAGCATTTTGCCCACTTAAACACTTCTAACTGAAACGCAATGTATTATGAATCAATACATTAGAGTGTGGGGGAGGGTTGGGAGCACAATGATTTTTGCATTTGACAAAAAAATAATCAACAAATTATGTTATATGGCGCAAAAAATAAATAAATAAATAAATAAATAAAAACATTTTTTTGTTTATCTATTAGCTGGTCAACCCAGAAAATGGCTAATATATATAGTGCAAACATTAAACAGTTTAAACATATTTGCAGAAATTATGCAGGAAACAAAATCAGGTCACACTTTACTAAAGGTTCATTTGTTAATGTTAATTAATGCATTTACTAACATGAACAAACAATGAACAATACATTTACTACAGTATTTGTTCATGTTAGTTAACGTTAGTTAATGAAAATGCAGTTGTTTATTGTTAGCTCATGTTAACTCACGGTTCATGAACTAATGTTAACAGGCATGGACTTGGATGTTAATAATGCATGAGTAAATGCTCAATTATGATTAATGAATGCTGTACAAGTGTTGTTCATGATTAGTTCATGTTAGTAAATGCATTAACTAATGAACCTTATTGTAAAGTGTTACCCAAAATAATAATACAAATATATGTAAAACATATCCTTATGTTTGGACAACCATAAAACAAGTGAAAAATGCTATTTCTTTTTAGAAGATGTAAACATTTTAATGTTTAAACAATTAAAATAAATTATGGTTAAATAGTTATGGTTAAATAATGTCTATTTAAAAGCTTTTTTTAAACATGAAAAAATAAATATAAAAGTTAAATGTTAATCTGTCACATAAAATTTTAATAATACATCTTAGTCTTGATCAGATCCTGCATCATTTTCTCTTAATTACTAAAACTGGTGTACTGCCATTGTGTTTAATTGCAACATTTGCCAACAATTTTATTTAAATCTTACTTTCTATTTTTTAGAATTGTGGCAAAACATTGAAATTGAAATTAATTCAAACAGAACAAATCTCCCTGCCATAGCTGATGCAGACCAATTAAAAAACATTTAATATCATTTTGGTTGATCAACAAATATCAACAAATAAGCTACTGATGCATCTCATTGGCATCACTGAAAAACAAACAAATGACTCGAAAATAAAATGTATTGCTCCAAAAAGTTCACAAAAACTTCTTCATTGAAGTCTCTTGATTCAAAAAGAAAACATGAAAATCCAAGTTGCAACAGAATTGTGCTCAAATGCTGGTGTAACCTAATGAAACATGAAAATCTTGTCACTGTCTGACATGGGTAGCAAGAGGAAGTAGTGAAGGTTTTGAGTGTCACCCTTGTAAATGAGTTCAGGAGCCCGACTTCATTTAGGGGCTGACAGCTGTGCTGATAAGAACAGGATTATGGAACGACAGGAACTGGAACAGCGTTCAGTTTACAACTCGCTCTCATCCTGCTCAAGTCAAATTCCTTCTTTTTCCTGAAGGGTATTTCTCTCCAGGGACAGTGGAGGAAAAGACAGCCTTCATACATGCGTTATGTTTTAGATTCCTGAATCCATAAAAGTGTAATCTGAAAATGTTTTTTCATATATACATAATATACAAGCATGATCAAAAATTAACATTCGGTTAGCACCAAATAAAATGTTACAATTTGTGATTTCAAATAAATTTTGAATTAAATTTTAGCTTGCTTTATAATGAAATATTAATGGCTGGTAAATTTTCTAGTAAAAAGTCACCAATCCCTGCACTGTAAAAAAAATATCTGTAAATTAGCAGCTTTTCGTATTTTGCGATTCATGTTTTTATTTTCTTCATTTATTTATGCTTTTGAATTGTATTATGGGACCTTGATGTTTCTTCCAACAACTTTTAACCTTACAAAGTTAGAAAAGTGACTTTTATTACCATTTTTAATAATTTAAAGTCATTTATTGTCTGGGTTTGTGTTGTCTATTATGGTACAAAAACCCTTGTAATAAACTGTCAGTACATTTTCTGTTATAAATTATAATATATTATATATAATATATCTGTTATAATATATGTTATAATATATCTGCTATTATATATATATATATATATTTATTTATTTATTAATTTAATATATATTATTTCAAACTACTAAAGTGTCAAAAAGTCACTGTTCAGCTGTAGAGTTGAATTTAACATCAAAAGTTGACAGAGCTGAGATCAACATCCCATAATTCAATTCACAATCGTAAACAAACGGAAAACACTTGTGAATCACAAAATACAGAAACTGTTAATTAGCAGATATCTTTTACAGTGTGGAGTGTATGCAAAGTGACAGTTGTGGGCCTTGTATAAATATGTTTTTATAGCAACTCATGCCAGCATCATGGCAGCAAGATATGCACAGGCAAGCTAAATCTCTAAATTTCTTAAATGAAAAATATCTCTTTACGGTTCTGCTCACATTACCCTTTCTTCCCTCGTTTCTCAGCAAGCGAGAACATGACAACAATACAAATCCTGTCTGGGGATTAGGATGAAATTTTTATATTTCCTTCACATTTTTTTCAGTTGCTAATTATTTCCCTGCTCTAGTATGAAGACGTTTTATTTAAACACAAACTAAGATGAAGTTCAGCTCTCTTCGGTTTTGGAAAACTCTGCCGGGTAGCCTGGCAGGCCCTTTCTTCATTTTCAATTAATAAGCCACACTATTATTAGCAGGGAGGAAAACTGGCTTTGTATTAATGGCTTCAGTGTTGTAATAAAACATTAAATATCTGCTCGCAAGATGAAGCTCCGAAACGTCAGTTGAAAATGGAAACGCTCGTGATTTGTGTGGAACGAGATTTGAAAGGAGCAGGTTTGATCAATGAGGTGATCCAAAACTTGAGTAAGGTTCTATAAATGTTTGCCTGAACTGCCTAAGGAGAGACGAGTGGAGTTACAAATCTAATGTCTAGTCTAACAATAGATCATTTACATTTTCTTTCCCCCGATCTAAAAAGACAAAGCCTTCACCCAGCGTCTCTGCCCTTCCTCGTTCCTGTAAGGAAACATCTTCCATCTCCAATAAAAAATATTTAATATTTTTCCTGTCTACAAGCGCCATCCCTAACCTCGGTTTCCTGTGAGGCACCTCGACACAATGCATTGTGTCCCTCCACCCTGTCGACCGCTTCTGGAGCAAGAGGTTAACGGGACGGGGTGTCTATTTTGTCCTAGTCACCAGTAGCAGACAATGTCTCCATGAGCTTGGTCATTAATCATGCCTTTCCTATGTGTGGCGACACGACAACAGCGGGAGACGAGGGGGGGTGGATGGTGTCTAATGTGACACGGGCCGTCCCACCAAAAGCCCTATGAACCTGTATGAAGAGGTCCGTCACATTTGCGCTTACCAGGTCACTAATCGAATTACGTCAAAAAGGCAACAGAGCACAAGGCACCAAATTCGTTTAGCTATTGTAAGAAGGCCAAGACCTCAACAAACAGAGATCCCTTTTTGAAAAAAAAAGAAGAGGGGAAATTATGCACGATTATGTGTGGGTAGTCAGTAACTTTTTGTTGTGGACATTGGTGCCAAAGGAAAAGAAAGCGCTATGCAAATTGATCATGTAAATCTAGTTTCTAACTCCTGCACTCTTCCCTCCCTCCTCGCTCATTTTCATAAGCCAGATGGCCGTGGTTTTGGGCTAATTCACTTAGCCAAGCATAAGTAATTCCTCACATATATGCATGGCCAATCCATTATTAGATAACGCACAAAAAGAGCAAATATGCAGTTGCATTCAAGACAGATTCATCCGTCTATCATCAGGGCCGGAGGTGGGGAAATAAGTCTCCTAGGTCAGCGGGCATCGTGCTTTGGCACACGGTCGGGCCCTGCAGGGCCTCAGGACACTAGTTGGGGATTGGTTTAATTATCCCTTCGTTGACAGAAAGGACGACGGCAGGTGAGAGGAGGCGGGGGGAAAGCGCAGATGAGGGTGGAATACCGAAGTGTCCAACAGGGTAAAGCAGTCGCACAGACAAAAGACGTGGGAGGCGAGGGATTTTTTGGATTCATAAGGGCAGAATGCATTTCTCCACTGCTGAATAAAAGGACAGCTGGAAGAACAGAGAGAGATGTATCAATCAAGTCTTGTAATAATGTGTTCAAACACTTTTTATGTGGGGTAGTTGAGTACAGTGTGTTTGACAGATTTAATACAAACACAGGGCTCTGATGGATTAAAACGCAACATTAGTACAACAATGTGCAACAGAAATTTTAAAATTTTAAATGTAGTTGAAAATGTCCAGTTGATCCACTAATCAGAATCAGAATCAGTTTTATTGCCAAGTGTGCTTCACACACACACACACAAGGAATTTGCTTTGGCTACAGAAGCTTCCAGTGTACATTAAGTGACAAGTGACAACACAGAATAAATATAATAAAAGAAGACGATAGACATTAAACAGAGATGCAGTCAGTCCAACGATCTGGATGTTGAAATGTATGTACAGATTTGTTATAAATATACAGGTTATAAGGTGCTGTGTGCAAAAGCGTAAGTATTGCATTGTACGTTGTTATAAGGTGCTGTGTACAGATGCGTAAGAAGTATTGCATTATATATTGTTACAAGGTGCTGTGTACAAATGCGTAAGGAAAAGTATTACAATGTATATTATTAGAAGGTGCTGTGTACAAGTGGTGTGAGAAAGTATTGCACATTTATTGCACAATAGGAGAAATATTAACTGTTCATGAGGTAGATGGCCTGAGGAAAGAAACTTTTCCTGTGTCTGGCAGTTTTTGTGCTCGGTGCTCTGTAGCGCCGGCCAGACGGTAACAGTTCAAACAGGAAGTGTGCTGGGTGCGAGGCGTCCAGGGTGATTTTGCGAGCCCTTTTACTCACTGTGGAAGAGTACAGTTCTTGAAGTGTAGGAAGAGAAGTGCCAGTTTAATGTCCAATTTGTGAAAAAAATGACTTTCATTATTATTTGTAGTCAAAGTCTTAGGCATGGGTCGATAACTGGTTTCAAGGTTTAACGCAGTTTGGAAAAGTCGAAGTATTTAAACCACAAAAAAACAATATACTGTTCCTAAGGTATATGTAAAGCTTTTTTTTAGTGTTTTTTCATGTATAGTAAAGAAATCTGTGTTTTTGAAACTAATAAAGATAGCAGAAGTCAATGATTTATTTAAATTATTTAGCCTGACATGTTTACAGTTCCAAAATGTTATAAATGATTCCTAAAATTATGCACTTTTTCATGGAATAAACTTGACCATAGTTTCTTAGTTTTGCTATGATCATCAGTTAATAATGGCATTTTAAATTAATAAATGATAATTTTGGTAATGGTTACTATTAGTACTATGTACTAAAAATAAAAAGGTCTTCAAACAGGAAACACAAAAACCTTTCAAAATCTTGTTGCGTTCGCAAGTCTGTGTGTAGAAAGGTCTAGAAGTTCATGTACTAAAAGTTAGTGATTGTACAAATTATTTTATTAATTTTAAAAAAGGGCTATTCTCTATGAACTGTAGCATTGAATAAACATCCACCTTCATCAAGCAGTTTAATTTGTAAAAATGTATAATATTAATAAATGCTTCATTTTAGGTGCAAATGCCAACTTTGAGTTTATTTTTTTTTTAGTCTGGAGCCCTAAATTATCAGTGATGAAATCGATCTCATTCTGTGTGAGGTTGTGTGAGCTGTATTTCACAGGATTTAATTTTATTCTTTAGTAGACTCAAATTGAAATAAATTCACAGAAACATTTTCTATTGTCCACAGTGATTAAATGAAACCTTAAACGCATTATCCAGTCACCTCTGTTTCACAGCCATGGCTGGTTTCTTGAGTCAGACTGTACAAGCTGGTAAGAAAATAGGAGGCGACCAGCTCCGCATTCACCTATATGTCTTTGGCATACTAAACAGGCTGAAGGTGAACTCTAGTGACGGACTCCAGATGAGAAAAGGCTACATCTCACTCTTTTCTCCTTTGAAGCTGACTGACGCTGACCTCCACTCCATGTGCGGCATTGAGCAAAAAAAAAAAGAAAAAAAAGAAAGAAAAGAAATTCAGTTGTATACGGTGCATACAATTGTTGCTCACAGTGTGAATGGCCAGATTGACAAGACACTCAATCCATTCATCAATGCCACAGAAATCGATCACGTAGAAATCAGCAGCAGAGCTCACAAGACGTCCAGGCTTCCCCATCACTTTAATTAACAGCTTTAGCATTGATCAAACAGTGAGGAAGCCAAGTGAACAGATGCGTTTCATTAGAATGTGCCCATTAGCTTGTTTTGAACAAGATAACGTACGTTGAGGGAACTGAACAGGCTACACAGACATTAATGAAAATTATCAAAATTAGTCACCTGTTAAAAATAAGCACACAAAAAAAATTTGTCATATATTTTCAATTTGACAGGCCAGGGCCATCGCCATCCTAAAACATTCTCAACCTCGACTGTCCGACATTTACAGGTCTCACCGGAGAGACTCTCTGTGAACAAGTGGCTTCCAACAAGCCTGTGCCATGGGGCGTTACCTGGCAGTGGCAGCCAATGGGTGGGCAAGGGCTCTTTAAAAACACATCGTTCCACACAAACAGGAGTGTGAGGTCACACTTCGCTAGGGGTGAGAGAATGACAACAGATGTAGCGAGTTGGGAACAGACAGTGGAGCCAACAACAGCAACAGAGGGCAGGAAATAACAAAGTGCGCAGATGGGAGAGATGACAAGGTGCCTGATGTGTTTAAAGCACGTTAGATTTGTTGAAAGAAAGAGCCAACAGTGGGACTGTGAGACAGAGTCTTGGGAACTATCAGAATGTAAAAAAAGAAAAGAAAAAAAAGTTGAGGCAAAGCACTAATTTCATTTGAGAAAGTTTCAAATTCTGCTGGATCCTGGAAACTAATTTCAGATGGTCATTACTATTAGAAAACTATTTTAGTATTATAATTAGTATTAGTAATTAGTATTACGATCGTATTCTAATAGTAAACAATGTTTATGAATGAAAATCTTCATACTGAAAAAACAGAAGCAATGTCCCTTGTCTGTGATTTCATATTTCTTGTTTTCATTATGTCCATGTAGACACTGTCGAGTAAGAAACTCACAAAAATCAAGCAAATCACATCTAAACAGCCTAAAAGAATTGAACAAAATACTGTATCTTTTCTGTTTTACCAACAAAAACAGTTCCAGAGAAAGCCAGAGCAGTGAATTTGAGCCACGCAACATTGCAATGTTTAATTTTTTCAATTCTGAAAGAATCAAGGCTCACACTTCATATTAAGTGGAATTATAACTACTAGGTACTTACATACAAAGTAATTACAATGCACTTATTGTGTTCATATTGTATTACAAAAGACTAAGGTGCTATTGAGGTGAGGGCTGGGTTTAATGGGTTTAAAGGTGGAATGAATAGTTCAGTGTAATAAATGCAATCACAGTAAATAATTACAGATGTATTTACATGTAGACAACTAAAAATATGCAAGTATAACGTAAAAACATTTCTGTAAATAAGAGCATTGTAGCAATTGATTCATGTAAATGTAAGTACTGAGGCCACTTAAAATACAGTAGGACAGAATCAAGTAACCCATCGATTCATTTGGCAATCCATTCATAAAAAGTCATAGCCTGAATGAATCCACCGCTTTCAGGGAATAATCTGAATGAATGACTTAATGATATTGTGTTACTGGAAGATTTTGTGCCATATTTATCTATGATATTAAACCACGCAAGAAACTGGCATAAAAGCACTCCCAAAAATATTACTTAACCATGGCTGAAGAAATATTACTCCTTGTCAATCTCACATTTAACCCCAACCCTCATAAATCTTCTTCTAAACCCGTTAATGCCCAAACATTAGACCCAACACCTTCTCTAACACACTGTATAACTCCATTAAAAGGTTTTGTTAAAAGGCGGCGGTAAATCTGCGGCGTCTGAGAGCCTCCTGATGCTCAGGCGCCAACTGTGGCCTCGCAAGGATGTTTTCCATCAAAAGGCCTCCTGGGGAGGTTCGTGCAGTGCCATATTCAAGGGCTTTGTGATCCATTAGGCTGCCAAAGAGGAGCACAAGCGCTGAAGGAGTGCAAGAGTCCACCCCCCACCCCACCCCACCAAAAAGCTGTGAGATCAGTTACTGCAACATCCATCTGAAATCCGTTTCTGCAAACACCGTCATCACTAATTTATGGCTGGGGAGGCCCTTGGAAACTCATACAATTACTAGCAAACAAAGAGCTTTACTTCAAACTGCAACGATGATTTAGGTCCGATACACCCTCTGAGCAGATATTTCCCATTAAAAGCCCATTCCAAAGGCTTCCAGAGGACATAAGTCAATAGCTTAATGTTTGCCAGTGCAGTCATTATTAAAGCCCTTGAAAGAAAAGGTACGCCCTGTGAGATGCTAATAGAATTGATTAAAACATAATTCAATGGAAAAGTATTTTTAAAAGCAGATCTGGCTTTGTTGATAAAAGTACCACCGTAAGTTTTAAAGCTCTGGCTTCTTCTTTCACAATACTTTGATCGCGAATATTTATGCATTAGCAAAATCATTAATTGCACTCGTTTCAAAAGAACATTGCAGAGAGGAAGACTAGACCTCAAACTTTTCCTTTGAGAGGAAGGGATCAAAACATGACCTCATAATGCTCTCAGCACCAGTCATTAAAAGTGTGCAGTTGAAAACCGCAGTCTTGATTCAAACACCGTTGGCAAATGAGAATGCTTCTGAAAATCCCTCCATTTTGTCTCTACCTAATATCATTTAAAAATATTTCATCATAAGGATAGCAATTTGAGTAAAAGCTACATGTTTTTTCATCTTTTTCTACCTTAAACATTATTTTCAGATTTGAATGAAACAACATTATATCTCACTGAATTCTGTTTTGTCTACCATTTTAGTCCCATGCCAGTTTCTATGGCTAAACTACAATTATTTGGTCAAATTTGATTGTTTGTGTTTAATGCCATGTGATCTTCTATGGCTAAGCTAAAACCATTTAGTTTAACAGTTTAACAATTAAACTTTTATGATATAGAATTTGACTAAAGAGAGAAGGGTCTTAAAATCTGAACAACCCTGGTTTTGAATGAATGATGACATTAGGAGGACATGGGGCCTTAAGGCTGGCTCACGCTGTGTGATTTCTTTTATAATCTTAAACGATTGTAGCATGTCAGACTGTACAAACATGGCTCCCATGTCACAGTGTAAGATCTAAGCTGTCATAATGTCAGACTGAACAACAATGAAGACACGGCAAACATGGAAAAAAAAAACCTCCCCCGGAGTATGACGTCATCTACCTGTGACACTTACACTATCCCGCATTCTGAAATGATTCCTCACAGCAAATATAAACAATGTGCATAGGACATTTTGCACACAGCATCTCAATAATAAAACTAGGAGGAAAAAAAACTGCTTTGACATTTCCCTGTGGTCATTTGAATTGTCACATGAATTGTGTCATCAGATCCACTGCTCCTATTGTTTTTTGGATTGACGCTCATGACAGCTGTTGTCACACAGCGCACTCTAAGAAAAAAAAGGTACACAATAGTACAAATAAAGTTCCTTAAGCTTAATGTTCCTAAAAATTTAACCTTATTTGATACTGAAAAGACCTCTTATGATACTGTTCTGTGCCTTTTATGGTACAACTGAAGTGAAGGTACACAATTGTTCTCATATAAAAGGTACAAAAGTGTTGAACAACTCCTTTATTACAGTATCTATCTATGAAAATAAATATGACTGGAAAGGCAAAGTGATTTTTATGAATAATTTCCATATTACAACAAGAATCATCATTTAAAAGTATGTTTAAAGATACTTATACCTTTTTTTCTGAGAGTGCAGGAGCGTGTCTGAAATCTTCTGACACTTCCAAAACTTCATCGGAGGAAAAATCTGATTGCAATAGGCATTAAGGGGTCTGTGAATATGTCAAACCAACAATGAAAGATAACAAACTTCAGCCTAGGATTTCAGGAATCTTTTAAGATTTCCCAAATTTGTCTCAATGACAAAATCTTGAAATCTAACAGTGTGAGCTGCAGTGCTTTAGACAGGTCACTTTTAACTGGACAATATCAATACCAAGAAACTGATTTAGAGTAGAGTAAACTAAAGGAGCGTTTGCCTAAAACAGACAAAAAAAAATGAGAAGGGCCAAGGCTTCAAATTTTATGAGAACAAATAAACAGAAAAGATGTTAGTGATAGCACTTCATTGCTTTGTGACCTTGTAAAATGGTGTATTCGCTTTTCTTCCTATTTCACTTGGCTTTTCATAGGCTCTGAAAATACACATAGAATTTTAAACAAGCAACATAAGAAAACGTGAGTGAGGTGCATACTAGAGATGCTGGTACTTATAAACTCTCTTTAAGTGAAACAGCTCAATCAACTGCTGGGTCAGTTGGCATTTCTGTGTAAAGTTTGCATGTTTTCCCCGTAGTCGCGTGGGTTTCCTCCGGGTGCTCCGGTTTCCCCCACAAGTCCAAAGACATGTGGTAAAGATGAATTGGGTAGGCTATATTGTCTGTAGTGTATGAGTGTGAATGAGTGTGTATGGATATTTCCCAGAGATGGGTTGCATCCCAAGGTTCATTCCGCTGTGGCAACCCCAGATTAATAAAGGGATTAAAGACAAAAAGAAAATGAATGAATGAATGAATGAAAAAATAAGGTGCACTCAAACACAGAAGAAAGGTTATTTCAGATTCCAAAAACACTATGGAATGAGGTTTATGTAAAAAAAAAATATATATGAATTACTTACCTGATGTTCACATACAGAATGTCTTGAATGAAAACAAATGGAAAAAAAAGCTAAATCACCTGTACAAAGCCCGGTCTTTACACCTGCGCATAGATACGATACTTTCAAAGCCAATTCATTTACACAGCTTGGAGATGTGCATTTCAAATAGCAACCTTGAGCTGGTTTTCCGCGGCAGGGAGAAATAGGACAAATGGACTGACTTCACAACCTCAGCGTGTTATTAAAAAAGATGAGACAAGCCGACAGCGAGCTACACATAATCTCTAAGCGAATTTCACAACTTAAATATTCTATAGTGACTGACGTAAAGAAAAGCAAGGGGTGAAAAAGACAAGCAAAGTTTCCAGGTAATTGCGCTAGTATAGGCTGTTGACTACGGCTGTCTGTCTGCTGAGGTCCTGGAGCTTTCATTTCATTTGCATCAGAAGCACCCTTATCCCAGACCTAAATTACCACAACATCAGATAAGTGTGACTCCACGTTTGAAATCAGAGAGCATGAGGAAACCAGTAAAGGTTTTATGAAAGCCTCATTTAAATTTTGGGTTGCGGTAAGTGGTAATTGTTTACCCTGCAATGCCACAGACTGAAGCATGTTTAAATAATACAGCTCTCTTATGCAAAATTAGCAGATAAAAAAAATTACAGAGGCATGATTTAATTAACATCCTGGCTTCCTCCAGAATGAGAGAGGTCTTTCTTATGGTGGGAAAAAAGGATTACTGCACAGAATTTAATCATTATTCACAATTTCCTCTTTGCAAAAATAAATAAATAAATCAGTGAAAAGGGACAAAGACAAACTGAGGAAGTATAAATTGCAACAAAGAACCATTGATTAAGCGGTCCTGAAATAAAAGCCTGCAAATATTGTCAATAAAGCAGGTCATAATGTAACCTCTAATGAGTCATTTGGAGAACGAAAGACTCTAAATACTGAGCTAAACATATTAACGAAGGGAAATGAAATTCCCTTTAAAAATGTTCCTCAGCACCGGACGTATAAACGCACTCATTGTGTTAAGATAATGTACCCCTCAGGTCCATTTCCTTACCGGGCTCCATTTCAGGGGACAAGGCTCGTTAGTCCCGGTCAGTAGAGAGGTGCTTACCGTATGATGCTAAATGGCCGAAGGGTATCGAGAGCCACCAAGGACCAGTATCACACATCATAAAGCATGAATATTAATTACATCAGTCACACTCATGTTTTTTATTGGCCAATACCTTTTAAAACGGCACTTGCTGTGACACGAAGATTCAGCCCATAATTAAGGAGGGAAGAAAAAGGCAAATTAAAGTCAATTAGTTTGAAAAGGAGTGAAATGGCAAGCTGGGTGAGGTGTGGAGGGGGAAAGGTCTGGCAGCCTGGATAAAAGCGGAGAAGCACAGCAAACAAAACAGGATTGAGTTAAGAAGCCACATGTACTATAAAGTACTGTGTAAAATTAAATTAGGAAAAAGTTGTTTTTGTTCAGTTTACATTTTGTAAGCTTTAAACAGGATCATTTACTAAGTAACTCTGTTCCTTAAGCCTAGCAAGCAACTTTACTCTCTATCAGTATGCCTTCTGCAATAGAACCTCATAGCAACAGATTTAAAATGCTTTACAGAACCATAAACTCTTAAGTAGTGAGGAAAGTTAGACTGGACTGGACTCATTGGATTCAAACAGTGCTGAATGAGCATGAGAAATCTAAAAGAAAAATATTTAAGCATAAAAATACTTAATGTAGTTTTTTCAGATATTTTTGTGCACTTTTAGCACTAATTAAATGAAACAAAGCAGCTTAAAATGGTCATTTACTTTACTAACTTGTACAAATGTCACCCCTTAGTTGAGCACAATGAATGACTGTCTTGACTTTTTGTGTGCCAAAAGAAACGATATAGAAACCTACTTGTATGCACACACGCAACCACACACAAGAAACCTATATGCATGAAAATGTTTTTGAAGAATGTTTAGCTGCATGCTAATACTGTGACAAAAATTGCTAATTTATGAGTATTTATAAATATTTAGATAATTATACAAATATAATTTTTTAAATACATATAATAATAAAATATACAATAATATAACCTTTTAGTGTTTCCTCTAGGATTTTCTATAGCTGTGGCGGCAGGCCCTTCACACAAATCTTCCAACTACCTATGGCATTATTTCAATGACAAATGTGACGCAGTATTACAAGTCAAAATCGCATTCGTGTAATACGAGCTTGCGAATCTTACACCGATTTCCTCTGTTCATGCACAAAACTTCCTGCACACCATCAAATATGCTCAAGCACAAATTTCTTGTGAGCTCTAAAATAAACGCTGTAATGAGTATGTATGTCTCCAACATTTATTAAATTTGCTAGGAATATTTTTGAATGTTTCCAATGGACCTGCAAAATGGCATTAATGTGTCCTGAAGTAAAGCGAAACGGCCAAAAACTCCAGCCAGATAAAGTCATTGCATGCAGAACCATAGACCTTTATCTTTAAAGTATAATTATGAAAACGGTGTTCATGATAAGTGAAAGCTACGTCATGTTTGCTGGCCTCATGCATCGTGCAGCCCTGTCTGTCTGTCTGTCAGTCAGTATGTCACCTTAAAGGGTTAAACGAATAACGCACATCACTACTATGATTACAGAAAAGTTCGCTCTTGTTATAATTCACTTACCTTTTAATACGTTTTGGAACGATTATAACCTATATTATAACAACAACAATTAACAATTTTGAATGAGAAGCTATAATGTAGCCATGGCGTGAATTAATTTTGGTTTGGCGGCCTGCCATGGAAGAATGAATGTAGCGGAAACCATGCCTTTTATAAAGACTATAAATATAACAATTATTACTATAGTACTTCTTGCTAGTATTTTTATTGCTATTTTAAAAAAAAAAAAAAAAAAAAAAAAAGGATATCATCCATTAATTCATGGGTAGCTGTGTGTGTGTGAGCTTGTGTGTAGGATGTGTGCGTGTGCATTTTAAACTGTTAGAGTGGTGGCATAAGGAGGGCTGTGACAAAGGGAGAGAAAAAAAATGTGAAAAATAAAAGACTTGGAAACATCAGATTAGTGGCCTACTAATAGAGAGAGGTTGTGAAGAACCCACCTCTGACAGAGTGACTCCACATAAAGCATTCCTGACCATCTAAGACAGGGAATACTGACATAACCTCAGCATGCTTGTGGGCCTTATAAAAACACTGTCCTCTACATGGCACTCTCAGCATTGCAGGTGATACGAGAATGTTCACTAAAAATGTAAGCATATGCTGGGTGTTTTACTTTCAACACTAAAGCACACAGTTAATTACAGAAGTTAGAAAACATAATAGTGTTGATAATAATGTTGTGGATGGGTGCAGTAGCTCTGAATTTCTGCCCTCAAGTCATGTACCGTATAGTTGCATATATGGTAGAATGCTTTTGAGTAACAGCTTTACCATATTATACATGGAAAAAAAGCCAGTTTGGCTTTTTGATTTTAATCTAGCTTTAGTTTTCTATTAAAAGCAGCTATTCAGTGCTTACGTTTTTACTCAAGGACACACCACAAAAGGCGGAGCCTAAGGGCAATACCTGCCAATTGCATCATCATTACCGACCAGTGGTTGTTTACTAGCAAGCTTTCAACCTTTTCCAACAAAATCAGGCCAAAACAAAGTTTGTTTTTAGGTTGTTTCAAATGTCATCACACAAATTCTTTTGTCAGTTTAGCTTTAAAGTATATCAGGATCTTCAGATGAGCTTGAAAAAGCATGGGAATTTGCAAGAAGCTATTAAAAAAAAAAAAAAAAAGGATTTCGCTCACACCGACATGCTAATTACAATGATACAGCTGTTTGGTGCACGCAGAGGGGAAAAAAAAAAAGTTATGAGAGCTTTACTGTGGAACTTGTGGAAACCATCCAAAATGGCTGGCGGGCTATCACCAGTCACTCAGCGTGGATTAAGGATTGAGACGGATAAAGACTGAGACAGGAATGACCTATTGGCAAAGGCTGCAAAATAGCTTGTTTGTGAAGATCACAGTGGGAGGTTGTTTCAAATGTATATGAACTAACGTCCATAGCAAAGATCTAAAACAAAAAAACAGATATAAAAATCAAGCAACTCAATGAGCAACTGAGAATTCCTGTCTTAGCGGCTTCGATTCCTCCTGCAAATTCTACAGCTGTCAAATCTGTCAAAATATCATCCAGACTGTACATAAATCCAGAGAAAAACCTTGACAGAATTGGGCCTGGTCGCAGCTTGCAAATACTGTTCATCAATAATTGCATCACCTTCATCAAGAATTCATACTATACAGAAAACAAGCATGAGAATAATGAAGTAAACAGTGGAGTGTTTCAAAACGTGGATAAAATGTTACCGTATACACACACAAGCTCCCCTGCTTTATTTACACATTAAAATACTTTTTGTTGGGGCTGAAGAAGTTTTTTTCTATTTTTTTTTTTTTTTTTTTTAAACAAAATCAACTCAACTTCTCCATCTGACATGAAATGCTGAAATAATGTGCCATCCTGGGAATAATGGGCTGGGCTGTAACACATACTAAGTGTTTTAAAAGAGAGCATTAATCACGTTCCCCCATCAGCAGTAAATCAGAGGAAGCTCTGTTTGAACACTAGCTTGTTAAGTGATGCATGGCAACATTCTTTCCCTGACAACAAATCGGGGCCCGTATTTGTGCGACTTCGCTTTAAAAAGAAAAGAAAACCAAATCTGCTGCAGCAACTTTCTTTCTGGTGCTGTCAATTTATGCAGACACCTCGAAATCTCAGCTGGGTAAAGAAGAGCACATTGGCAGCTTCCACTGTCAGTATTGTGTAGACGCAGTCGCCGTAAAACCAAGCTCCAATGTTGTATCCCTGCTGCTGGGCCTCAAGATGCAGAGATTGAGCGGGGAATAAATGCTTAAAAGGGTCACCAACACACACACACAAAATTTACCACATCCTTCTAATAACTTTTAAACATTTAATTTTGAGCTTTGTTTCTCCTTTACTTTCCTTCCATCTACACAAAGAGGTACATACAACAAATTCTTATACAAAATGTAGATTATTTGTTATTTGCCAGGAGGGGTAGGCTGCATTGTTTTCAAATATATGCTCCAGGAATCTAGAGTCCCGGCCCGTGGACCAACCCCCCGTCCCCTCTCTCGAACTTTAACTTCACTTTCTGTCTGATTACAGTCCTATCAAAATTAATGAGATAAAAAAAACCTAGACAAATTCAACAACAACTATTTTTATAGATAACAGGGCTGCACAATATCAGTATCAATATCGCAATGTGATCATTCACAATAGCCACATCGTGAGTATACGCAGTGTTGAGTCTGGATTGCAGTTTATCAATTTGTAAGTGCTTTTTGAGGTCTGTGCCTGTGTGAGGGTTTTACAAGCATTCAAGCATAAGAAAATGTACCAGTTGTTACTTAGAAAAATTATGAATACGTTTGTGACAAACTGTCCATAATACATAAACAGAAGGTTAGAGCCTCCCCATTAATGTGCTTACTAGGTGTTGGCATTGATTATAAGTCTACTTTCTATCCTTAACTGTGCACACCACAGTATTGTAATATTGTTTTGAATTAGACCACACTGCTGTTATTTTATTTATTTTTATTATTATTATTTATTTTTTATATGTATTTTATTATAATTTTTCCTTTCCCCTTAAAATACTGTATACTGTTTATGTTCTACTCATTACTATGTATAAAACTCATTTTGAAAAATCCAATTAAAAAAAAATAATTAATAATGCTAGATTTCATTGAATTGTTCATAAAATGACGACTATGCAGTATTTTTTTACATTCAATTATCCCATTACTGCATACCTGAATACATTTTTACCCTTTGGAAAACAATAAAATGTTGTTTATTTAATTAACATATTTTTTCTTTATTGACTTATCTACTCATGTGTATTGTTTATTAAATTTTCTGCACCCCCCTAGAATCTTCTCAGTCAAACTAAAATTATAAATTCACTTCAGTGAGTTATTTAACTCATCTAGTAAATTGTATTTATATAGAAATATATATATTGTAGAATAAAAATAAATATCACAATGTGTTACAAAATATCACCATTTTTACACAACAAATCTAATAGATAACAAAGCATTGTTATTTGTTGATTTTTTACACAAACCAATTTAGTGAATGAGAGACTATAAAAAAATGGACAAATAACACCGTATACAAGCATGCACAATAAAGGAAAATATACTTTTTATAACTATTTTTGAAATTAAAATAGTCAAACTAATTTACATATAAAAATCATGTTACAAATTCATAAATACAGTAGTTAAATTATTAGATTCAGAATTTAAACTAACAGCATTGTTGGTAACAACTTTACAATAAGATTGTATTAGTTAATGTTTCTTAATGCATTGACTAACATGAGATAACAATGAACAAATCATTTATTACAGCATTTGTTCGTGTTAGTTAATGAAAATACAGTTGTTCATTGTTAATTCATGTTAACTCACGGTGCATTAATGTTAAGTATAAATCTGGTTTTTAATAATGCGTTAGAAAATGTATGATTAATAAATGCTGTACAAGTATTGTTCATTATTAGTTCATGTTACATAATATACAAAACCGTCTTGTAAAGTGTGACCACATTGTTTCCAGAACACAGTACATGAAGGGTGATTTTTTTATTTCGTTGTTGTCGAGTCATAGTTCATGTGTTTTTTCCTTGCTGCAGAATTGGCTGTGATTACCACCGATCACACAGCACTATTGCTTGAGTGATATTTCTTAAATGGCACACTTTAGGATACCTGGAAGCTGAAAACATTCGACCACATTCACTCGCTCCACCACTGTAAAGCTGAAGAGCGTTTATCTTTCGCTCCATTCAAAACTGCGGCTGATGAGTGAAGTGAGGACCTTGTGCAAAACCGTGATAGCACAAGTGCTGTGATACTGGCCTTCAAAAGGTCAGGATCCGCTTTAGGAGGAGGGGGAAGAAATAAGAAGGTAATGGCTGGATTCCCTCATTGAGTCATTAACCTTTACCCAGCATGCCACGAGCTCTGCTCTTATTGTTCCACACAACAGCAGAATCCTATGAATATTTGCTGCATATTCATGAGCGCTGATGAGCAACTTCTGTTTATGGTGCTCTTTGACAATTACGCGTGCTTAATCAAGTTGTGTCTGTGTCTCGCTTCATTGGCACTGCGTCGACATCTCCAGAGAAGAGGGTTAGGGGGCTTTCAAAAGTGTGAAAATCATCTTGAAAGTAGATAAAATGTTCTGGAGGAATAAACAAGAGTGCTGAAAATTGTTTCCAGAAGCACACGCACACATTTCACAGATTGCTTGTGTTTTCTACTTGCTGTATAATACCAAGACTTCAGGCTTAGGGGATGTTTTTAACAGTTCATAATAAGTCTTTATATTCACACCAGAGCAATACTGCAGACGTGAGCCGCGTTCAGAGTTAGTGACGGATGCTTTGCCCTGGGACTAGCTCTGAGTAAATTAACCCTGCCTGGCCTGTCATTTGCATTCTCTTAACTAAGCAGACTAGCCCCATCATGCAGAGAAACACTAAAAGTTTATTTGCACGAGGCGAAAAGGCGATTAACGGGAAGGGAGGCCGTGATAACGCAGCTGGGTTGGGCCTGTTATCTCCACACGGCAACTTGCATCCCACGGCAATACCGCAGGAAGCCCGCGGCTCAATGAGACGGACACTGGACAACAAACGCCAGGCTGAGGCTAAATGCGTGACATCGCGCTCTGCAACTGTGGGTAAAAAAAAGCCTCAATGTGCTAAGCCAGATGTACGAAGCCATAGTCCGTGTCCTCTACTTAAGCAGGGATTGGATTTATGCCATAGTAAAAAAAAACACAAACACAAAAGACATCCACTGAGATGCATATGACCATGTTGTGGACTGCTGGATTTTGGGATTGGGGTTTTATTATTGATGGGTATTTAAGGCAATACATTACAGAAGAAATTGTTGTTTGTTTGTTGTTGTTTTAATGCAGGTTTTCAGATCAGTGGGAGGAAAAAAATTACATTTTTATATATTTACATTTTATTGACTGGCATATGTTGACTGCAATATCCAGTTCAGTAGTACTTGCATGCACTAAGCTTAATTCTGTGAGCTGTAAAATAGACATTAATTTAGGTTGTATGGCTTTATATTTGAACAGAAATTGTCAAAATGTTGTAGTTAAATTTCCAACATCAACAACAACATGAGTGACTATACCATACACTGTTTGGGCTGCTCACATAAATTACATTTCAAGGAGTAATGAGTTTGCAGTACTTGCTCAGTTGTTTAACAGATTTTTTTTAAAAGTGTATATTCTGAAATTATACTTTTAACAAGTTTATTCATTCACTCATATTATATTAATCTTATTCCTAAGAGCATGGTCAAAATTTTGGAATAGAACAGAACAGAATAATATTTAAAAAAAACAGAACACACAACACGACACAACACTAAATTAAATTAAATAAAAAAATAGAATAAAATAAAAATTAAAGAAAAAGATGTATACAAAATAAATAGAATAATAAAGAATAAAAAATAGAATAAAATAGAATAGAATAAAATAGAATAAAAAATAAATTTAAAAAAATGCAAATTATGTATTAAAATTTTTATTTATTTTCCATTCATCTGTTTGTTATTGATTTTTGTATATCCCATGCCCGCAAATGCAAATGAGAGATGCTTTAATTAAATAAAGCATTCATAAGCATTCAGAAAGCAGCAATGCAAAAACAATCATCTTAATGCAATGTGGTTAATCAACTGTGGAAGTACGGGGAGGACTTTTAGTTGAAAATATCGGGAGTTTCACCCTTAACCAACAGAAAACTTTTGAAGGCTTACTGATGTGCTTGATAAATAAGCCAATGAAAAAGAAAGTGACCAAAACCCTTTTAAAACCAGCAAAACATACCAGTCTAATCAATTTATCCTTCTGGGAGACCATATAACCACCTTCGGCTGGCTTAATCAGTTTTTTTTTTCTTTCTTCAATAGAAATGTTTATATACAGTTAAATCATGTTATTGCAATGCCTGTAGGCTTGCGATCTCTCTATGTGAGATCATATGACTGGTGGGCAGCAGTTAAGGAGTGCCATTAATCTTCAGGTGTTTAATACCAGTGGGGGTCTTAACCAACAACACATCTCTCTGCTTCTCACCGCAGAAATGTTTGCAATGTCAGCACACACACGTACAAACACCTTCACCGAGGAGGTGCTGACTCCAGCCTTGTCTCCGTCCATTAACTGGCAGTTTAGGTGGGGGGAGTTGCCATATCCTTGAGAACATACAGCTTTGACTTTGAAAACGCAAACATTAACAAGGACTTAGCAATAGGGAATTCGTGTCTCGCCCCCCTCTAATTACTAAGCTGTAATTAAACAAGACAATTAATATCCAACAGGAACAAATCCTGTTTCACAACAACCTCAGGTCAAAGTGTCATGCAGTACTGCTGCTGGGGAAGGAATATTTCACTCAAAAACAGTGCTGCGCTCAATGTCAAGGTCAGTTTTCAGGTTTTTTTTTTTGTTTTTTTGTCGGTGTGTACAGTAAAATGCATCTCAAACCTAATATGCTATTAAAAACACCACACTGATTTTCTTACTCACTTCCAAAATTTACATATAGTAATACATGGTAAAGCCCTCTAGCTGTACAATACAAAATAATAGAAAAGCTGATATTTGATGGAAAAACGTTTAAATATAGTATACCTTAATATAGCATGAAAAACATTCCACACTAACATAATTTTAATGAAATGGACTAAAGAAATATTAATATTTGCATGTTCTGAGTATTAGAAGTAATTTAAAAGAGTCTGTAGAACTATATCACTATAGTTTATCACTACATCCCTATAGTTTAGTGATAAATAAAAAAGAAATGTGTACCAGAAAAACTGATTAACAGTAATAATAGAAAAATGACCAAAAAGTACAATTTTCTACAAATATTCTGCTCCAAGAAATATTAATAACAATATTTCTATAGTTCTAAATGTTATTACTAATTTATTATCCGTATGACCTTAGTATTCTTGTGCTTGTTAAAAGTAATCGCTCACCCAAATCTGGAAATTCTATCAACATTTACTCACTCTTCACTTGTTCCAAACCAGTTTGACTTCCTTTCTTCTGTTGTACATAAAGACAATGTTCTTAAGCTAAAAACTGGTAACCATTGACTCCCACTGTGTTCTCTTTTTCTTTCATTTTAGTCAATTGGTGAAGTTTTGTTCCTCGCCATTGTCGCAACTGGCTTGCTTGGTTAGGGACTTGTGTAGCTACGCCTTGATGGATTTGCTCTTCAGTGTTTGGACTTTCAGCAGTGAAAATTAAACGACACTGAACTGAACTTCAACTCTGAAAACTGGACTGGCACAGTTTCATTTGAATAGAACATCTGTGTTAAGCTGCTTTGACACAAACATTGTAAAAGCGCTATAGAAATAAAGACGAATGGAATTGTTTTTCATACCGTTAGTTCTTCAGCTTTCTTCAAATAATCTTCTTTAGTGTTCAACAGAATAGAGAAAATATTGAAAGTTTATTAACTACAGTGTAAAAACGCAGGGCTTCACACAATTTATTCATGTCCTAATACAAATTGATTTAGTTATCGCAACAAAATTAAGTAGATTAAAACAATTAAGTTGTCCCAAAAAAAAAGAATAGCATAGTTTCAGATTATTTTATATAAGTAGTTTGAAAAAGCAGCAAAAAGAATTGATTGTATTTGAGGATAAGTGCATTTTCAATTTTGGGTGAACAATCCCTTTAAAACATCATACCATTCAATTGATAAAATGATCTATTTTAACAAAGACATTAAAATCAAGAAGTTACATGATTCAATTTTGTGTAACCTACTGTCTTACTCCCATGTGCACTCTGTAGACACAAGACAAATTCTCTAGGTTTCTATACAGCAGAACTGCAGTTTGTCGAGCATGAATTTGTCATTGTGTCTGTACACAGGTCCAGACAGAACAAACTGTTGGCTATTGAGCTGCGAGTCAGAAGGTTTGCTTACACAAGTTATTTAAATACCATGCCTAACACATACGGACCAAAATATGTGCGAGCTGTGTGAGGGCTCGTCTGTGAGAAATCAGAATAAACACTCTTTAAGCTGCAGGGAGGAACAGTGGAAGATTTTCCAAAGCACGCTCCGTAATCTCACAGATGCTCTAAGCCAGTTGGTTAGAGTTTTTTTAAGCATGCCAACTGTCCTAGAAACTCAATGTTATGATGAAACATTTGAATTTATTCCAGAAAAAAACCTTACTGACCTGCAGGATAAGTTGTGGAATTAGAACACAACATCACAGCTGTGAGAAATAAACCACTGTAGCTCTGTTCCAAGCATAGTAACCTACATAGGCTGCAGCCTTCTTATTGTGCCCTTACCGCTGTTTCCAATATGGTCTTTGTACAGTATGTTGCTAAAAAGAGCAAGATGTAACACTTTACTTCTAAATGTAAAATAAATTTGTTGCCATTTAGAGCATAAAAAAACATGTGTTATTTGATATGTCTGCAACATTTTAAAATATATTAATTGTATTTGAAATCAAAGTGTGTTAGAATAAAAAAAATTATAATCTTGCACAAGCCTATATCATATTCATCTAACAAAAACTGGAAAAACCACACACACACACACACGCACACGCACGCACACACACACAAACCTTCTATTAAACAATATTGAGAATACCAAAAATTCCATAACTAAATTCACTGCCAATTTGTGAAATCTAATTATCCACATTTTAAAATGTAATTAAATTAAAATTAGTATGGTTTTTGAATCTGATTACTTAATCCTGATCACATGGAAGCAGTTATAGCCCAGAACTGTACAGTATATCAATTTCCTGATCCAAAAATGTTGAACTATACTACATAAAAAGGCAATTGGCCAAAAGAAGAATAATGGCATTTTCAAAATTACAACTAATGAAAACATGTTATTTTAACAAACTGTCATTTTCTGCAACAACAACAACAAACAAAACTCTAAATTTATATCTTTTTTTATTTGAAATGTAGAAGAAAACATATTACACACACAGAGAGACAGACAGAGCGAACATTCCATGCTAAAAATTATAGAGTACAAACAAAATAATCCAATTTCTATTATGCTGCACATTTTAAATGTCATTAAATTATAACTAATACATTTTTAGAATCTATATACATTTGTATATATTCTTTATTCATATCACCAGTAATCAGTTATAAACTAGCACTGTATTTCATAATGTATTTCCTGTATTTCCTATGACCCTCCAAGGACAGACGAGCCTCGAGTTCTCCAGCCTCCGGCGACTAGACTGCAGCTAGAGCTGCGCACCGCTGGATTACTCTTCAGTGTTTGAACTCTAAGTAGTGAATATTAAACAACACTGAACTGAACTGATCTCAGCTATATACTAGCTATTAATTTACTAGCTAATAACTAAACTGTCATTTTCAATTTACTATAACCTTCTATGTGAAGCTGCTTTGACACAATCCACATTGTAAAAGCGCTATACAAATAAAGGTGAATTGAATTGAATAATCTTGATCCAAAACCTTCAAACTACATTTCATGATTTCAACTACAATTCATGAAAACACTTTATCATGAATTCATTACTGTTTAACCAACTTTAACACCTCACCTCTGCCACAGTGAATTCTGGGATTGACTTGCAATGTGACAAAGACAAGTCATAGCATTTTGGATAGCACAACAATGTCTTTATGATGCCTTAAATGCTCCCTTTCTAATAGTTTACTACAGAGCTTGGTTTGTTATTTTTTTTCAGCATGTTCTAGTAATGACCCGATTCATCTCACACTACGGCTGACAAACCAGAGTATCACTCTGCATGTTTAACTGCTTACTAATTACCACTACAACGTTTGCAACCAACAAAGGTCAGTTTAGACGCTTTCAACTCAGAGTAAATGACTCAAATATGATGAGATGCGTTGGTGACGAGTTAATTCACTGCGCACATGTTCGCACACATAGATGCGCTCATGACACCCGGAGTCTGAAGCCATAAAACATCCTTCAGCACATCATCACGAATGGCGTGAATGCGAACAGACTAACCTCCAGAGCGTAATAAACAGCTATCCTCAAGGACATTACTCACTGCGTGTGTCTGTGTGTGTACGGTCACACACACACACACACACGCAAGCACGACAGCAGACATCTACAGTAAGTGGACAGCCAGACAAACATTTCCCGATTAGTCGTCCATACAAGCCTTTCATTAAGTGCTTCCTCATAACAGCCGAGGAGGGCCAAACGCGTCTCCATGGCCGTCTGAGGCTAATCAAATCACGCAGACAGCGAGGGAGAGCCATCCCGGGCCCACCATTATCATTAATCTGTATCGCTATCTCTTCGGCACTGTGGTTAACGAACAATGTTGGGACTCAAAATTCAATTTACCGCAGTTAGCAATTGGATCGGTGATCAATTGGGGCTGCACGGAGATGAGGGATTGTCAGGTCCGGCTCCTGCACCGTTCCATTATCGGAATGCTCAGATGAGCTTCAAAATCCCATTTGCACAGACCTGTGTGCCACGGTTGCAAGGCATGATGGGAAAAATGACTGTTTTTATATACAAACACTGGTGACGAGTGTGGTGAACGGCTGTTTTGATATACTAATAGTAAACAAGAAAAACAATCTTCTGAGTCACGTGCAGTGATATGAGGATTTACTGCACAGCACCAGGTTCGATTTCAAGATATTGAAAATTTTCATCTTAATGCTGACATGTAATACTAGCATATGGAGTGTTAGTGTGGTGAATCACAGAGGATTCAGGCATTTATACAGTAGTCAGCCTTGTTCGTTTCTGACATACAGAATGCAAACACACACACCATCAACCTCATCATCATGCTTTAATATTATAAGACCTAATTGTAAAGCTTTTTAAAAATTCAAATAACAATTGTATGCATGCATGTATGTATGGGTGTTTATATGAATAAAATGTTGTTGTTTAAATTAATATATACAATATGTAATACAGTAAGTATATAAACTGTTAACAACTGCCAGTAAGTTACTGTAGATTCTACAGGAAACAGTTCACCAGTAACTTACTGTAAGTCAATTACAGCAAAAATCTTGTGTTTACATTTACAACATAATTTATATATGAATATGCATTGGCATAATTGTTTTTATATCTTGTATTATATACTGTAAAATATACTGTATTTTCACAATGCAACTTTAAAATACTGTAACATACCCCATGACTGTTCTACAGTAGGCATGGGCCGGTACAAGATTGTGACGGTATGTTAACCTTGAATAAAAATATAACGGTTTCACCGTATGACGGTATTGTGTTTACTGCTTTAAAATGTATTCTTTTTAAAATGTCTGGTTAAAAAACAAAACCTTTTCCCCCTTTAAACACAATGTATTTATTTTGAGAAACATTTTGAATATTTTGGGGCAGTGAACATGTCAGGCTAAATAATTCAAGTGAATCATTGACTTCTGCTGTCTTCATTTGTTTCAAAAACACAGATGTTTTTACACTTTACACCTAAAAAAATAAAAATAAATAAATAAATAAATACAATTTTTTAAAAGTAAATAAAAAAATCGTATACATACCTGAGGAACAGTATTACAGAAAATTTTGGCGGTATGAGAACCTTGACTTTTCCAAACCACGGTATACCTTGAATACGGTTATCGTCCCATGTCTATTCTACAGTAAAATAAAGTTTTTATTAGGTTAAATAAAGTGTATATTAAATAAAGTGTAGAACATAAAATCATGTATTAATACTAATATATGTAGAAATATTTTTAAAATATATACATGCATAATAGGTTTAAGCAGTCCACATAATTTAATTCCATAAATACAATTTTTTTTTATATGCAATTAGTCGCAACTAATCATTAAACAGCATTACATTGGGTTAAACCAAAAGACGTGAATGCATGCAGGTCAGCGCGACACCTTAATGTGGAACAGAAAAAAAAAAAAAGTAGAATGAACGGCAAATGTGATATTATGATTCAGTCCTATTCATGGAAACAATGATCTATAAGATTGGCCAAAGAGATATACATCCTACACAATGGATAGACCTTTAAAAGCGGAGAAACCCCGTTACACACCCAAGGTGTTTACACCGGATGATTGGCGGTGCAAGCTCTGGCAGGTTTAGACCATCATCCTCCTATATTGTCCGAAGAAAAGCCTGCAGAACAAATTTCCATGTGTTTCTCCGGGTTTTGTCCTGTTAGTATAATAGACATCAAGGGAATGAGAAGAACAGATGTGGCTCATTCAGCTTGGCATCTGCCTTTGCCAGCTTTACAGTAATCTCATTCTTGAGAACGTCAAGGTGACCACACCAGCCAGGAAGAGAGGGAACAATTCATACGGGATATACAATTCTATTTAAAGGCAACTGAGAACCTATGGTTTTCTCGTTACCATCAGTGAAGTCCAGGTCTAAATTAACCTGGCTTTAGGTAGCAATCTGCAAATCGCTTTAAATGCACAGAATGTCTAAACACAGCCATAGAAACATGCACAGTCCTAATCACAAATATACAAGGCTCAATTTTGTGAGCATTTTTCCTGCCAATGCAACTAAATTGCCTCCTATTTATTGTACTATATCCTCATACATATAAAAGCTGAAAATGTGGAAACATATTTATAGATTTAATACACATACCAGCATCCTGTAATGTAATGTAATAAAATAAGGCTAAATTTATCCAAAATGCTTACAACAAAAAATAATAATAATAACAAATTATTTTAAGGCTGAGCGATGGCATCATTTGTTTTCTAAGACACAAATCCAACCAATCATGTAAATGAGGGGCCATGCATCTTAATGCATTGTACTTAAAACACCACAGTTAAGGCTCGTACACACCGGGACGCTTTTCGTTTGCGTTTATCGTCGGCGTTCTTCGAGACGTTTTTTAGCATTCAAGCCTAAGCGATTTTCTCTGGCGTCGAGCAGGAGAGCATGCAAAATCACTCCTTGACGTTAGATGGCGCACACGGTGGCGCCAAGCTTCTGACACCCGCTTGTTACACAGAAGAAGAAAAGAGGAAGTTTACACGCTCGTTGTTGTCGATCGGCAAAGCATGGATGGTTCAAGTAGCAGTTCTAGCGCTGAAGAGATGATTATTGTTCACCAGTGCAGTAAGCAGCTCCACGTTAATATCTCCTCTGGGCATCTGCGCTCGCATTGACAGTTTTGCGCTTGAGCGCCTCCAAGGGGTGTTTACTGTAACTTCAGCAGCTCCGTACACGTGAGCAACAGTGGGAATCTGATTGGTGTAGAAGGTTTTGACGCGGGGCGTCAAAACAAAAAAACGAGCATGAGGCGTTTCTTTAAAAATGACGCTTTTACGCCTGGCGTTTTGCGCGTTGGTGTGCACAATCACATTGGCGCCCTTTATTTAGTCTCGAGGCGTCAAACGCCGACCGAAAACGCAAGCAAAAAACGTCTCGGTGTGCACGGGCCTTTAAACTGACACAACGCCAGGCCTAGGCTAACGGTGGCCTTTAAAGCCTGAAACTGCACAAATGGACCCTTTTCACACTTCCGCGTTCGCGAGGCGGAAGTCGTCATAGTAGGGTAAACACAGTCATGGCGGCCGCTGAAGCGTATGCGTTTAACACTACCTCAAAGATTTGCAGACCTTTACATTTGGAGATGTCGACCGGCTTGACTAGATGAATTCATCGACATTTAAGTAAAAGATTGACAAAGGTTACAAGTTATTTTTACGAGGGATATCTGCGCGAATACGTAGGTAAGGCAGTCAAATACGTGATTATTATTGCAAGGGCTATTGGTAAGCGAACTCCTTTGGGGTTTCATGGTACAGTATAGTGTCTGAAGTAGTGGGTATTATGGTAATAGCTAGAGCACGATGTGTGAGGTTGTATAAATGTTCAAAAAGATAATTTTTAAGTTCACAGTTCAGATGTTTTGTTCTTTAGTTTTCTGTTGCAAGCTCCGTTTGTTTGTATTTTTCTTGCTGTCGTTGCAGCACGCTGTTGATTTCAAGTTTTAACTAATTTCTTATACCTTGAACATTGAGTATTCAACGATGAGGGGATAATTGCTTATCGACAGTCATGTTTTTTTTCCCTGTAAATAAACACGTATGCAAAAATGCAGCTTAAGAACAAACTTCTGAACTGTGAACTTTCTCTTTTTGAACATTTATACAGCCTTAATTCTCATCGTGCTCTAGCTTTTACCATCATATTCACTACCATTGACACTGCATCATGAAAACCCAAAGGAGTTAGCTTACGAATAGCCCTTGCATTAATAATAACATATTTGACTGCCTTACCTTTGTATTCGTGCAGATATCCCTTGTAAAAGAACTTGTAACTTTTGCCATCTCGAAATGTAAAGGTCTGCAAATCTTTGAGTTTTTAATTTTATTTAACCTTCAAATGACAAACAGGCATTTTCAACTTCAATTGTTAAACATATAACATTATATCCAAGCAGCACATAATTAACGAAATAGTACAAAATAATAATAATAATAACATAAATATACCTTTAATAATACAAAAGAAAATACATTACATGCAGGGGGTCAGTCCATATAAGCTGACAGAAGTTTAGAGAGCTTTGGGGCACCTTTTGTTTTTACCTGTTTTATGGATTTATATAAAATGTTGAAATCATTTGAAGAAACTTGAACAAATCTACATTTGTGAATATAACATTTTGCTACAACCAACATATTATTACACAGAAACTCCATTTCTTTGTTTTTCATAAAAATGCCAAATTTCACAATATGTCAAATGCAGGTATTACATTTTTTTTTGTCATTAACCACTCATACAATCTGTCCCTAAAGGATTTGACAATAAAAACAACTATAAAAATGTTCCTGAGATTTAATATCTTTTAAAGCAGAAAATGAAAGCATTACTGTCTAAATTAAATCTTATTCTAAGAAACTCATTACACAGATAAATGTCATTAATTGTTTTGAAATGTACTTCTTTCATTTTAGGTACCAAGGGAAATGACAGGTATCTTTCTCTAACGTCAAAAGTGTCCGCTTTAGAAAATCTCTCAGATATAACTTTTCTATTATCAGGAAGAGGAAAATATTCTTCTGTCAGTGGTGATGTCAAGACCTTGTTGTTACATTTAATATCCAGAAATGAATAACTATCAATAGACAAATCAACCAGTGTATGTATGACAGAAGAGTATTGCACTATACCTTTAACTAAATTCCTCAAAGCTACATGAATAGCTTTGACAACCAAAGAGAATTCTCTATATGGACAATTAATGTTAAATTTTAATTTAAAATTATCACAACTCTCTGTCGCAAGATCTTTGAGTTAACGTTAGTGCGAAAACGCATACGCGCCAGCCGCCGCCATCCCTGTGTTTACCCTACTATGACGACTTCCGCTCCGCGAACGCGGAAGTGTGAAAAGGGTCCATGAGACTATCAGTTTTCATCCTGTGACAAATCGGTTCTGTTTGAATGCTCTCTGATTGTAGAAAAACAACCTTGCTTGCCTTTGGATTCCAAGAGCCTAAAGAAAAGAAAACAACGTCTGGTTAAGGACTACCAACTCAGTCCCTGTGTCAGAATATTTTACCACCACATTCATTAGTTCTATAAAAAGTAACAATTTTTATAGATGTTATTTAAGTAAATTAATAAATCACACCTCAAATAAAATTCAATTACTTAGAAACACAGACTTGAAAATAAATAATGTGAACTATCATTAAACGGCACTCATTATTAATATTTTTAAATGGTGAAATCGCCTCGCTGAGGCAACTAAATCAGATGCTACCATCTGTAGAACTTAATGCAACCAGTGCCACCACTTTCATATGTTAAGTCTCAAGCTCCTCAATAAATAATTCAGAGATTTTACAGTATCAGCTTACACAAGTCCAAATCTCTCAACAACAAATCCCTCAAAAGCACGCATTCAGATTAAACAACAGTGTTTAGATTAAACACTCAACAGATTGGTAGCAGTGAATTAGGGATTTGAACAGCAGATCTATTGTATCAGCCAATTACTGCCAGCAGAAATCAGATTACAGAAGCTTCTGGCTTTGTTATTCAAATGAAATATGCATAATAGCTTGAAGAAATGTGTCCTGGATCAAATAAAAGGCTAATATACTAGTTTTAGAAGCTCCCCCCCCCCCCATTTCTTATTAATTGTACAATATCTAAAGAAAAGCAAGCATTAAACAGGTGTAAATAGATACTTATAAATATAATGTGACTGGAAAGTCATGGGTAGTAGACAAAAATAAATATGTTTAATTATTTCTTTAATATTTAAAAAAAGTTGTTTCTATTTCTTTGTTTTTTAAATAGTGTATAAATAAAAATTAAAATTTCAAACTTACATATTTATATGCACTTTTCATAAGTATTGATTGCCTGACATTAAAAGCATTTTATTTAAAAATAAAATTAAAATGTTTTATTCTGGAAAATAAAGTAATTATAACGAGGCCACAAAAACTCCAGGTATAATAATCATATAAAACTTGTACAAGAACTATATATATATATAAATCACTTCAGTATGTTCTGCAGTTAATAACAGGGTTATGCAACAAAGCACAATGTCTCACTGGGCTTTTTAAAATGCGGTTTAAAGGTAAACACCTATTAATTCTTACAATTTTAAATAACCTCCCCAAACACAGTTGAATATAAATACAATCTTAATAAACCACTGCAGACACATTACATCACAGCCTCCCTCTATTTCTCTTTCTAGAACGTCTAGGCATTCAGTGTGGCCTCCTCCTGAGCAGTATGAACTGATCCTGTGATTATTCTCTGAGAGACTAATCCTCTGAGGCCCCTGCCATCCCCCTTCCCTTCTTCAGACGCACTCCACTGGACACACAATTCTCAACTACTCAGCCCCAAAACTGTGAAAACTTGTCTCAACAAAAGACACTGAGGAATCCTCCCAAAACTCACACCCCCACAAAAGAGAGAAAAATCATCAGTCCTCGATCTTCCCAGCATCTCCCGTCACACCTCAGGAAGCAAAGGAGCGGAAAGCAGGCGCATCCCAGGAATCCCGCTCAATATCCGCGGATTAGGGGCCAGGCCCCTCTCTGTGCCGTTCTCCTGGAGTCCTAACAGTCTCTGAACCCCACAAGGAAAAGACAATCAAATAAACTAAAGTTTAATCCTTTATGAGCTCATCGTCTTTAACTCCCCCGCCAAGCCAAAGTAGCCAAAACGAGAAAAGAAAGTGCAAAGATGTGCTTAAAAAGACACGACTAAACAGAGCAACAGTGGCAAAGGACAGACTTTTGCCAACTCTGCTAAATATACTGCAACATTGGCTTTTATGATAAAAAAAGGTCTCCCAAAAGACACGTTTACCTTACCGGAATTCATGCAGCATCCTTACGGCAGGGAGCGGCAGAGCAAAATGCGTTAAGTTCATTTGCACATTTAGAAGTGAGAAGTAATCACATGCCATTCAACGAGCTCAGGTTGTTTTTCCTATTGTTTGTTTGGCGCTGCATTTACAAAACAATAAAGCTAAATCATCTCACCTGGAAGTTATTCCTGGAGAAAACAAATATGCAAATGAAAAGTCAAAGCACCAAACCAAAGGAATGCTGGAATTCTCAGTATGCCTGAATTTCAACAAGGACGGTGATTGATGTTTGATGGAAAAAAAAAATCCTGTAATTTTGTATGTGTAATTCCCAAACAGCAAATGCTACACTGATAAGGACATTGTGTCTTGAGAATTGGCTCTGACAATGGCCGCCATTATTGTCAATCTTTTTGTGTGGTTCCTATTTTTACCTCTCTCCAGGGAGTTGTATTAAGACGGGCGGATCTCAGAGCGGCAGAAACACCAGCATGGATGGAGCTGTTTATCTAGCAGAGGGGCAGATGAACAGACTGTGAAGGGCTTGTTTGGTAGTCCCAGAGGACTGCTGGGTAACGGCGGGCTCTCCTGTGGGAGAGAGTATTTCTGTGTGCGTGGCCTGGTGAAGGTTACAAGCTCTCCCTTGTTAAGCCTGCTGGGTTCTGAAGGCCTCGTCTTCGGCTTCGGGGCTCCTCCATCGTATGGCTGATTTCTGCATCTATGACCAGCTGTGAAAATACGAGCGCCACCCATGTTGAGCAGAGAGAGCTGATTCTTCCACTAGTGACACCCTCCCATGTGACTGAAATGTTTCAGAAGCCATCTGTGAGAGCTGTGCACATGGAGGAAAAAAGTCTGACTAATGCTGAATTTATGGTCATGACCTAGCACAACACGTTTTTGGTCATGCCGCCTGTGCCTTGAACAAATCATTTGTGAGGAAAAAATAAATCAATAAAGCAAAAATCCTTGAGTTTGCATTATAAAGACAAAAGCAAACTGATGCTCAAAACAGATTTTACTTCCATTAAGTAATGTACTTTACACAAGACTTTCATAAAGGGAAATTGGGTGAGTGGGGGTAGACCATTTTTGTGGGGGATTTTAACACCTGCAGATTGTTTGCTTTGCAACATCGTAACAACTGAAATCCTCCTTTGGAACAATTCCTTTTTGGTTGAGTGCTTTTACAAGGCAGCGTTTCTAAACAGACCAAAAAATGAATTAAAGTCGCAGGATTTCAGCGCACATTTATGTTATTAAATTCGACTTATATTAGTTATCTGTCAGCTTGGATCAACAACAGATTTGGAAGCTTATTGTGGCTTTCTTTGTAGTGGTTGATTCACACTTTATCACTTTGACCATAAATCAAACATTTGTCTGAATTTGTGTTGGGACAGTCTGAAATACGTTAGTTTGACCCTATTTTGGTTAGTTTTTTTTTTCTTCTCCAAGTTAACTCACCAATGCATTAAGAAAACAAGCACTGCTGCTTTTCATACAACATTCTTCAAAACACATCATACACTATGGTAAAGACCGGTACATAGTCAGATTTTTTCAGTGTAATCAGCACAGGCAAATTACCCCAGAGTTTATTCTAAAGCAGGTAACATAGTACAAGCAATACCAGACTATTTTGTTTGGGTCCTGATGAGGGCATTTTTGCAATATTCATATGCCTAAACAAACCGATAGAATATAACACAGCTATGTTTAATTTGTTTTTGTACATCAAACAGCATTTAATTGATTTAAAACACAGTAAAAAACAAATATTATTAAATAAAATAAAATAAATAAATAGTACTAAATGTTATTAATAATTTATCTAAGTGTTATTGTATAATAGATTATCAAATTATAATAAATGTATTATATAAAATAATTTTAGTATAATATTATATAAAGAAAAGTATTTTAATAAGTAATTTAGTCTTATAATGGCAAAGATTAACATTTCTTAAAATTATTAAAGGGCACCTTTGATGAAAAATCTACTTTTTAAGCTGTTTGGACAGTCATATGTGTACGTATAGTGTATAGACGGTCATTTTGGGGTGGTATAAACACACCCAGTGTGGTCCCTCCGCCCACCGAATTGATTGACAGCTGCGTATTAACATGTCTCCGTAGTAACGTGTATAATCATATCAACAAGACAGGACGTGCACAAAACAACCGTGAATAAAAGGTCTGTTCAGTTCGCGAAGGTCATTAATCACCATCGAATGTGATCAAGAGTGAGTTTAAGTTTAACACGTGTTAAAAACAATGCATGTTTGTAATGAACTACAGCCATTTACTTCAGCTTTACTTCATCACCACAGCCGTGTGTCAGCAAAAAAGACGCTTCAATGTCTGTTTGTGGACATTAAATCAAGTTTATTGTGTACATTAACATAAGAGATATCGATGTCTCGCTGTCTGTGTGTGTGTGTGTGTGTGTGTGTGTGTGTGTGTGCGTGAACGAACTCTAACTACATTGTGTGTGACTCATCGTTGAAACTCCTTAACAAACACATTAAACAGTCTTTAGTAAAGTTCTTACTGTTGTATTTCTCAAACGTAGTGAGATCTGCTTCCTGCTACATCTGTTCCTGTTGGGTCTGTCTGTCTGACGCAGCCGAGGGCGGAAATTGAGGCACACTGATGGGAACGGTGGGCGGGGAGGACTATTCTTAAAGGGCCAGTGCCAAAAACAGCAAAAAGTTGTGATGGAAGGACTTTAGAGAGCTATAATTAATAATCTGATGGGTATTTTGAGCTGAAACTTTACAGACAAATTCTGACACAAAAGATTTATATTAAATATAAAAAAAGGGGTCATGTATGTGCCCTTTAAAGGTTAAAAACTGATCTTTATTGTGATTTTTCAAAAATTAGTAGAACATAAATTACTGGTAAAACAAATATTCTATGACATTAGACTTTATTTTCAAGTCAGATAAGATATTAACATGTCTTTGATTAAGAAATACATAATCTAAAAACCAAATGTAATTTTAATTTGTGTGTTAAAAGGCTCTAAACATTCAGCTCAAATTTCTCAGGAAGTTTGTGCAATCTTCCGTCATTTCGTCTGGAATGAAGCTTTGGCTAAATTCAGATCGTTAGAGGATCCCAGCATACTGTTTAATTAAAGCTTTTGTCAGGCACTCTGTAATCTCCATTCAGCCACATCACCTGCACATATTGTTTAGAGTTACAGGCCGGCATCCTGTTTATGTACTCTACCGTGGTTTACTTCTCTGCATCCTTTTGCTGAGGATTTGTGGGATACAACAAACAATAAGCTTGAGACGCAATTTTGTGAAGAAAAATGTGAGTGGCGCTTGCCAGCGCAAAAAGCCGCTGCCACAATGTTTGGGTTTTGTGGGTGGTTGCCCAGGCATTGCTATGAGGTTGCGAAGGTGTTCAAAGTGGATTTATCATGTTGCTATGCGGTTGCTATGAGGTTCTCGGTAATTTCTAAGTGCTTGCTTACGTGTCCAAATCCACCTACCACTCCAGGTCTCTAGAAATGCCTCTGTTCTTTCTTTCAATACAGAATTAGGATTTTACAGTATATATGAAGCCACACGATTTCAGTCATAGCTCTTGTTAGTAGAAAAATTTGCATGGGATGAGATAAATGCCATTGCTTCATATTTTGGCTTAAAGAGAGCTGAAAATTCTGTCACCATTTACTCATCCTTCACTTGATGCACAGCTGTTTAAGTGAAAATGCTGAAAACTGTTAACCACTGCCTTTTGTATTATTTGTGTTACCTTCTATGGAAGACAACGGTTAACAGTTTCTAACATTCAAAATATATATATTTTTATGTTCAACAGAAAAAGAAACTCTTAAATATTTGGAACTACTTGTGGATAAATAAAAAGTGAGGAAACTTTTGTTTTTGATTGAACTATCCCTGATTTTCAACAACCCCTTCATTCTTATGGTGGGTGAATGAATGTGCAGTGAATGTGAATTGAAGTATTCTCACAAGTAGATTACATACAAAGTGAACACAAATATGCAAATAAAGCAGGCAGCAGCAAAAACAAACAATGTTAAATGCGTGACAATTGCCACAAATGCTCATTACATCTTCTGCGCAATTTCAGAATAAATTTTTTTCCAAAAAAAAAAAAAAAAAAAAAAAAAAAACTAGAGTGGAAAGTTCTTGTGAGGTAAAAAAAAAACACCCAAAGAAGATAGATGTTGATGATGCAAATTGAGTTCGAATTTGTATTTGGTGTGAACCCAGCAAAAGGAATAAAAATAGTTACCCTAGTAAGCACAACTAATAAAATGCATTAGACGGAATTTACTGTATGGCAAACTAAAACTGTAGAAGCCTAGACTCATGAAGTCATTGTTCAAAAATCCACTCAAGCAAAATCATCAGGTATGTAAATCTGACCACAGGGAATAAGGCATCTCTACTCCCTCTACCCAGAGTGATAATAAAGCAAAAGAGGCAGTAGAGAGAGAAACTGAGGTTTTAGCAGTGTGGTTCATAGCTGGCCCAAAGGAGATGGAGGACATGCGAGTCCCCTGGGTCAGCGGTTCCCAACATTGGGGTCCCGGCCCAAAAGGGGGCCTCAGTGAGCTCTGTGAGTGGGGGGGAGGTCGCGTCATATTTTTAAACATTTTTTAGTAGAATGGTCATGTTGCCTTCATTTTATCCCCTGGCTGATCAAAAAACTGTAATCCATTCACCACAAAAAAAAAGACAGAGTCTCACTGATTCGCCTTCACCAGCTAATAGTAATGACCAAGCATACTGGACCCAGGTGAGGAAGCTCCAAACATTTCAGGTCACAGCGCTAGCAATACTGGAAATATGAAGTGCAGGAAATACCAAGACAGTTACCTGAACTATGGTTTTATTTCCAGCTTTATTCCTGCAAATAGTCCCTGACCCAAGTTCTTGCTAACAAATGCACGAGGCCATCCAAATTAATAAGACATTTGAAGACGACTCGTCCCCAATACCGCAAGGTGTACCCAATACAAAATGGCCTACTGATGTTTTGCATTTATATTTTACATCAGGCTATTACTTGTGCATAAACACATCTAGATATAGTATTAAACATACCGTTTGCTTGAAAACACATTTTTTTTGTCATACCTACTGCAAACTTATATGAGCGATAGTGTCATTAAATGTGGAGGGGGGGCTTACAATATGTTCCAGGGGAAAAGGGGGTCTCGGGCACAAAAAGATTGGGAACCACTGCCCTTGGTGGACACACTGGTCTCGATGGAGAGCTGGACCAGGAGTTCAGAGAGGGAAAAGGCATATAGGGGATCAGACGAGCATGAAATACAATTCAATAAAGAGTGCTCAGAAGGACGTCTACACAGGTATAATGTGATGTTTTTAAATTGAAGTGAAGAGGTTTATTGGCAGATAGATCAGTGAGACGGATGCGAGTTACGTTTTCTCATCTTCTTTGAGTTATCGAGGGTCTCTGAAACTACGAATTCTCATTCCCTGTGTGCATTTCTTTTTCTTTCTTCTTTCATTCAATTTTAACCAAATACAGCTCACCAAAAATGAAAATTATCATTATTTACTCACATTATACATTTCTACAACACGAAAAAAATCAATATATGAATATTATCATGATCATTCTTTGATATTAATTAAATCAGAAGCCTCTTTGTGTATACAGTGACCTTAGGAAAGGAGAGGTAAAAAATATATATATTTTTATTAATCATAATAATAATTACCACTGCAATCATTGTTATTTTAACAACAATTATCGATCATCAATTAATAGAATAGTATCACAGTGCTACATTATGCAACTTTTTTCAAATAAAAATGTATTTAATAAATGAGTGCACCATGATTCCATCTTTCAAAGTGTTTTTGTCTTATCCTGATGACAGCGGTGAATATAATTGACATCATATCCATACACCTAAAGAAGCAGCAACATCTACAATGTTCTTTAAAAAGCATGCAGCTTTATTTATTAACTAGAGTGCCAGAGGTTACATACAGTAGCTTTTACAGAATTGATTTTTCAAAGCCTAAATTATTCATTCACTCGTTCATCATTCATTCCTAATGCAACAATAGTTAAGTTATTTCAGGTCATAGCAGGGTTTTGGCGTGCTTGTGCTTGTAATTTAAAAACAAGAAAATAAGTAGGAGCACAGTCAAACAAAGAAAAACAGACAACTGTTTTTTCTTAATAATTGTGTACAGTAGAGTACATATATTAATGAAGTTGTTTGCTAAATGCTATCAGTAAGTCAATCTGGCTACTGGGAATAATCTAAGAACCTTAGAATGGCATTTAGGTGAATTCCATTACAGAAATGTTTACAATTACAGAAATGGCTTAAATACTATGTATTTATTATACAATAGGATTATTATTGCATTTCTAAAATATCTGTGTTAGACATGAGCCGGTATAAGATTCTGACAGTATGATAACCTTGGATAAAAATATCACGGTTTCATGGTATTGTGATTACTGCTCTAAAATATATCCTTTATAAATGTCTAGGTAAAAAAACTAAAACTTTTTCCCCAATTTACAACTGCATCTTTGCATATCTTTTCTGCTGGAGATAATGTTGTCCTAAAAAAAAAAATAAAAAAAATAAAAAAAAAAATTAATAAAAAAAAAATCTTACACGTTCCTTAGGAACGGTATCGCAGAAAATTTTGGCGGTTTTAAAACCTTGACTTTTCCAAACCCCAGTATACCTTGAAACCGGTTATCGTCCCATGCCTAATCTGTGTATAGTGCCCACATAAATAGAGTTACTTGAAAAACCACAAAAAAAATAATAAAACTAAAAAAAATCATTCAAATTACACTGTTTATGTTATTTTGACTGGCAGGTTTTCCCTAAAACTGCATAGGCGAATGTCCAGCAAATATATAACCTAGCTAACTTTACCAAGCTACATTTGTTAAGTAAATTGACACATTTCATCATAACACAAGTCAACAAAAACATTGCAAAAGTCACACAAAAATTTTAGGCACCTCTAAATTGACTGGAAAAAGCCATCACTCTTATTAATAATAGGTTACACTAGGCATGGGCCAGTATAAGATTCTGATGGTATGAAAACCTTGGATAAAATAATCACGGTATGACGGTAATGTGTTTACTGAATGTCTGGCTAAAAAACTAAATCTTTTTTAAAATGTAAATCATTGACTTCTGCGGTCTTCATTTGATTAAAAAAAAGATGCCTTTACAATTTACACCTAAAAAACAAAACAAAACAAAACAAAAGTCAATAAAAATCCTACACATACCTTAGGAACGGTAAAGCAGAAAGTTTTTGCAGTATGAAAACCTTGACTTTTCCATACCGCGGTATACCTTGAAAACGGTTATCGTCCCATGCCTAGCTTACACTTTAAGCATAATGTAAATGTAGTGCATTTGGGTATGGTTTTATTTTTATATATGTTTTTTATTTAAATAACAGTGAGTTCAATTAAGTCAGTTGGACTGAATGGCCATGAAAAATAAATAAATAGTTTCAGCCACACTTGAGTAATTCTCTGTCAGAATTGCAGCATGAGTGTAACTAAACGAAGACACAGCGGTGACTTTGAGTGAACTCTTCCTTTAAATCTCCCAAGAAGTTTTTCAACTTAACTTTACAGAATGAAGCCAGTCCACAGAAGTCTTTATCTGCAGAAGGTGGTTTTAATAGTTGCTAAAGGTAGGTTGCCCATCTGTCTTGACCCAAATCCACTGACTCACTAAGCTACGAAGAACGAGAAAGAGAAAAAAAAAAAAGAGAGAGAGAGAGAGAGAGAGAGAGAGAGAGAAGATGAAAGCGTGCAAGCTGGAAAGAAGGAGCGGGTTAGAGAAAAAGAGACAGACGTGATCTTTCATGGCAGACGGTTGAACCTTCCCCCTCGGCAGAGTTTAGCAGAGGACCTGGCACTGTGCGATAGGCAGTATTCAGTCCTGGCTCTTTTCTCGTCCACCCATTTGATTCATTATTACGCCACCTTGACACATTGGCAAGAGCCCGGTGCCGGCTGAAACAGAGCCACACTAATGGGAAGGAGGGCCATCTCCATTACAGAAAACGTGGCCAAATCCTGACAGAAACATACTTGGGCATTCATTATTCATCGCACAATCTTTTCATTCCATAAACAACAGCAAGAATTTCTTTAAAAATTTCTGTGATGTGAACAGAAAAGACGTTTCCACTGATTAAAACACACTGCATTTAAAACATTTACTCAGCAGACGTTTTTACCCAAAAGCAACTTATAAGTGAGGAATACCATCAGACAAGTGATTCACCACAAATTTGGCCACAGTTCAATGTAACATGTTAAGATACAGAATAATATTCATTGCTTAATCCAGCATATAAAAGCTATACCAAGAAAGATTCAAACACACCCTGTCACTTTCTGTATTATTTCAAAAAGCATCAGCTAAAGCCTACATTTCTCAAGACATGACATCAAAAACGTGTTCTTCTGAGAGCGGAGTGGCAGGGAGCAGGGTAGAGCGCCTATCAAAGCTGTTCTATCATGCATGGCAGACTCGGCTCTAATCCTATTCGCATCTCATTGGTTGGCCGGCCATAGAGGACAAGATGAGAGCTTTGTAGGACCCCAGGCTAAAATGCTGGCTGAAGATATTGCCTGCAAGGCTGATGGACTGGGGAGAACTTTGTAATGCCTGCCGTTCTCACCATATGTGGAAAAGTAATCACATCCTTTGATCTTAAAAGTTAAGCTTCATGTGAGGTGTTCGATGCCGTCGGTTTGCTCAGACTTGCCGCGTAACCATAACTTGGTTCTTACTTTGCTATATAAATAATATTATAAATAAAAAATAAATTAATTTAAAAAACAACATTTACACATTTCCTTCAAATTTAAAATGGAATACATAATTCATGCAAAAATCATACTTTTAGTTTCCTTCATAACACAGCATATTGTGCTGTACATTACAAACCTTTCTTAAAGGTGCAGTACTATATGCAAGTTTGACAAGCAGTGGTTGAACTAGGTATTGCATTCCTGAATCAAAACACACGCAAGCGCAGGTTGCCAGATTGAGGACCAACCCTGACTATCAAGTCTAAAGGCTGATTTAAACATGTTCTTTATAAATGCAAAGGCATGTGATAGAAGGAATATTTTCCATATTAAAAGGAGTTTTTGTCCAAACCAGTAGCTGGAATTTATATAATTTTTAAACTGTTTATATTTTTTGCAGCTAACTTGATGACACCTCTTGTGCATCATTCAATGTTAAATGCTAATAGTGAGTATGTTTACATAAATTCAAATTTTAATGCGATTAGGACAATACTCTGATTAAGAGTACCATGTAAACAGCGATTTTTTATTAATTTAATCTGATTAAGGTCATAATCGAACTAAAGAGAAATCGAATTAAAACGTGGAGTATGCCAATTTTAGTCGCATTATTGAAGTGCAGTACAGACATGTAAACACCTTGACCAAGCTATTACCACCATGTAGGACTTTTCGCCACATGTTTGCAAATGAAAGTGCCAAACTGCAGTTAAAGTCGACAAATTAAAAACGAAACACCCGAAATTACATCAAACTCCAGAGAAAATGTGGATAGCACAGTGACGCAATAAAGTTAATTGAATTATGTGCTATATCATGTAAAACGGGATCATGAAAGGAACATTTAAAAAGCAACTAATGTAAACACCTTAATCTTATTATTTATAATATATATATATATATATATATATATATATATATAATTAAACGTTAGAACTGTGAAATAATGCAAACCGATACATATCAGTCAATCAGCATGTACATTTAATAATGTGAAATAGGTTTAATATGTATTAATTACATTATAAACCTTAAAATTTCGTGAGTGAGTGCATATTCTGGGCTTACATTTCTGTGTTTACATTTCTGTTGTGTTTGGTCTGGTGCAAACAGCCATTTTCAAAAGCAGAATAACTGACTTTTGCATTGTTTTTCAGATAAACAAGTATGTTCACTTAGCATGTTTCTTAAATATCTGCAAACATATTATGGTATTTTCATGGTTAAGAGTCAAAACCTACATACAGCAACAAAAAACAAGCTATTTGATGTATTTTAAATGCTAAACACAAAGGAAATAATATTACATACTATTGTTCAAAGGTTTAGCATGAAAAACACTACTACTACTACTACTACTACTACTACTATTCAGCAAGGATATATTAATTAATCAAAACTGGCAATACTTATTTAATCTTATATTAATTCTTTATTTATTCTTTAGAACTTTACATGGATCAAAAAGTCCTGAAAAAAAAAAAAAAAAAAAAAAAAAAGCTGACAAAACTGCCATGGCTTGCATTTCTATTGTTTCCGCTATCCACAAATCTCATACTGCTAATCTTTCAGATAAAAAGGTGAACACATGCTCTCATGATTACAGTAAACCCTCATCTCAAACAAACAGCTACAAAGAGCCACTTGTACATTTTGATATTGCATCTGGTTAGATCCCAGCAAAACTGCTTTGAAAAATGATTGTTAGTTTCTGCCAAAAACCATCATGGAAGTAGAAGCATGAAAGATAACAGATCTTCCACTTTGAGAAGTTGACACTCGAGTTTGATCTTTTCGGCTTTCGGATTCAGGTGGTGCGAAACAGCTGGCATCATACATGTGGGTACTTTTACACGCCCATATCCATTAGCGGTTATTTACATTCCAGTAGGGCTGCTGTAGGTGTAACTCAAGTCGGAGAGTGGTAGATGCATTAAAAGCATCCCTTGGATAAGCCAATAGCGAAATCTCCCAGAGCAAGGCAGCATGCTGAACGTAAAGTGTTTTGTCAGTAAACAAACAAAGTTAGTCAGCTACAAAGTTCTCTCGTTCTCCCTATTCTCTTCTACACTATTGTAGCCGCAGGTACGCTTTGACAATGGGTGGAGAGGCATATCGCTAGCCAAATTAAGCACTTCCAGTACCATGGAGTATTATATGGCAGACTCGCACAGCACAATATCATTATTGATTCCTCTCTAGCCCTCCAACTCCCCGTTCCCGCTTGCTGGAAAAATAACTTAATTACCTTTCTGATGAAGCTCTGCCTGTATACAGACAGACACCTCATGCAAGGGAAAACCATTTCCATGACAACCTACCTGAAAAATGCTGTCTTTTATAACAGAGATTAAAACCTTTGTCAGAGTTAAGTATTCCATCTCTCAGATCCAATAGAATTAGTATGTGAAGTGTAATAAAAAGGGTGGGGAGGGAGACAGAGGTATCGGATGAAGTAAATGGAGCTCCTCGCTTTCTCCTGCACCTTGGACATGAGAAGAAAACACACGGAAGACTGCCAAAAGCTGCTAAATCTATTAATAAACTGATATGATTACTTTGGAAAGGGGCGACCTAAACCCACACCATTTGAAACGCACATCTAAGTCGTGAAAAGCGAATAATAACTGTGCCATGAACCAGCCAAGAAAATGTCACATCCGAAACTCTGTAATATCAGACTATGAATATTATTTAAAGCTAGACTGTGGGGGAGTGGGGTGGAATAAGATTCTCTTCCTGCCATTGTTCGGACTGACCGCGGATTAATCCTCCCATCAGAGCAAGTCAAATGTAATTACTGCCCACTCTTTCAGAATAGAGTTGGTGGCTGATCGCGCACTTAGATTTCCAGCGGGTCAATTTGTCTAAACCCTTCTTAAGTGCCTGTGCTCTGTAAGCTCTCTGTACAGGTGCTGAGGATATTGGACTTTCTTTAACCTCCAACCAAACTGCTAGACCAGAAATTAGTTTTCTTAAAAACGCCATTTCACAAAAGATCAGCTATGTAACGCTGCGTGTTACAACAATAGAATTCAATTAAAAATATGAATACGGAAAAAGGGTACATTGTTCCGTAATACACTCTTTTTACCTAGTTAAGAAATTATTTTATTTATTTTTTACTTGTAATATTTATATACACATTTATTTATTTATTTATTTATTTGTTTAAATTAAACTTCTATTTTATGGCCTTATTAATATACTTTATTTGCTTTATTCACTTTACTTAAAATCCCAGTGATCACAATAAAATATTTAATGATTTAATAAGATGTATTAACTTTACTAAAAAGTGTCCTCGTAACAAAAAAGGCTTTATTTTCTATTCCTCATTTTCTTTTTTTATAATGCACAAATCATAACACAGTTTTTAAGTTCAGTTTCAGTTTTTCCAATTTCACTAATTTTTATTTCAATTAACGTATATGTTGTCATTTAGTTATTGCTTTTAGTACCCTCAAAGTGCCAACAACAACATCCTGAACAATTAGATTATCAAAAAAAGTACCATAATTAACCATTCCGACCTGTCAAGAAACAGACAGTTTCTTTTTTGCAGCTAATTATCAGCAGTTTGAGTAGTTTGCATAGGAATACCTTGAATTGTGATTTATCTGCCAATTATTTACTCATCAGCGGGCACTTCAAAAACACAACACGTATCGCATTTAATCAGTGTGCGCTTCAGTCCTACAACGTGCAATTATGTCAACCTTCTCAGGAAAAATGGCTCATTATATTCTGACACAGCATTTTGAGAACGCTCTTTAAGTAAATGGAGAGACGGAGGCAGTACGCTTCACAGACAAAAGGAACTTCCTTCAAGTTGAGTGTGCCAACTCTATCCATGTGACAAAAAAAATGACTTTTCTTTGGTAGACTACGAGCAAAGATGAAAGAAAAGGACAAAATGGAAAGGTGGAAGGCACGGTGTCTCACTAAACGTAGTGATTGAAGCAGGTTTTAGAGCACTGTCAGATAATAGGATCAGATTGCAGAGGCGTGTGAGGTGCTTGCAATTTCGCCCTCCTCCCTCCCCCAGGACCACATACAGAGGCTCCCTACAATTACTTTAAACAGCCTCTGATGAGAGGGAAAAAAGCAACATTTAGATTCATTAACATCGCTACCATGCTACTTTCCTATGATTATTGAATGTCGCCACAGACCAGAGAAGGGGGAAAGAGAACAAAAAATAAATAAAAAAATCATCACAATTACAGAAAATTACAAGTCTATGTCTGAATAATAGCATTAATTTTCTAAGTTGAATGGAGTCTCCAAAAAAAAATTAAGAAAAAATGTTTTTTTCTTTGAAAAAACTTTTTCCTCTGACAAAGGTAATTTAGACCAGGTTTTTGGAATATAATGAGAGGGGACTTCACTATTTGCACAAAATGGTGTCTTGCATTGATGTCAGTGGAAAAAAGAACCGACTATCTTTTATACACAGCTAAAATCATTCTCAGGTAAGATATTTATCTTTTAGACAACACATCTAAGTGACCAGATTCCTTTATTTTCACTAGGATACAGAATACAATGACAGGTCATTCAGCAAAAGCTGAGCACTGGTCATTACACTTGAAGTCAGAAGATGAGAGCCAAAATAAAACCGCCTCATAGCTTGTCACAGTGTATTCTGGCAAGCTCTATGACAAACGGAGTAATACAAATCAAACAAAAATGGCCATAGGCGGTATTCCATAGTTCTCCCATGCTGAGTTCTGGTCTATGCAATATATTTGTGCTTTTGAGCACATTTAGGTTAGACTTTACTCACAAGCTCAATGGGCCACTGCAATTTTCAGTCAATTGAGGTATTACTGACTGAACCACCAATCGAAGTGGTCATTTTGATCCAAAATATCCTTAAAAAAAAAAAAAAAGCAGCAGAGCCTGCAATGAGCATCAAACAGGCAGGTCAATACGTTCCGTCTGGGACCATTACCCAATCAGGACGGGATGTGCAGCTCTGCTTGAAAGAAGGAACACGAAAGACTTATCAGCGGCCTTGAGAATAAACCTGACTGGAAGGAGAATAAATGGGTGCCTTCATTTGCAGAGCCTGGAGAAATAGCACCTGCTGTAATCTCACCCCTTTCTAATTTAGCCGAACAAGGTAACAGGACAGAGGAATGGGTGCAAATTGGGCTGTTGCTGGGTAGGAGTGTGTTGGCAAGGGATTCAATTGGCGACATTCCATTGTTGATGAAAATGTGCCCATGTTGAGAATTAAAAACTGTTTACACCTTGAATACAGCATAACTGTTATTACCAGCTTCTGAATATAGAGTTGGTGTGACCTTACACTGTGATGCTCAAAAATAAATCATTCAGATATCGATTTTTAAAATCCGTTATTTTACCATGTCAGAGTTATCTTTTAAGCAGTTAATCACCTTAGAATTGTAAGGTTCTATCTGACATTTGGCAAAATTGAGTTATTGACATATTCTTAATTATTGACAACTTATTTACATTATGGGATTTTTTATAAGTTGTTTACATTAAGACTTTTTTTTTAAAAAACAAATGTTACACACATACTGTTTGCTATGGAATGCAAAAACGTTGAAGCTCAATATCTCAAAATCATTCAGAATGCAGATAGAACCTTATAATTCCAAGGTGACAAGTTCTTACAGCAGCGGTCCTTGGATCAGTTGGTACCGGGCCGCACAAGAAACCATTGATTTTTCCATTTTATTATTATTTTATTTATCTCAATCTGAACAGTCTTTTATTTAAAAAAATGACAGAGCGTCACGGTGACGCAGTAAGTAGCACAATAACCTCACAGCAACAAGGTCACTGGTTCAAGCATCGGCTGTGTCTGTTGGCATTTCTGTGTGGAGTTTGCATGTTCTCCTCCTGTTCGCGTGGATTTTCTCCAGGTGCTCCGGTTACTCCCCACAAGTCCCCCCAACCCTGCAATCCATTCGTCAACAAATCAGATGAATCCACCATGTATGTGCAAGAAGATCAACAGCTGGATATCTCAAATGACAGCGACCTTTTAGTGGCTGTTTGCAAATCACATCTTTTGAAGAGTTTGTGCATGTTCATTATTTCCAATGGAGGCACGCAAGCAACCGGCCTGTAATGTGACAAGAACTGACCGTTCAGCTTGTGTAGAATATACACATTTCAGTAGACTAATTACCTCAGACAAACACAGCGCATCAAAACACTGCAGTGCATGGCAATTTTCTCCATAAATAAACTTATATCAGCGTGACAACTAGTCATCCTCTGAGAAAACAGTTGATGGTCACCTAGCAACCTATGAACCTCAACATCTGCCCGGTCCATGGTAAAATTGGCACGCATTGACCGGTCCACTGTGATGAAAAGATTGAGAACCACTGGTTGTACTATGCTGTATAACACTGTAGGGGATTCCTTTTGTTTATTTAATTGGTGGTAGCAAAAGTTGGCAGTTTCCTAAATATATAGTTGTGGTATTTTCAAGTTTGAATTTGTCTTGCGAGAAACTCAAGTCTTAAAATAACTTCTATTTAAATATCTGTAGTCATATTGGCAGACATTTCAGCGTCAGCCAATATATACACAATTTTGATGTTATCGCTGTCAGCTCGACTGATTATCGGCCCAAAAGTAATCAGCCAATAAATTATACATTCTTTTTTAAATAGAAGCAGTTCCATTCCATTATATATTTTAGTGTGTGAGATAAGGCTCTATAAGATTTTATTTACTTGACTAAAGAACAGTTTATCAGTCATTGATATTGGCCAAAATGTCCATACTGTGTATCCATCCACTGAACATGTCTGGTCAATGACTTGACCTGTAAAACAGAACCCTCAACAATTACGAAGTGTAACGAAAGGCTGAAAAACAGAGTATAGAAAAACATTGGCCTGGCTAATTCTGGACACTGAATGGTGGTGTGGAGGCTGGATATCTTTGGGAATAAAAGACTTCTCTTATTGCGTAAGGTGATGAATTCTTTTGTGTAAATCCACAGGCATTGACAGCTATACTTCAATGAACAATAATCAGAGAAGAGTTAGGACACAATTTAGAAAAGACAGCACAAAGAAACTGTGTGGGTGAGGTTAGCGTACTTTCAGTGTGGCTATAAGCCCTATACCCTTTACATATTCACAGAAACTTTGAGTCTGCGAGGGTATTATCCATCCAGACAGATCATAAGCAAGCACAGTTCTGGAAGATGACTGTAAATTAACGCTCATTTGAAAATGCATGCAAATGTATGCAGATTTTTCCAGCACCTTGCTCCTTTCGTTTTTAAACCTTTGCTCTTCAAATACAGCAGGCAGACAACAGCACGCAACTTAAAATTCATGAAACACAAGTGGTTCAGCACTGGCCTTTCCAGGAAACCTTTCACTTCGCTTCAGCAGATTCAGCTTTGGCTGCAGCCAGGATGACTTGACATTTGTCACCCAGGTGTGGATTTTACACTCTTTCAAGAGAGATTATTCCTCTGTCACTCACAGTGGCGTTCTGCCATAATCCGCTGCCGCGAGTTGACTGACATCCACATTCTTCTACTGTTATTTGGTTGCATGATTGCACGCAGCTAATGCATGACGGATCTTGTAAGAAGTGGGATTGTGGAGGCTCTGGTGTCTCTTCAACAAAAGATGAAAGACTTCTTATACTATGATCCCTCAGGGATGGTCTCAAAGGTCGTATCCTCAGCGGCCTTTGGGCTAAAGGGTCAAGAAAGCAATCATGATTATTGATGACAAATTACTAGTTTCGTTAAAGCTGATGCTTTCAAGCTCGTCTCCTCACGTCCATCAATGCCTGCTCCAATCGCTCCATCGGTTTTTCTTCTTTTCCCACCACCAGACTTGCAGCTGTTCTACCATGTGATTGACAAGTGGCCAAAGAGAGCGAGGGAGTGACTAAGAAAAGAAAAGAAATGTGTGAGCACTAGCCCGTGCATATGAAACCCACTCACAAGCCTTTGGGTTTTTCATCCAGTGCAGGCAGCATGAAAGCTCATCCACGCCTACGGTCCAAACTCGCAGCTAATAAGCAGCCCTTCTGAGCTCGACTCACACTGTCCCCGCTGAGCAAATCGATCAGAACGCGGCCCTTCTCCTACAACGCAAGTAATGGTAGCAAGTATTTACATAGAGCGAAAGAGAGCCCCTGTTTCTTCTCTTTTGTCCTATACTTAAAAAGAAAGACTGGCTCTCAAACATATGGCCCAAACCCCAAGAGTTGAGCCAAACTAAGTCAGGACAAAAAGCTGGGACACTCCCTCACATGCTGCTCCGAGCACTCACAAAAGAGGGCAAAGAAAACAAAGGATATACCTGTGAAAGTAAATAAGATACTTAAATCCTGAAGCTGAACAAGAGATTTGTACCATCTGCAGCACACATGCTTCCAAGGCCTGCAACAAAGGACAATTTGTGTAGGAGAGGATTCAGTCCAGGGATCAAGATAACCAAGCTAAACCACAAGCGTTTTGGAGGTGAAATTAAAGAGTGGACGAGATAAGAGACCAGAGTTCTTCAAGCCAGTCAACTGTGCCTGTAGTAAGCAACTGGACTCCATATTGAAGCGCTGGCCAAGAAGAGTGACTCTAATTTGCAAAATGCACTTTGGGCAACCAAGACTGCACAAAACGTAACTAATGGCATTTATTTTTCAAGTTGGAATTTTTAGTTGATGTTAAGCAATAATTCCTCTCTACAGACCACACAAATGTCAGAAATTATAACCCTCCATCTTCTGCACAAGACTTGCTCGGATGTCACTCCTCGCCTGTTTTAAGCAATATGCACACCCAAATAATGTTGCTAGAAGTGAGTTACAGTTCTATGTTATACCTGATAATTTCATGAACATCATTTGAACAGAAGTTAAAATACCCTGGTATAACATTTCTAACAAGCCTGTTTAAGTTTTCAACTTAAAAAAAAACATTTCCCCTGCAATTTCACATATTGCAGATCAAATAAATTAAATTTCAGTCGTCTACTTCTATAAACTCAACTTTCAATTAATACCGTTTGCTAGCTCATTTTACATTGGTTCAGAATTAATAAAAGAAGTTTAGCTTGTTTTGTTATGAGACAAATATCCTCATATGGCCCCATGTGTGTTTATTTTAGTCAAATTGAAAATCTAACAATATTAAAGAGAATTTAAACACGCAGAACATTTACCATCATTGATTATCCTAACAGAAATCCTCAACAAGACTGCAACCCAACTTCACCATTCTCATTTGTGACTACTGGAAAGTTGACAAGTTTCGTGGAGATTGCAAACCAGCAGACTCAATGGCAACGGAAGAAATTACATCATGCCACATCCTAAATGACTGGTAGTAGGTGGATAGTTTCCAGAGGAAGGAGATGAGACCTGAGAAGGAGGAAGAAAAAATATAGTTCAGGGGTGCTGGGGTGTAATCACTAGCTCCCAGACCCCAACTGAATGCACGGCAGCTTTAGTTCCGCAAACTTCAGTCCACGTCTGTCAAAAAAAAAAAAAAAAAAAAGTTATCCCTCCATGTCACGCTCGATCAGAGCCCTGAAATTTGCCCATTCTCCTCAGCTAATGAAACCAGCTCTCTCCACAGCCCTCCCCGCATCCGACTCTCTCAGTCTGAGTGGAGCAGGCATGCGGGCTGCCGTGTTCATTACCAGAACACAGGAGTCGCCACAAAGACCGCCATGCTGAGGACACAATGGGATGTGGAGGAAGCCAGGCTTGCCCAGAGTCAGGGCTGTGTGCAATTTTACTCTATTATCCCTACGCCCGTAGCCACAGGGGCGATGCAGTCCTCCCTTTGATTCCTCTCCATCCCCCCTCCAACTTTCCATCTCCTTCATTCCGCAAGAAAGACACAGCTGTCCCTTCTTTCTCTACTCTCAGATGTATTAACACCTACAGAGATAAGGCGGATGAGGGACGGGGGGCGACCGTTCGGTGATGATCCAGGCATGCAGCGCACTGCACGTGAAAAACAAGCTGTTACCATAGAGAAATTTGCGACCGACGCTGGCTGTGCGAAGAACGAATTAACCTGAGCGTTCGGGATAGATGGGTCTGAAGTGCAATGAGCAGTAGGAAAGGGATTGACTTAATTGATTAGGTGATCTTGAGAACAATAGCCCAGACTGATCCTTCTACTGCAGAAGAGACTCGTTCTAAGCACTTTTGATAGATCTGGCATTGATCTGATTGATCAGAAATGACAGGTGAGAGGGTCAATTGAGTGTTCAATGAATATTTAATCATGCCTCTGTAGTGTTTTGGCCAGAAGGACAGAATTGCAGTTAAGGAGAGATCGATGGTCCTAAGATCGCTGAGGGCTAAGCTGAGTGTCGAACAAAAGCCACAGTCTTACAAATTTATATGACCTTCAATATTTCGCTGCTGAAATCTAAAGAGTTTTAGAGACTACTCATAAGCCCTTTATTTAATCCTGCCACTTTCTTCTGTGACCTGCATTTTAAAGGTTTTCATCCACACCCAGCAACATATCAGAATCACTACCATTACTGCCATCAGAGCTCAAATAAAATTATTCCCTATGGCCTCCTGGGTGCAAAAGAAAAGATTTGATCTGTCATTATCAGGGGAGAATAAGCCCAGCAGCTCCCCTGCTTTGAGCTTTGGTTTAACCCAAGGCCTAACAATAGATTCAGGAGAAAGCAGAGACTTAAGTCACTAAAAGGGAGACGACGAGGACAACAGAACCCCTCTAAATCCATCCTCAGCACAACACCGGTAGGCATGTTTGTCTACTAAATGAATTTTGAGCTTTTCCCAGGGCTGGGGGTGGTACTAAAAAGCTGATTTTAAAAATACTTCAAATAACAAAAATGTATATAATTATTAAATAATAAATATAAATGTCACATTAACACTGTGACACAATTTCTAACTTTGTTAGAAAGGTGTAAAATAAATTAAAACAATAATATAAATAGTATTATTCTTTTTTAATAACAATTAAACCACAAGACTAATATTAAAGTACAACAATACTGTAACTGAAAATGGACATGAATATTCATTCATTCATTTTCTTTTCGGCTTAGTCCCTTTATTAATCCGGGGTCGCCACAGCGCATTGAACCGCCAACTTATCCAGCATTTGATTTACGCAGCGGATGCCCTTCCAGCTGCAACCCATCTCTGGGAAATATCTATGCATTCTCATTCACACACATACACTACAGACAATTTAGCTCACCCAATTCACCTGTACCACATATCTTTGGACTGTGGATTAAACCGGGACACCCAGAGGAAACCCACGCAAACACAGGGAGAATATGCAAACTCCACGCAGATATGTCAACTGACACAGCTGAGGCTCAAACCAGCGACCTTCTTGCTGTGAGGCAACAGCACTACCTACTGCACCACTGTGTCGCCAGACATGAATATAATTCTTGTTTAATTATTATTTTGATGATTTATTGACAGAATTTGCATGGCAAGATCAAAACAAATACCAACATACTACATAGTATTAATGATAACTTCATACATCAATAAAATATTTTTAAAACATTACATTACTTCAATATAGGATAAATAGCTTAAAATTCTTCCAGAAATGACATTTTAAAAACATCCATATTTTTATTGTTGTTGTTTACTATAGCTGTTGTTATTATTATTCATAATCATTATTAGAACTAAGAATAATAATAATTATAATAATAATAAACTTGCAGATGAACTGAGATATATACTGAAATATAAACAATGAAAAAAGTTTTTCAAAACGTAAAAACTTAAGGTAGGGTGTTTGTTTAACTTTCAAGGAATTAAAAATAAAAAAGAAAGAAAGGACCTCTCCGCACATATACCTCAAAATAGGACCAAGCACACATACATAAACTAAGGCTAAATGTCTGAACAGGCTAGAGCTGCTCCACTCAAAGACCGAGACATCACCTAGATTAAATCACTGATATCCATTTTCAGAAGGGGCCATTGCTTGGTCTACAGGGACAGTGAGACGGCAGTGAGGGGGGCCAGGACCGCACAGATAAGAATCGCTTTTGTCTCGGAGTGATGACCTTAGTCTGTGGGTCAGCTTGAAGGGGAAAGACTAGTGTGAGAGAGACTTCTCGAGTGAGGAGCGTGTTGTGAAGAGAGCTGTGGTGTTCTGGGGAGCGGTTTCGGGTTGCCATCAGGAGTAGAAGGAGCTGGTGTTAATTGGAAACTTGAAGGTCCTTTGTAAATCATTTCTTTGGGCTACGCCTCTTCCCCAGGTTCATCCACCCTTGACGACAGGAGGGCGACACCTGCCCCCCCATAACAGCTGCCGGAGAGGCTAATCGAGACTTGAGCTCAGTAGGCTCAAGTATTGTGTCGTATAAAGGTTTCGCACACAAGAAAATACCTGGAATAGGCTCTCTAGAACCAAAAAGAGTGGTACTGAAGAAAATAAAGACAGGTAGAGTTGACTTGAAGTAGAACTTGTGAATGTACTTTTAATACACAATTGAAGGTAGAACTAGTAGCTCTTGTGAAATTGAATCTTTTTCAAATATTTTCCAAGTGTGGTTTAACAGAGAGAATTCTTTTCCAGCACATTTACAAACATTATAGTTTTGAAAACTAATTTCTCATAAATAGTTTCTTTTCAAATAACCAATTCAACTTTTGCTATGATGATTGCTTTGCTAGCTATTTTGCAAGATACTAAATAGGGGTGGCCATAATAACCGATTGACCTTTAAACGAAAGGGTGCAACTGATTAATGGTTAGTTAAATATTATTTTATTTATTTATTTATTTATAATTGGCTGCATAAATGAGCAACACATATTTTTTAACTCATTGGACAGTTACATATACAACCAAACGTGCCTACAGACATAATTTGCCAAAGAAGCTAAATGAAAGAAGGATATTGCTGGTCACAGTTTCACACAGACGAGTTGATGACAAACCAGAACTGATGCTGATTGCCTCTGTCCTGGATCAGTGTCATAAACACCATATTTCATATTAATCTGACCAGTTAACGTTTCATATTTGGTTAACGAGCAGCAGTTGTTGGTTGGCAAAATTAACCGAAATGTGCATCCCTAATACTAAAGATACTAGTATTCAGCTTAAAGTGCAATTTATTGGTTTAACTTGCTATATATTAATCTTTAAAAACACATTTTTAAAGCATTTTTATTACAGCCAAACTAAAAGAAATAAGACTTTCTCCTAAAAAAAATAATAAGAAAGAACAACTCCTAGCTCTGTTAAACATCACTTGGGAAATATTTGAAAAAGAATCAAAATTTCACAGGAAGGCTAATCATTTTGCTTTCAACTGTACCGCAGCTACAGACACTACATAATGATATGTACCAAAAATAAACTCGCATGTGAAATAGACTAGTAAGGGATAGTGTACGCAGACTAATAAACACACACAGTCCACTCGCGCCTCTACACCGGGGCTCATAGAGAGCCATAATTGAGGTTGGAGTGAAAGTGAAGGTCATGAAAGCAGCGTTGGCACAGAAATAGTTATTACTGCTTGGCAATCTCCTTTACTTCTGCCATTTATAAGCACAGGAGTGAAGGAAATGCTCATTTTTACTCTCCAGCTTCACGGAATAAAAAAAAACACATACTGTAGGTGGCCTGTGAAATAAAAGTCATGACATTTAATCTCACATTGCTGTGTTTAAGACTACATTTAAGCTTTATCGTAATGGACGTTTCTGAAAAAACACAAGCAAATGCGGAGTAAAAAGTGAGTAATAAGAGCCTATAAGTGGCTGTTAAAATCAACTAGGCAGGATTGGTGCTCCATTTTGAGGGAGAAGGGATATTCCTCTGTGCCTGGGACTGCTCATTTATAAAATATGCAGGCTTGGCCGTGGCAACGCTGTAAACTGCCCGTTTGCTCGTTTAACAATGTCTGGGGAGAGAAGCTATCAGGTATTCATCTTCCGCCTCGCACTCTCTTTTTTTGCAGAGCCCAGGCTCCAAAGACAAGCCTAGCAGTCATAAATGCATATATGAATGAATAAAATCTCCAGTCAGTCAACACCTCTTCCTCCAAATGGCAATTTATCCGTAAGAAATGTCTTTTGAAGTCAGGGCTGCCTGTGTAACGCAGACGCACTCGGTGGCGGTGAGTGCTGGTATAAATCAGCTCAACTTCAGCCACAGTGGAGCGGGTGCGTTCTGGTTCACAAATAAAAACTTTGCCCGAGTTTGGATGGATGGCCAAATCTTATTTTGTTTGTCTACAGAGTAATAAAATGCAGAGGAAAAAGGTCAAATTCGAGACTAGTCTCACTATTTCAATAGTCGTGCCTATTGTACCATATATGCATAAATGAATAACAAGCTTGAACGTAAAAAATATAGGTGCTCAAAAACAGAATACTGTCATAAAACTGTATCAGCGCAGACAAATTTTGAATAATTGAACGATTTAATAGATTAAATGAATAAATAAATAAATAAATAAAAATCACAATCTGTACTGGTGTTTATGAACATTAAAATGTAAAAAAATAAAATAAAATAAAAAAAAGCTAAAATGCTAAATGCTTTAAAATGCTTGTCTGTTGGAATGAATGACAGTTTTGCTGAGGTTTTAAGCATCTGCCTTTTGGTCTAATTATAAACCCTCCCATTATGAACACATGAAGTTGATGGACAGGTTTGTTTTTATGTCAAACTTCACATCATGTACACAAAGTCAAATTACTCCCAACAATCCCACAAAAAGAAGAAAAGGTTTAGTTTAACTTGGGGGGGGTTACATAATGTACATTTCTAAATTAAAAACACTTGGAGATTAAACAGATATTTGATTACTAAAATGAATCTATAGTGAAGGGAAAAATGTAAAAAACAATCCACTACATTTAAAGCATGAAAAAATGTAAATCTTGATTAGAATTTCTTAGAAAACACGTGACCAATATATTTGAATTACACCTCTGTTCACTAGTTAGCAAAGAGATTACAATCAAGAGAGCTGAATTAATTCCAGAACAATCTCCTTGACGCTTCATTTACATTATACATTTCATTATATGCTCAGTCACACAGTAAAATCCCCCAACTACAGTATTTTCAACAACGTCTGCCCCGAAAAACCCAGCCAACGGCCCAAATTAAAAATTTAAAAAGGCACAAAATGAAACGCTATCCATCATGACTTTTTCAAAAAACAACCTAATCAGAGGGTAACATTCAGGGTAATCTGTTAACCGCTAATTATAATCAGAGCATTTCCATAATGAAAACCAGACCTAACCGCTTACGCCGACAAAAGCAAAGACTCTTGGATTGCGTTCAAATGGTCCAAGAGCACGTATGTTTAGGGAAAGAGGTGATGGGAATGAGAAGAACCGTAAAAGAAAACCTCACGTAGCTAGAAAGTCGATTACTGATTTCCGCTGACGGTGAAACAACCACAACAATATCGTCTTCAATTAACCGTCCATACGTAGTCAAGTGAGGAGAACGTGTGGTGCCATTAAGAAATAACCTTGTGGTTGTTTGGCAGCAAGTGGGCCACTTGAAGGATGAGCATCAAATCTTGGACCACTCCATTAAACCTCAAAACATTTCATTAACAGCCACTCCAGCTCCTGCTCAGATGCTCACTATAGGTGCACTTATCCCGAATCACTGCCTTTTTCAATTGGATTCAGACGTGTATCAGATGTTTGGAAGAGTGCTTGAACTGCCGGAAAGTGTGTGACACGAGATGTGTTGTGTTTGGTAAAGAGAATTGGAGGACACTGTAACACATCTCAACGGTTTTGATCATCTCACCCTTACATGTTCTTTATCTCCCATTTTTAGCTCCATGCAGGACACGCTGCTGTTGGCTTTTTAATGAAGATTAATACCCTCATGTCTTTTGCTTTCTGATTTTCCCATCTACTATTTCTTTGAAAACCCATTACCGAACAGCTAAAAGCGCATTCTTCACGCCCCCTCCCACCCCCCCCCCCCCCCCCCAAAGCAACTAGACAGACACCGTTTCTTGAGGGGAGAAAAAAAAGGGAAGGAGAAAGGCTGCATTTATTAAGGCCTGACAAGGAATACATGAATAGATAAGTGGAAATCGGGTCTTCATCTTTAGAAACGGGAGCTCAAAGGGGGGCATGTTGATTTTCCTGCATTACCTGTCTTAGCTGTCACAGACTCTCATGATGCCCTTGTGTAAGGAGAGAAGTAAAGGCTGCTTGATGAATCACTTGGCTGATGTTAATCTGAGTAAGCTGAATGCATAAGCGTACAGTGATGTGACCTGGTGTTAGCCTGTGGAGATGGGTGTTAGTGTAGAGATGGCTATCTAGTAGTAATGCTAGTTATAACAAAACTGTAAAAAGTATATATCTATATCTAGTATATAATGCAAATAGTCAGGTTGCTGTTAAAAAGTGACTGTTCACCCAAAGTTGAAAATTCTGTTATCATTTTCTCTCCTTCTACTAGTGTCTTTCTTCTTATGAACACAAAAGAAGGTATATAGAAGAATGTTGGGAACTGGTAACTATTTACTTTCATAGTATGTGTTTTTCCTACTTCGGATGACAATGATTAATGACTTACAACATTATCAAAAAAAAGAAAAAGAAAAAAAAGAATAAGAAGTAAAAGAATAAGTAAAGGAATAAAACATTTACTTGAGAGCGAGTAAAGCATGAGTACATTTTCCTTTTCAGGTGAACTATCCTTTTAAAGAAATTATCTACACTGTAAAACCCAACAGTCAACTTTATTGTGTGTGTAGTTAACTCAATTAAAATAAAAGTTAATTCTACTCATTTAAAAAGAGCTTTGAACTCAGTGTTCAAGGTAATGAGTTAATTAAATACTTCATTTCAGTTAAAATAATGAGGTACACTGTAAAAAGTGTTACTTAGATCTAACTTATAAAAAGTGAGGCAAGCGGCTGCATGGGCTGTTTTAGGTTGGTTCAACTTCCAGCCTTTTTTAAGTATACTGAACACAGAAACATTGCTTAAAATAAATGCAACTAAATTAAGTTGAGCCAACTAATTTTTTTCAAAATTACTCAAGTCAGATAAACCTACTTTTTTTGTTACAGGTAACTTATTTATAAGTAGCTATATGTTACCTGTACTTACTTTAATTAGGTATTAAAAACTAAATAAAATCAACCTAATCATGTTATTTAAAATGAATTCAATTGACATCTGGCTGTAACCTAAGAAAATAAATCTTCATTTCTATACTCTAAGCACAATATACAGTGATTAACTAAAAACATATAAAAGACTTTCCTGTCAATAAAAATTAAATAACAATGGGAAGATGGATTAAAAACCATAACATTTATTCAATGTCAAACAGACAAAACAGACCATTAATGTGGCTGCACATACCCAATAAATAATAATAAAAAACATCACATTAATAATGCCAGATCCTGTTGAGAAATCATAATTATTCAAAGAAAACTGAGTGAGGAGATTTGCATATGTTGATGAGGAATTAGGATGCATAATGTCCAGTCCCACAAAGAGTCTCTGATATATCTCAAATGTATACAGTTTTGATGGATACTTAAAGTTGAGGGCATCTGTCAGTCCAAACAGGAGCCATCATGAATTTGACATGTTTGGTAAACCTCCGACAGTCTTTTGATAATCCAAATTGTGTTGGGCCAAAGTAAATTTTTCCCATCGGCAGCCGCAAGGCTCAGCATGCACCTCTGATTCCTCACAACTCTATTGGTGGAAACAAAAAAAGAAACAAGTTTGGTCAGGTGGTCGATACTAAATAATAATAATACTAAATAGCAAAATAATTAATATCTTAGATAAACTACAAGTGAAGTTACAAAAGTGCAGTAAGTATGATACATGGATGAAACACCTTAGTTTATCAGTTAAAATTTACCTTCGTTAAATTTCTGTTTAATAAAAAGTTATATGGGTTATTGTGTACTTACATTATTCCAGGTGTTTATAATGATCAAATTGTAAAGAAAACTGATTTTATTCAGTGTATGACATTTTGGTTGCCTGTTATAGAATTAATTAAATTTGGGAATTACATTTTCAATTTATTTTTGCAGCTTAATAAAAGCATTACAATGTGGATGTAATTTACACATTAAAACTGTTAAAAAAATGGCACATATAAATTTCTGTATATAATTTAATTGTCATCTTCATTTTGCACCAAACTTTTCACATGTCATAATGCAAATTTATATAAATAAATACATTACCATTTAACATATCACATTGAGGTTTACATTACATTTCAAAATACACTTTCCTGAAACCACATTTAATTGACTTTCTCCAAATCTAATAAACATTTTTATGATACACATTTAAAACCTTTTAGTTGTGTGGTGTATATGTATTTATGTGTGTGT
>CAIGQQ010037872.1:2011557-2031709 GCA_903798035.1 Danio albolineatus
TATAGCTATAGAAAATGTAATTTAAGTTAAAGTAAATTAAAAATCTTTAATGTATTCACTGTGCAGCATAAAAAAAACTTATGGATTAAATCACAAACATCACTTTCTCTTATTTACACCACTACTTAACTAATTGTTGCATACGTTTCTGAATTTAATATCCATGCCTAATGTTAATAGCTTAGAAGGTGAGCTAGCTAAGTTAGCGCTAGCACACTGCACCCACAACAACTCAACCGCCCACCAGAGACCTTGTAAATAAGTTCTGTAACGTTAGGTATGGCTACAAAGTGTTTTAAAACAACTTTCACCATTTATACTATCACTTTTAATTGTTAGCGTTAGCATAAACAAGCATATGTTACTCGTTAGCCAACTTAGCTTTCCATATGAGAGCTACCTGACGTTACATTACACTTTGCAAAGCTAAAACCTCACCTGCCTAGCGAAGTCAGTCGTTTAGCATGACTTTACCAATCATTTGGCTAAATTTACAACTTACCGTGTTAATCAGATCCGCTGCTGCGAGCAGTTAGCGCCGAGTCGACCAGAAGATGCTGCATGTTCTTGCAAAGTCCCGGGCAATGAAAAAGGGGTACCGCCAAATTATTAAAATCACGTTTTATGAACAGACCTGCCACACGTCTACAGCTGCTCTAATAATTTGACTGTGTCAACTCACTTTTATAACATTCCCTGTACACAAAAACACATACAAACGTCTACTCAAATAAATTGTCTGTGTCAACTCACTTTTATAACATTTATTGAACACAAAAACTACATACACAAATCTACTCAAATAAATTGCAATACTTTTATTCAAAAATAACTGTTATGTAAAAACTGATATATTTTAAGTAAAGAGGAAGCAAATTTATATTTTTTGGGATAAAACAAATAAAATAAACTAGATTGCAATTATTTAAAGTATATAAATCCAACTTTGTGAGTGTAACACTTTTTACAGTGTAAGTTCACAGTACTCGTATGGATTAGTTTAACTCAAATGGTTTGTAGCAATCGGTTTCCTCTAACAGTTTGAGTTACCTTAACTTATTTGGTTTTACAGTACTCAGTTGGTTTGAGTTCTCTTCATTTATTGAGTTTTACTGTGTTCAAAACTTTTACTCAATTGGATTAAGCTCACAGTACTCATTAGGATTAGTTTTTGAACTTAACACATTTGAGGAAACTGATTGAAACAAACCATTTGGGTTACCTTAACTTTTTGTGTTTTACAGTGTACGTATATAAATGTGAAAGAAATATGAACGCCCTGATATTACAAAATGTATTCAAATATTCTGGTATGACAATTCGCAATTCATTTTTAAACTTAAGCATGAGACTAAAAATCCATGGTGTAATATGAAAATGAATTTTAAATTCAAGATTTAACTATTTTCATTGTTGTACATGGATTAACAGTGTTTTAAAAAATTGCAAGTATATGAAAGTGAACAATAGTTCTTCTACATACACATTGTGCGAAAAATATTAATTTTAAAAACATTACAATGAAAGCAATATAAACATTTTACAGCACTAAACTTCAATTTTAGCATTACATTTTTGGAAATATACAATTAATATTGCTTTTAAAGAATCTTCAACCAATTTTAATTACATTTAAAAGATGCACAAATAGAAAGACTGAGATTTTTGAAGACTCGTTTTATTGAAAAATTCTTCAGTGTCTGGGGTCTATTTCTCGAATATCTGGATGTACAAACCAGCCACTCAACCTCTGTGGATTCTTCTGAGATGTAATTTATCCATTTTATTTATTTTATTTTCTGTTGTCATCCGCTAAACTATGTTGTCATTATAGTTTTGCTTATTGACTCATTGTATGAGATTTGTCAGAAACAGTGCAGAGTGTTGTGTTTGTTTGTGTGTGTGCGCTTATGTGTTTCTCTGTGGTGGTTCTAAAAAAAAAAATTCAAAAAAATTTAATTATAAAACAAAAAAAGATAAAAAGAAGACGCACAAGTTCTTTTTTGTAATTTCACAGAATAAACGTGCACAGCAGCTCCTCCATTTTAGCCAGCTGGCGAGAAACTTTGGCCGAAGCCTCTTTCTAATCACATTTGGCACATGGCAAGTGTTCATTTTGGACCCTATGTGTAGTCACAAGCGTGCATATATTGGCAATTCTATAATAAATTTGAACATCCATTCAATCTGATTTCAGACCTGAAATGGGGCAGTCCTACTTAACTAAATAACAGTCTAGCTATACAAAGAAGAAGAAGAATTAAAAAAAATGTAGTCCTCATTTCAATCTTAGCTAGACTTCCAACAGCAGCCGTCACACAGGCTGGGAAACCATAAGGGAAACAACAGCAAAGAGACTTTAAAATAAAAATCTAAACTTAAAAAGGAATTCACTTCCATGCTGTATCCAAAATTCAGTTGGCAAACAGTAACAGCAGTCTGTTGGTCCATGTTAAAATTGCACAGCAGAACACTGTAATTGAAATAGCAGCTGGTGTTTATGAGTTTGTGAGGTTTGACTGTAGGAACTGAAAGACTGATAGTCAACGGGGAACAGTCCTGTCTGATTCTGACCTACAGCCATCCACCATTTTGTTTGGTTTGTGCTTTTTTTAACACCTCCGTAGGGCCAAGCGCCGGCCCGGGCCAAGTGCTCGATTTACAGCAAATGACAGCTTCTATATCAGAGATGACAGGCAGGTCTGCTGCTGTGCCTGACATTGATGAGACTCAGGAGACAAGGCAGTGTGATGGTGTCAGTCAATTCCATTCAGAAATCCTCGCTGCAATGCACTCGGCATTACAAACCCTTGGAGAAAGCCGACGTGCCTCTCTTTTCCAGAGAGATTGCTTCTCCTCAAAGCGTGATTGTGGCAGCTTTAGGAGAACATGTCATATTTCTGAAACTTTAGACTGTGTTTTGGGTCTAAATGTTTAAAATAGTTGTTTTTTGTTGTTTTGGTGAAGAGAAACTGTGCATGAAATGTGAAAATAATAGCCTGTGTCAGAAAGAAGTTATTGTGGTTGTAAATTGGAACTGATGTGCTCTTGAAGGGATGCATTGGAGAGAGAAAAAAAACTGACCTGGATGTAACTTAATTTACAGATGTACCAGGGTGCTTTTTGCCAATTGAAAAAGTTCACTGTCAAACCAAAGGCATGATTGCAGAAAATATAAGCAGAGTAGAGTAGTCTTTCAGCGAGTTTTCTGGGAAATTTTCTCCATTTGCGAGGTCAAAGTTTGTGTGGTAGTTTCAGCAGTTGACTACTGCATTATGAAAGCATTGACTATTCAAATGTAAAATAAAGCTATTTAAAAAAAGACTTTCAGGCTTCCTTATCTCCTGCAAAGAGTTTCAGTAGAGTGATAAATCAAACGGCCATGAAATGTAGATGCTAACATCCAGGTTGTTAAAAGGTCTGTCTATAACTCCAGCCTGCACAGTCTCTGATTCTGTAGTGCAACAGCAAATAAAAATAAATGCACAAACAATCGCAGACTAAGTGTTGACATTTTGCTGCCTTTAGAATGCAAAGATCAACTGTGAAGCAGCACCTGACCTGGCATATGTGGCCCAATAATGATTTATTTACACTGTATAAAACTGCACAAAGGCTTCACAGATGCATTTCCACAGAAATTATAGAAATGTTTGTAAAACTAAACATAAATTTTTTTTTTATTGTGTGTCAATAATATTTAACCTTTTTGAAGATATCATAACAATTATTCTACGTAGCATAACAACTTTAGGAAAGAGGTGTTAAAACTGAAACTTATTTTAACTAAAAAATAAATAAATAAATAAATAAACAGCGTTAGAGTTTCACCCGTATGTTCATGGAGGACACTTAAATTATTTTCTTATAAAAAAAGATTGATCTAATACCAAAGAACAACAGTTTATACACTTCAGGATATTAAGCGAAGAACACATTTTTATTAACTTAATTACTGAAAATAAAATCTAAAATGGAGCAGAAATAACAACAACTGCAAATTTTATTAAACTACTAAGTAGTAATCATAATAATTATAAAAATTACAACTAAAACTTTTAAAATGGTTTAATATTAACATAACATAACATAACATAACAGGCGAAACGGTGACTCCGTAGTCAGTTGGCCTTTCTGTGTGGAGTTTGCATGTTCTCCTGTGTTCAAGTGGGTTTCCTCTGGGTGCTCCGGTTTCCACCAGTCAAAAAGACATGCAGTATAGGTGAATTTAATAAATTAAATTGCCCGTAGTGTATGTGTGTGGATGTGAGAGTGTATGAGTGTTTCCCAGTACTGTGTTGCAGCTGGAAGGTCATCCGCTGTGTAAAACATCTGCAGGATAAGTTGGTGGGTCATTCTGCTGTGGTGACCCCTGATGAATAAAGTGATTAAGCTGAAGGATAATCAATTAAATAATAATAATAATAATAATAATAATAATAATAATAATAATAATAATATCTAATTACAGAAATATATTTAAGGTATTTACAAACATCAACTAATTATGAACAATAATTATATCATAGTACAACATTTACTAATGCATTATTAAAACTCAAAATTCATGCTTGTTAACATTATTTTATGCACCCCGAGTTAACGAACTAACAATAAACAACTGCATTTTTGTTAACAAACAGGAACAAACAATGAACAATACATATATTTATTATTTGTTCAATACATCAACTAACATTAACTAATACAACCTCATTGTAAAGTGTTGCCAATATTAATAAAATATTAGTAGTAGCAGTAGTAGTAAATATTATTATTAATAATAATAATAATGATAATAATTACTAAATTAACATTTTAAGTCTATTGTATTTTTGATCTATCAAAATATTAGGTCAATTTCAGATTGCCTCCAGATGCACAAGCTGTCGCCCTCTTAATTCATTCTGTTACTATGCCATTACACATTTTCATTGGCTCCAGGTCCTCAAATCCTTGCACTCATAAGTGAAGGCACAGCGTGGCATTAGAAAAAAGAGAGGACCTTAAGCAATTATTCCATGTTTACCCCTTGCTGCTAACTGACGCTGCAAAAAAGCCAACGTGACAGAGGCTTCCCATGATAGGCCTGCTCTTAGCCGGTGTAAATTACTCACAGGAATTTTTCCCCCTGCTTCTTGATCTCACGTTGCTGTCTATTCGCTACCAATGCATCACAGCTTCGCTTTCAATTAAACAGTCCACTCGGCAGCCCTTCGGCCACTGTCATCACTTAGAGGCTCGCATTGAGGCCTCGTTCTGCCGCCGTACGGATGTGAAAAGCGAGTGCTTGGAGCAAGGTTCCTTGTAAAGAGCAATGTGGAGGCGTAGGCACAAATGGGGTGAGAGTGGAGAACAGAAATAAGACAAGACAAGTAATGCTTCATAGATGCGTCAAGACGACTGGCCGGCAGTTAGTAGCCTTGTCACTTCCTCTTAAATCATCCACCTGCGTAAACGTAAAACTGTGGTAATTAATCATTACAGTAAACCATTTTAGTCAGCATATGCACCTGTTAAGTTATGCATGATATTAGACTCTTGTTCGCTCCACAAAACATTCAATTAAGCTCTCCTGACTGGCAACGACGTCTTCGTTTTGCCTTGCTTGTTTCTGCTATTTGCTGTGACTGCTGGTGCAATTCTGAGAATAGCACTATAAATACATTTTCCCTATGAGGCAAAGACACCTTGTCTGCTTGTTTGTCAGAGCAACAGAATCCATGATGAAGAAGAGAAAAAAAAAAGGCAGCAAACGACAAAGACATTTATTCGGTCGCTTTCTTTCCACCCCTCCTTTTTTCACTCTCACATTAAAACGGCGAATGACATTCTTTCAAATCAATCAACACCTGCTTGCCGGAAGGACTGTTGAGAAAGCAAGAGAGACAGAGAATAGGAGTGAGAGAGAGAGAGAAAGGGAAAGAGAAAGTCAGAGAGAGAGAGAGAGCGTGCGTTAAGGAATGTGCAAGTCTGCTTGCTGTTTCATTAGAGTTGAGACATTTGAGAGTATCTGTTGGGTTGTTAAGAATGAAGCCTCTGATGTTTCATGGCATGTTTAACTCAGGAGATGACTGGAGATAATTAGCGGTGTGACATTCAGTCTTAGCTACGGAGATGAAAAGCTTCGAGCTAAACAAAGCCAGAAAGTTGAGATTAAAAATAGTGAGATAAATTGGTCATTGTTTGATTGGTGAAGCTGGTGCCTTAATTTGCTGTTAAGTCACTAAACAAACACACACTTCTGTTCAATTTGCCTCAGGTTCTGATCAGTTTATAAAAGGATGATTTTGCTATAATCACAGACCAAATGTTGACATTTTGCTGCCATTAAAATGCTAAATCAACAGTAAAGCAGCAGCTGACATAGCATGTGTGGCCCAATATTGCTTTATTTACACACTATAAAGCTGCACAAAGGCTTCACGAATGCATTTCCTCAGTATGTATGATTATGAGAATTTGTGTAAATCTAAAAAATGTTTTTTTAAAGTGGGTGTGACAAAAATATTTGACATTTCTGAAGACATCATATCAAGTATTAATCTACAATGCATAACAGCTTTAAAAGGCACCTATTTTACCCCTTTTACAAGATTTAAGATAAGTCTTGTGTCTCCAAAATGTGTTTAATCCCAAACACCCATCAGATTATTTACTATACCTTTCAGAATATTGGATTTTTCTGCTATGAACACAATGTAACTGTTTTTGTGGCCTGTGCCTTTAATGCTGCTTCTCCTTACCCTGTTCCCACATGCCTGTCAGAGTGTGCCTCAATCTCTGGCTGTGTCAGATAAACAGCACAATGACAGACATGAGGGAAGCAGATTTCATGTAATGCTTGTGAGAAATACTACAGTAAGATTATTTGATGCCTTTCTTCTGGAGTAAATGAGTCGATGAGAACGATGAGTCACACACAATGTCGTTACAATGTTCACGCAAACACACTCAGCGAAGCACATTTTTTGCATGCAAATGGACACTTTAAACAGGATACACGTTAATATCCACTGCTGTATGGATATCCGCTATGTTAATGTACAAAATAAACCTGATCCACAAACCAGGACGAAGAGTCCTCTTCTTTAATTGTACTGACACGCGGCCGAGGTGATAAAATAAAGCTGAAGCAAATCGCTGTAATTCATTAAAAACGTGCACTGATTTTAAAAATGGTTTTAAACTTGTAAAACTCATTCTTGATCACATTTGATGATGATTGATGATCACAGAGAGCTGAACAGATCTTTTAATCCCAGTTACTTTGCGCATGTCCTGTCTGTTGATATGATTATATACGTTCCTATGGAGACATGTTAATAAGCGGCTGTCAATCAATTTAGTGGGCGGGGAAAACCGCACTCTTAGATCATGTTGCGGTGGGCCTCAAAATGGGAGGGATTTGGATCCTATTTTAACATCAGGAAATTAAAAAAATAAAATAATAAATACATTTTTAAAAAAGAGACTACGTGTTTTTATATTCCTCCAATATGACCTATACCTACACACAGTTCTGTCCAAACAGCTTACAAAAGATGATTTTCATCATAGGTGTCCATTAAGAAAGAAGTGTTCAAACAGAATCTTATCATTTTGACTAAATAAACAGCACTAGAAGTGGCTAGTTTGATTCATATTAGTGTATCAGTTCAGTCTGTTTCAGTGAACAAGTTAATCCATCAATCATCATCATCACTTGAATGTTTACAGAGGACCGTTTTACAAGATATTTACAGCATCTTCGTTTCATGTCATTTCAAAAAGGTATAAAAGATAAGTTTGTGGCACACAAAAAAAATACATATTTTAATTTAAGGTCCAAACAAGACTGGAAGCAATGATTTACATTCTTGGGGAAAAATATTTTTCTATAAAATATCTTCTCATGTTCCAAAGATTGGCTATTTTTATTGCCAAAGTGGCTTTATGGGACATCTGAAATGACCCAAATAAATTGTCGATATTTTTTAAGATGAGGATTAAAAAAAAAAAAAAAAGTTATTAAATTTAAAAACAATAAAAAAAGTCACTATTAGATCAGGGATAATCTTCATCTGATCTGATTAAAGGCTCTTTGCCGTCCATGTCAAACTAATTGTTTGCCCTACTGTCAGACATTTTGTCAAAACAAACAGGGCTATTAGTTTTGGCTACTGCTTACAGTGAGCTGACAGAAAACAAGGCAGCATGTGATGATTTTGCATCTTTACACAGAATTTGCATCTTCATTTACATTTATCTCGAATAATTATCTACCGTGTAGAATTTATCCTTTACGTCAAGAGCTGCTCAAAATTTTTCTTGTCTTGTGAAACCTTACAGCCCCATCAGTACGCCTTAAGCACCATCACCTACATGATTTCATGCCGCTGTTGATCTGCATTAAAGCAGAAGTACAAAAAAGGCATTTGATCTGCACTAATCTTGTCAGATTTATGGTTTCCATCTCACCTGGTTTAAAAATAAGAATCATTAGAAATCTGCAGCAAGAGTTTCTTCTTGTCATGCGGCATGTCAAAACGTGAGCAGCGGACATTTTTATAATTCCGTGGTACTTAAAAGACTTGTTCCTGTCACACTGGCAGCCTTAATCTGATGGGTGGACTTGCCAACCATGCCATCAAAGGGCAACAAAACAGCATGCTGACAAGCTTTGTCGCTTATGAGGCTACGCTTAAGTCACTTATTTAGCAATTTCATCATGGTAATGGCAGTAGCCTTCATCCCATTATGTGCCGAAAAGCCCAATGAGGTTAAACAAATGCAGTTTGCGTAAGGTCACAACTTCTGACTGATGTTTCTGAGAAACCCATCCAGCAAGTGATGCAAATCAACTGTGATTCTGCATCTCCTCTACATGACCCTGTGCTGTGAAGACTTTACAAATGAATGGATCACATGTACTTCAATCAGACGGTTCAGCTACTGGCCCCATCTTATTTAAAAACGAGCCAATTACTGAAAGCAATCCAGCCTGTTTACAAAGACCCTGCAATTAATATTAGTTCACAAACAGCCAATCAACCCAGGTGATAAAAATTAGACATGGAAACTGTTTAAGAGAATTCAATTATTGGATCTTGTGGCTTGCAAAAACCCGCAATTACCACTTGGAGAAGATATTAAGGCATGTGTTATCAGGGGGTTCAGAAAAGGGCCAGTTGAGAAAAGCAATAAACAGCAGAATAGTGTTTCCAGAACGCAAAATAGGCTTTGGCCATTGTATCCAAGGCAACCATTGCTGTTCCTTTAGCTTTCTCAGTCTTGTCTCCAACTCTCTTAGCTGCACAATGAATGTAAAATGAATGAGTGTGCATGTGTACGCATGCTTGAGTAATGCGTCAATATGAACTACAATCGCCTTTAAATGATTACATAGTTAATACTTTAACTCAAAAATCGATAGATGTGGTTTGGTGCCTTTTAAACCATAAATAACAAATGTGTGTTTCATGTCAGGGCTGAACAATATAAATCGCTTGAGCATATTGCAATGTGTGTATCTGCAATACATCGCAGGATTAGATTGTTTATTAAAAATTAAAAGATATCATTAAACATTGTTTTTTTATTAGCTATGTAATAACCAGGTTATTTTACATTTGATTGTTCAATTTCTGTACTTGAATACTGTTCGACTCCCCAGAAAACAGTTTACTTAAAACTTAACTGATTTTTACTCTGTAATGGTCATATGCTTTTAAATTTATTATATTTCATGCAGATATCGCACACAGAGTTCATCATCCCAGTCAATCTAAATGAGCCATTCGTGAAATTAGTCGCATAGCAACAAACAAAATATCACAACATCAGACTATTTCAATATTGAGCAGCACTATATTTCATGATGTAGGGGGTGCAGTGTGCAGCCTCCACCTGGATGACACGAAGGCAGACATATTACGCCAGACCACACCACACACCAGCTGATTGGTGGAGAGGAGACATAGTGATGAAGCCAATTATGATATGGTTAGGAGGCCATGATGGACAGAGGCCAGTGGGCAAATTTGGCCAGGATGCCGGGGTTAAACCCTTATACTTTTTTGAAGGACATCCTGGGATTTTTAACATCTACAGAGAGTCAGGACCTCGGTTTAACGTCTCATCTGAAAGACGGCGCTCACTAAGCAGTGTAGAGTTTCCATCAATAAAGAAATGCCGAGTTCAGACTGCGTGGTTTTTAAAGTAGTTGTGTCACAGATGTTTTCACACTGCATGATTATCTGGGCTAACGTTTTGTCGCTGCTTTGTTTACACTGCAAGATGGATCGGCGACAGGGAGTTTACACTGCATGACTTCAAAATAGGAAGAATCACAGACAACTTTGTCCAAACTACGTCTCACACCCAAAAACACATATGTCTTTTGTTATTAACTACATAATGAGAAATAAGCCTTTGATGGGGTAGAAAATGTACATAATTGCTCACCTGGCTTTAAAGAAAATTTGTGATTTCTCAACTTTATTTTTTGACCGGGTTAGGTTGTGATATTGCTCACATGACACGTCAAACAGACACGGGGGCTCCTGCCAAATTTACACTAATTTCCTCTCCATTTCTTGGGTCCAAATAAACTGAAAATGAGCGCTTTTAACTTCTTCCCCAACCTCCAGCTGGCCTGACCCACGATTTGAATCGCTGACAGCTCCAGATATTCAGCACGCAAAAATATCTCCTGGGAACTGGCAACTAATCGGCGATTCTCTTAGATCGCGTCTTTGATAGTTCATATTGTGTGATTGTCACTCGCATGCACGAGCACCGATTTGCCTGTGATTTCAGGCATTTGTCAGCGATTTCTAAAAACCTGTTAAAATCAGGGCTAAAATCATGCAGTCTGAACTCGGCATAAGGCATTATTACCCACACAAACCGCAGGTTGAGCACCCCCTGATGGTCAATTAGTCATTGAGTTAACATATTTCTGACTGTCAAAGTTTAAAATGCAAGTCTTCTGAGCAAAATTATATTTTATATTGTAACTTTTTTTTGTTATACTGTGATTTACACTTAAATGCCATTTAGCATAATAATAGTTTAAATTCAAAATGTTTTCAGACATATTTATAGCTAAAATTATTTGATGACACATTAAAAGACTCACAATACAACTCAAAATACTAACAAATTGTCATTATAAAACTTTTTTTTTTTAAAGTTATAACCAATAGTCAGTCAGCCAGTCATTTTTAATCATTTATAATAAGAAAAATTAAAAAAAGTATGATTATTTATGGAGTTAGGTATAACAAGCAAAGCTTGGAAATACAAATATATGTTTAAAATTATTTTACCCAAAACTTGCAATTTTAAAATTTCACTAAATCTATTTGAAACATTGAAGTTGGTGCTTGCATTCAATGTGCTTTCCATGTATATAATAATTTGGTACATTTAATTTGATCTGGGAAAAGAACATAGGGCGTCTCGTCTTTGATCCATTTGCAGTTAAGTAGATAAAACAAAAACTTCAAGGTTGGCATTAGAGGTTAGCAATATTCAAACACCATAATTCCACCAACTACATCAAACGGCACCTCTGTAGTTGCCAAAACACCTCCACTATAAAGAGTCTGTCATCATGTGCTTACATGCGCTTTCCGACCAGCTTTCATGCAATACTTCCTGGATATGATTACAAAAAATTATTAGTCAGAAATCACATGAAGGCTTTTGAAACCTTATCTGCCCATAACAGCATTAAACTTCAGTGTGCTAAGCCGAAAAGTGGGGTTGGCTTATGTGGCTGTGCAATGAGAACAATAATATAACTCCTGTCAAGTCAATTGAAACTCATTTCCTAACAAACGCCATTCGTCTGGCATTAGCATACAGATGAAGGAGAACGAGAGAACAGCCATAAAGCACAAATCCATTCAATTCCATCTGTTAAAGTGCAGGACAGCTACACCACCATCAAAATCAATTTCCTCGTACCACCATTTGATCTGCAATCGCGCACAGAAGCGCAGATAAAGTTACGCGCTAACGCCAGGAAAGTGCAGCCGCGTTTCAATTTAAACATCAAGTCTAAATTCCACCCATTAATGCTGTTCAGCGTTGAGTGTTTTATAATTATGGGCTGTTAATTAAGGCTCGATTCAACTGCGTTTATCCCAGAATTCATTGCAGGCCTTGAAGGGACTTCTGTGGGAAAACAGCTCGCTTTGCAAAAGGACTCTGCATAACTATAAAAAAGACCAAGACAAGAGAGATCAAATATTCTCAGGCTGATTTCAAAGAAGGGAAAGACTGCATGTTATGAAATGAGCACCAAACGTTGGGAGAGGTCCTTTTTGGGGAAAACAGGGGTAAGAAAAATCCAATTGTATCCCAGGCTTAGGGGTATTACTGGAAGGCGCAACTCTGATAAGCCCATTGGTGGTCTACATGAAGCAAAATGTCTTTTACAAAGACAAAAAAGAAAGCCCCTTCGCTCTGCAACCAACCTCCTTCAAAAACAGTGCATGCTTTCTAAAATCTGTATTTGTGGAGCGCTGAACGGCCCATTATGAAAATGTTCAGAGGGGCTATTACTGCAAATATTCCCACCGTGGGCATGTAACCAAGCACCTAATAAGCATTTCTGCTACGGCACACAGTTTCCAGAGGCTTCAGCTATAGCAGCTCAAAAGACAGACTTCAATGAACGTCTCAAATAAGTAGTGTTGAGTCATAAAAAATAAAATGGCAGGAAAAAAATAGGAAGACGTGGATGTATCTGGGGAAATTTGCACTGAGGCAGTGGTACAGACAAAACCAGCCAGCAGGTGGCATGGAACTAACTTTCAGAAAGAAAAATGTGTTTCTACAAACAAGTCTGGGATGTTTTTGGGAGGCATCGAGTACATCATCAGAACATTGTGAATGTTCTTTTTCTCTTTGCTCTCCAAACCACAAAATAATGACAGTAGGCTTTGATTGATGCTCTAATTTGTACCTCGCCCCTATTTTAACCTATTCAGTCTCTTCAAAACAGATTAAATGTTATTTTATTCCACCGGATAACCAACTGCATGTCTGCAACTGCCCACATGTAAAAATATACAGAACTGACAAGCTACATCCCCTCATCTCGGTAACCTGAGACTTAAAGAAATACGAGAGCCATCCGTCACAACCACGACATCCCTGGAATACAAGCAGCTATCCAAACAAGGGCTGTGGATTTGGTCAAAACAACAGAGATGAGCACTGGCAGTTTGCATGAGAGGTCTGAGCCTTTTTCTCAGGTTGCAGCCGGGGTCAGGTTTCTCGTGGATGAACAGTGCCCCCTTTAGGCCAACGTGTCAAACTGTCCAGCAGCTCCTGTGAAGACTCAAGAGGCAGACTCTTTGATTTATTAGCATTTGACACACTCAGACTAAGAATGTCATTCTGTAGAGAATAGAAACCCAAGACTTGCACTTTTAATTTTACAACTAGTGCTAAGAAACACATAGAAATGTCTTTCAGAAACTACTTGTTTCCGTGCACTTACACATTTTATTTAAGCCTTCTTTTTACATTTTTGAAACTTATGTTTAAAAAAATAATAATAATAAATTTAGGCCGCATTATGTCCAGGAAAAAAAAAAAAAAAAAAAGATCTGAAAACAGTGTTGTTTGCAATACACTAACTAGACTTCAGGAATATGCTAATTAAAATATGTCCTGTCAGAATCGGTATAGCAGAGTTTTTATTCTTTTTAACTCTTTCTAATTGGTCATACTGCATGGACAAATTGCCCTCTCTAACTCCTTAAACCCGCCGAACAGACTCAAATTATGTAAAGACTTTACATAGACTTGCTCATTCAGAGAACACAACATGGAAGAGGAAGACAGAATAACTGTTCAATTATATAAGAACATCTGACAATCCACATTCAGAGAGCTTTCACTGCTTAAAAATGTTAAAACACCAGTCTGCACTGCTTACATTTATTTACACATCTATTTAACATTTAACATAAACAATGCAGCAAAGTCTCCCATAGGGTCCTGAAAATACCTGAGAAAAATCACTGCTTTTGCTTTCAAAGTCAAAGGTCAAGCCACAAATCTGCAAGACCACAAGACAGGTTCGGAACTGAGGTCAATTTCATTTGCAATCAACAATGCAAATGTGGAGAGAAATGGAGAAGAAGGAAAATGTGTGTATGTAGTATTGCAGAAAACCTTCAGCCTGAATCCCATCATGCTGACAGTATTAACAGGGCTTTTAAAAGGGAGTTCGGCTCTGTGCTCACACACACACACCAAAGTTATTTCACTGTTCATTAGAGCAGCAACTGCCATGGGCAGCGGTCATCGATTTTCAATCCTGATGCAACATTGCAACAATCACAAGTTTGCACATCAACTCACTTTCTACTGTCCACCCTGAACCGTGGAGCCGTATTTGAACTCTGCCAGTGTTTATGTGAGTGTTTTAAAGGGTCTATAATCAATATAAGATTGAGAGTGGAGGTCAGCAAGGCATTATGTCAAAAACAGATTTTATTAAGTGCTAAAGCCTTGATCAGAAACACCAGACCAAAATGTCCATCTCACTTCTCTTCTTCCCCCAGTCAAACACAAACGCTCCCCCGCTCAATGCAGCAAGAGCTCTCCAACACACACTCTTTCTCTTGCTCACATCACTGCAGAATCAATACTGCTGAAAATGACTTGGCCTTGAAGTCTTCAAATTGCCCAGGCTCTCTTGCCCTAAAACAATCACAGACATCAAAGAAAAACATCCTTGAAACAAGGACTGCCGTTACAGAACTTCTGCTAGACATGCTTTACTAGCCGAGATAAATTCAGTCTTGACCAACGTTTTTTCCATCAAGCTTAAAGGACAACTTATCTTTCACATAGTGTCATTAGTTACAGCCAGAACGGATATACATTGTTTAAACAAGACACATTCATTTATAACAAAACACAGATTTTAGTTTTCAGTGGCATGTTTCCTATGATTTTGTAGGTGGTGAAAACTAAATAACATTTTGAAAATCATAATGATCAATGCATGTTTTATTGTACGTTTCCATTTTTTTTTTAAACAGCATGTTAATTTATTATATATAAACAAAGTGTAAAATGACAACCACATTAAATAACTATACTTTCACACAAATGAGTACTGACAATTGTTCTTATTTAAATATTAACAGAAGTAGGGTGTATTCTGTTAGGCCTGGTTTATACTCATCATGTCCGCTAGTTCGCTTGAGTGCATGCGGGGAATGTGACGTCATCGCAAAGTTAGCGGAGGAATGCTTTGAGTGTGCGCGACATGACTTTCGCTAGCTTAGTACATGAATTTTTTGGAGCACACAGTTCGTACGGCGCCACGTTTGATTTGAGGTGAACATGAAACACTTTGAAGAAATTTTGTCTGAAACAGACACGCCTGTACAGACACCTTTATGATCTGTGATCATAAAGATAACCAGGTGATTAATAATTCTTGGCTAGAAATTGCAACAGTAGCAGGAAAGGGGGAACGTTTTTGTTAAAAGCTTTGGAAAAACCTGAGGGATAAGTTTGTTAAAAGTTAAGAGGCTGTGGCAAAAGTGGAGACCCAGGTACACGATCACAGAATATGTTTTTCCACCAGTCATAGGTTTTAAACTGATGTATACGTTACAGTTTAAAATTTTAAACAAATTTAATAGTCGCAAAACTATAATTAAGGAACAAATTATTTTTTTGATAACTGGACAGGAATATTTACTACAATATACAACTACACAATATACTGATGCCCTGTTTTTCTAGGCTTTATTGGTGATAATGGTCAGTAATGTTACCATTATTGCGTTTTTAGCATAAGAAGAGGACAGAAACTAGCCAGGCAGTAATGTGTGAATTGTGGAGGGGGCTAAATCTTTCTATTATATTATATAAAATTCTTATAATAATTAAAATAATTAATACAAATAACTAAAAAAATTAGTTTAAAATAATGAATGATATTATATGATATGACGTAGTTCCGGAAACTTTTTATTTTTCTGTTTATCTGTCTGACTTTACGGTCAGTTTCTTTTGACTGCCCTCTGTCGTTTTAAAGAATATCACAATGGCAAACGTGGCAAGTATAAAAGCTTCATCCATTTCGCGAGGTGTGCTTAACAGGGCACCTATTATATAGAATTCACTTTTACGGGTTGTGCATACATAAATACTTGTTGGCAGTTTGTGTACGTGTCTGTGTGTGCACCCAGCCTGATTTGATAAAAATCTACCCATTTTTTTGTTTTATTTTCCATAAAATCAAACACAGCTCTGATACAAGCAGTCTAAAGAATCTGTAGATGATGTCACACTCTACCACCTATGACTTTTGAAATTCACTCCCAAATTAACACTCCCAGAGCGAGTTGTTCGCAGTCTGCCATTACGGCACTGATGAGCGTTCAGTAGTTGGATGAACAAATCAACATAGCAGTCTCCATGTACTACAGCAATCTGGGCTGCTGAAGACACAGTGGATTAATTTTGTTTACGAAGGGAATGCTCCCCTCACTCTACAGAGATTCGTTTACAGAACGTCTGCACAATTTTACACCAGACTGCTTGTGAATGAAGGTCAATACAGGCCAGGTAAAAAGTTCCCCCTGAAGGATTTAACAGAACCAACTGTTCATGATACAGCTACACATCCAGAAGTTAGTGGCCTGTATATACACAGTATAATCTTTGAAAATTGCCTCTACTAATAAAGTGCTGGTGTGCAAGTAAGATTTGCAATGAATGCAGCAGAAGTAACTGGTCTCACATATGCTTCTGTATGCTCCAGTCACTTCTATCTCGATCCTTTTTTAAGTTTAATTCATAATGGCACATTTATTATTGGCAATAATATTAGGTGATGTTAATACAAATGATGCATCAAATGATGGAGAGATGATTGATCTTGAAACATACAGTTTATAGCACAATGACCTGACATACAGCTTTGTGATTCAGAAGATCTAGTCTAATTCATAACCACTCAAAAATTACCACAGCTATATAGTGTCAGTTATATAGAGTTCAAAATTCTTGCTAAATATCTGGAGCGGTCTGCGATTCAAATCATGCCGTGTGAAATGAGTTTTGACTGAAAATAACATCAGCGATTGCCTATAGCCAATGAGAGAGCAGCATTAACTAGTGTGGGTACCTGCAGGCCAGCGGGAGGTTGAGGGAGTAGTTAAAAGCGCTCATTTTCTGTTTATATTCGGACCCAAGAAATTGAGGGAAAATTATTGTAAATTTGGCATGAGCCCCCGTGTCTGTTTGAGGTGTCATGTGAGCAATATCACAACCCAACCCGGTCAAAAAAGAAAAAAGTTGAGGAGAAAACGCCAATTCCCTTCAAAGCCAGGTGAGCAAATTTTCTACCCCATTAAAGGCTTCTTTCTCGTTATGTAGTTAATGTCAAAAGACATACTATGTGTTTTTGGGTGTGAGACGTAGTTTGGACAAAGTTGTCGGCGATTCTTCCTATTTTAAAGTCATACAGTGTGAAACTCCCTTTTGTCGATCCATCTTGCAGTGTAAACAAAGCGGGGACAAAACGCTAGCCCAGATAGTCATGCAGTGTGAAAACATCTGTGACAGGACTACTTTGAAAATCATGCAGTCTGAACTCGGCATAAGTTACACAAGTATAATTTAGCATGAGATTATCACACAACAGGATTAGCACTTTGTCAACATTAAATTGTTTATTTTGTACTGTTGCTTTAATGGATATTCCTACAGGATATATTTTTTGTTTGGTCGGCATCCTGTCACATTTACCACATAAATGCATGTACTATACAGTGCAACATGTTAAATGTGATCATTTACTGTATATTCCATGATCAATATTATCACACCATTTGTGCATGTGGCTCAATCACTGAAAAAATATATTAACAAAAACGACTTTTACATAGGGTTTTTCTGGGAACTCAAAAAGCTTTACAGATTTGGGAGGGGATTTGAGTTGCTAAATTAATTAATTTAATAATATATCAAATTAATAGCTTGTGGATAAATTCAGAGAAAATGCATAAAGCATCACAAAACACTTGCTGAATATGTTCTCCAGAAAGTATTCCCGCAATAATCTCGTTGTGACATCTCGCATGGGGTCTCGATAACTTCAAGTTATGCTTACACCCCCTTCATGTTATATTATTACATTATATATTTTAAAAAAACTTAAAAATAAATTAAATAAATAAACCTTTAAAAAAAAAAAAAACTTTAAAAAATAAATAAAATAATTAAAAAATTATTTAGTTTTATTTTTAAAAATCAATTAATTAAAAATTAAATAAATTGTCGACTTGTTAAACTTGCTGCATAAAGGCTGTTACTCCGGAGGCGCATGGGAAGGGTTCTCTGCGTACACGTATTAGTTTGCTTTTACCAGCGTTGTTTCGGTTCCACATAGAAAGTAACAAACTTGCAGGTGCAAAAGACCCCAAATATAAATAGCCCCTATCATCTTTATTCTGCGATTACCATTCTAAATTAATGCACTTGCATAAAGTAAATGATTTCTCAAAGCTTTTACTGGAGTACAGTTGTTGTTTTTTTACCATGGCACATTATTTTTGTGCCACCCCAGCAATATGCCGCCCTTGGCTGTCGCCAATATTACCCATATTTATTTATTTATTTTCAGGGTTGAAGCTAAGTTGTGTGGGACAGTGGCCCTCCACGATCAACATTGCCCACGCATGCTCTAAAAGATACATCACAGCAAATGAATGCAAATTTACTTTGTCATTTCAAAAGACACCTCTAGTGCTTTTAGCAACATAAGTTCCGATTTACATCTTAGGGCATCATCTTTTTTTTTCTTTTTGATGATGATAACAGAGCACACACTAGCCTTTTTGTCCCCCCTATGCAAGTCGTGTTGATAAGGAGTGCTCTTTTCCCACTTTCAAATGTCAATTACAAAAGAGCTGAGGCCCGTCTTCGGTTAAACATGCAAGTGCTCTCCATTAAGCTTTGTGACTCATAGAACATTTAATGTGCAGAGTGCATTAGACTCCATTACTGCATTCATCTGTGGCTGCGTCTCACCATGCTACAGGGCAAGAGACACAGCTTTTCAGTTTCTTTCTGAAGAGCTCCCATAATTACAAAATGACACTCTCTCCCCTTCTGAGCACAAAGCCTGCACAAAATCTTCAAATGGTGGAGAGCTCAACCGTGTGCTCCACACAACTGAAGTTTTTTTTTTACATTTATTTTTAGTTAAAGTTTTGTCTGCACTGCTTGTTCTCTTTTTTTTTTCTTTTTTCTTTTTTGCCCGACAGATATTTTAGGCGTTAGTTTCAATGCTATATTTAACAGCTTCACCATCTGACCGCTGTCAGACTTCAGCATTTTTTTTAATCCGTGTTTGTTTTGCTTGCTTCGCGAACCGACACCTTGTGTGAAAACAAGACAGAGAGAGCAATTAAAATTTCTGCACCTATCGAGACCCTGATGTCAGCTGCTATTTCAATTAGCAGCTCTGACAGGAAATTTTATTTCTATGAAAAAATAATTGGTCATCCAGAGAGTGATTTAAAAACCCATTTAACGTGCTTACAGCCTCACCTCTCTCAGCATGCAGCATGAAGCCGCCCAGAATTAATTACTGTTGCCATTTAATTTCATGCTGCCTGACATTTCCAATGCAAACTCTACAGGGTCTGAGTGTAAAGCCACCACACTTTATTAACTACTATAGCTGGATTCAAACTATTTATTTTGTTGTTTTCTGTGACTTAATTGGATGTGAAGACAACAAAACAGTCTTAAAGAGCCTTTGACAAAACTAGATACTAATTGGTAAACCTAATGGCATACTAACAAATATTTGAAAAATGCTTTTGACCACAGTGTTGGACTGAGTCCTAAAACACTTCCAGCCTGTCAGCAGTAAGAGTGTCTAGACATGGTTTCAAAAAGGGTAGATGACTTATTTGGATTTTTATTTAGATGTTTTCAATCTTTTTCATATCTTTTTTTAACCTTAAAAATATACCAAATATATACATATTCATTCATTCATTTTCTTTTCGGCTTAGTCCCTTTATTAATCCGGGGTCGCCACAGCGGAATGAACCGCCAACTTATCCAGCATTTGTTTTACGCAGCGGATGCCCTTCCAGCCACAACC
>CAIGQQ010037872.1:2048542-2073273 GCA_903798035.1 Danio albolineatus
CTCATACACTACGGACAATTTAGCCTACCCAATTCACCTGTACCACATGTCTTTGGACTTGTGGGGGAAACCGGAGCACCCGGAGGAAACCCACGCAACCACGGGGAGAACATGCAAACTCCACACAGAAATTGCAACTGACCCAGCCAAGGCTTAACGTTTAAAAGACACTATATAAGGTAAAAAGTTGGATCAGCTGATGATATTAGTGAATGATTTACTGGTTTTAATGCAACCTTCATTGCAACAGCTTTGCTATGTTATACAATTACCTGAGAACTTACTTTATCCCATTTTAACTGTAAAAACACAAATGTGTAAATAGAATAGGCAGTATATTCATTAAGGCACATCCACTACCAAATAGTTTTCCTTTGAATTAAAGTACAATCATCCCATAAAGGTCATTCTGAGCATTTAATATTTGATTGGTCAATCAAAATCTGATTTTGTCATTCTTAGCATCATCATTTTTTAAAAATACAGCGGTTTTGGAAAAGTCAAGGTTTTGAAACAGCAAAATTTTTCTTTTATATCGTTCCTATGTAAGGTTTTTTTAATGTGTTTTTATGTCTAGTTCATTTGTTTTTTTATGGCAACAGGATCTACAGCAAAAGAACCCTCCAAATCAAAAGCTACTGGTCAGCCCACGATTCAGGAATTGTTTGAAAAACAAGTCACTTATACACCAACATACAAGCATGCTAGAGCTGTGCAGTGGCTTTACTTTATATCCAAAGAAAAGAAAGGTATCCAAAGATGCTTTTTCAAGTTGTTATGAAATCGATGTTTTTGAAACTAATGAAGATAGTGATTTATTGAAATTGTTTAGCCTGGCATGTTTAAAATAAAAAAGCCAAAATATTTTTTAGAAAATTTAATAAAATATGTTGTGTTCAGTGGGGGAAAAGGTGTTGTTGTTTTTACCCAGACATTTAAAAATAACTAATCACAATACCATGAAACTGTAAAATCGTCACATTTTCATCAAAGATTATCATACTGTCAGAATATTCCGGCTCATGTCTATAGCATACATAAATATTTCTATAATTACAAATATGTATATTTTCACAATATTTAGACTTAAAAGTCTATACAAAGCACGATTATTATAAATAGTTTTTATAATAAAGTGCACAAATACATGCTTTGTTATCAAACTATTATCAATCCATCTAGCAGTAACAGTGGCATTTGAAAGAACGCGAGTCTTGACGGCATTACAAGAAAAAGCCTTTAGAGGGCGGGGGAGAGCCGCTTTGCTCAAAAAGTGTAATATTTGTCTGGTTGTTTCTAAACACACATGAATAAAATAAATGTGAAATGCTTTACCACGAACTTTTAACCGATTTTGTTTTATAAAATAAAATTTGAAAAAAGTAGGTGGAAACTCTATGGAAGACGAGACTCTTATAATATTTCTTCTTGTTTCCGGTTCTCGTGTTTCCCATGATGCTGTGCCCGGTGGGTAAATTCAAACAGAAGAAATGGAAGAGGGTTCCACGAAGGGACAGTTTGAGTGTGGAAACATGACTGTCACCAACCACTGCAACGCCAACGAAGCTTCTAACAACAACTGCAGTATCAAGCTTATTCGCAGCAATCAGTGCACATCTCACGAAGAAGAATCGAGAGTTTCATCTGATGGGAAAACGGAAAGGAACATTCTGTGCTATGTCGACGATCCTGAATCCTCCGCTGAGTCTGAAGTGGAAAATGTATGCTTGCGGGACAAAATTGGGAAGACTGAATTAGATAGCGGTTGTGTGGAGCATTTTAACCCATCAGAAGATCAAGAAAACAGAAATAGCTCCACACATACAAGAACAGACCATAGAGGCGACGATGTAGGTAAGTTAAGTGGCAAATGGCCCGATTTCCTGTTTGTACTCTTATTTGTGCTAGCTAATCAATAATAGAAGTCATGTACTGATACATAATAAGATGGTTTTGAAGTTTCACGTAAGAAGTTTTCAACGGAGTCTGCAAGTTTTACCTGTAGAGACATATTTACCATCGTTTCGTCATCATTCAGTGTAACATGTATTTCTGTTACATGGAACCACTTATTCTGACCTATGTGGGTGAGAGAGAGAGAAAGATGTAAGAAAGATTAAGTAATCGTACATAATGTTATGAAAAACTAAGTATTGATTGAAAATACAACATTTTTTCCAAAGGCTTAAAGCTTAGTGACTTGTAAAAAAGTAACACTTTGTAAAAAATAGATTACAACTAATAAGTATTTTGGGGCTGCACTTGGCCTTTTAATTAATTATTCAATTATATCAGATTGAACTAAATATACCTGCCGATATGTATAGTTACATGGAATTGCATTTTACCTTACAATTACAACACATTTTCCTGTTTGTTTTATGGTAAACGATGTTTAAGTCGTCTTTTTTTCTCTAAAGTATAAAATAAGTTCACATTCTAATGTACAGGTTAAAAGGCAACAAAAAGTCACATTTCTGTTACACTTGTTTTATTTTTTTTGTGCTCAGCGTATATAAATACATACCTCACAAATCTATCTTTTAAACTCATATTTTTAATAGGAAGCTATACAATATTATATTTGTGTGTATACATTAGATTAGTCAGTACTGAAGCCAAATCTGGAGCTTATCTAACAAAAACTAGTACACCCAAATTTAAATGTTATAGAAATTAAAAAAGAGGGGATTTTTTTTATAATATTCTAGGCTGTAATTTTTTTATTTTTTTATTTGCAATATTTTGCTTGAATTTAATTGCATTATCTTTACATTTCTAAATATGCTTGGTGACTAAAATATTATTTTAATGAATATATCTGTTTAATCTGTTTTGTTTAAATGCATCAAAATACATTGCCCATATTTACTGAGAAATGGATAAAAATATTCATGTTTCAAAATGGGTTTGTACTCAAGTATGCTGAGCACTGTATCTAGATTTTTTAAATATAGATTTTGTTTTTCATTTGACCTGACTAAATGCGTATGAATGTGATAATCAAAATATGTTTGTAAAAAAAAATGTAATGACACAAATTTGTCTTAAATCTTCTATGCTTCTATTTACTTATGTAATGGCATTGAAATTTTTTATTTCAGGTTGCCAGGAGACCGATGCTTTGGCCAGTGCCTCTGGCAGTCCTAAGGATTGTGAATCAAATGGATTGCTTTCTCACTCTGTAGATGATGAAGAAATATTCAGGAGAGCGAGAGAAGAAGGGCGAGTGAATGTCATCTTCCCCGGACGCATCACCCATGATGGTTGCTGTAGATTTGTTGGCGAGCTTCTGAAATGTGTCCTTTACCAGCGCCAACAGATGCCCATGACATACGACCAAATGGTCTTCCTTCAGAAACAGCAGCATAATGCCTCTCAGGTATTACAGAATGGTTCATCTGTTTCCATGTGGTTCAATTCCTAAACTGTTGTTATTATTTAAAGACAGTACAGTAATGTATTGTTAAAGGGATAGTTCACACAAAAAATGTAAATTGTCATGTTCCAAACCTGTTTGACTTTCTTTCTTCTGTTGAACACAAAGGGAGATATTTTGATGAAAGCTAAAAACCTGTAACGATTGGCTTTTCACGCTGTAACGATTGGCTGTAACGCTGTCATTTCACAGCAAGAAAGTTGCTGGTTCGAGCCCCGGCTGGGTCAGTTGGCATTTCTGTTTGGAGTTTGCATGTTCTCTCTGTGTTTGCGTGGGTTTCCTCTGGGTGCTCCGGTCCTAAGACATGCGCTACAGGTGAATTGGGTAAGCTATATTGTGTATGTGTATATGTCCTGGTCCTTCGGGTTGAGCCTCGTAAAAATTAGGTGTTACGAAACACCAAAAGGATGCAGCTAAATATCAACTTCAATATAAACCACCCTGGGAGTAAGTATGGTAGTCAATGCTTATTGATTTGCATTTTTTTTAATATCTTAAGATTTAGGGCTGTGCAATAAATCACAATTGCAAAAAAAATCACGATTTAAGCACACACTATTTCTAAATCGTGAAGGCTGCAATTTTATCTATTAATTTATTTTGATCTTTGTTCATGTTCTTGTGTGCATGATTTTAATATGTTAACCAATCAGAGCTCACTTTGCGCACAACAAAGTTGAGCAGGAGAACCGAATAGGTGGTTTTGATTTACACTAGTTTTTATTTTTTTGTTATGACTGGAAGTGAGGTTAGTTGATTATTTTCTCATTGTTGTTTGTTTTTAAGACAATTTAATACAGTTTTGTTTATCAAGCAGTTAATACTACTGTGTACAGTATGTTTAACTAGAGGTGAGGTTAGTTAATCCCAATTTATTTTATGTTGTCTGTTTTAAAGACAATTTTACTACAATTTTGTTTATTAAACGTAATACTATGTCATTCCATTGTGAAATGTTTTGTTAAGCACTTCTTGTGCACTGAATACATTTAGAAAGTGTGTATGTAGCTTGCTGCAAAAACAAAATCGCAAATAAAATTGCAATCGCAATATTTGTTAAAAAAAACGCAATATGATTATTTTGTCCATATTGCACAGCCCTACTCAGATTGTGTTCAACAGACAAAAAAAATTGATAAAGGTTTGGAACAAATTGAGGGTGAGTAAAGTTTCATTTTTTGGGTCAACTACTGTATTTCCTTTGTTTTAATTGTACAAATTTTCACAATGTTACTTCAACTACTGAATTTTATTTTGTCCGTCTGAGTGTTATGGCCCTGATCAACATGACTGGGTAATTCCCAGTTTACTGAATGTCAGAAAAAGTAGTTTTCTGACAGAAAAGCAGACCTTCTAGCTAGAGCACAGAATCTAAATACACAAAGACACCCTTTACTTGTTAAATTACCATCAATCTAGCAATAACATAATGGCATTTAGACAAGGATGGCCAAGAATCTAATGGCCCGTTTCCACTGAGTGGTACAGTACGGGTCGGTACGGGTCACCTTTATCAGGCTTGCGTTTCCACTGCAAAAGGGTACTCTTTTGGTCGGCGTGGTGTACGACAGAAAGTTTGTCGACGTCATTTTCGCTGGAGGAAATGTCCCCAGTAAAGCTTTATGGGTCGTTCACAAATCATACGAGAAGCACTTCTCACAAAACAGATTTTTTATTATACACATAAACACTGGTGTAAAAATGTCACTACTGACTGAACATTATCTGATTATAACTGCAGATCAATGATGCGAAATAGCCTACGGTCCACGATTATATCAAATAAATAAATAAATGCAGCATATATGAACACATACTGCCCCACACAGTCTCCGATGTTACCAAATTACAGAAAAACTACACACAGCAGACATTTATGCCTCATTTAGGTTAAAAAACAATATGAAATAGAGCCCCGTCTGTGCAAACCTCTCATCTGTGTCTTTTATCTTCACCAGTACATGTAGCCTCTCCGTCATTATTCTCTTGTTAGAGAGTAACTCCGTCATTCCGAGTTTATAATAGTCCAGGTTAAGAACTTTGTTATTTCAAACATTGACGCGCACGCGGACACAAGAGAGAAGCGAAACCTCACGCGCTCGCCCTTATGGGCTCGTAACCCATAAGAATCTGCTCTTCTCTCGGCATGGTGGCTGTTCAAGACGACGACAAAGTTTGTTTGAGCTCGGGTTGACCATGGCTCGTTATTATATGCTGATATTATTTCGGAGCATTGTCTCTCGGCTGTGTATTAAACATGGCGGGTCCTTTGTTTTCATTCTGCTTGTTCATTCTGCTTGTTGCGTGAGCAAATGACGTATCTCTGTAAACCAATGGCGTTCAGCTGCGCGTCTAGCTCCGCTTTACGGCACCCTTTCTGGGTTTGGTACCCTTTCGAAAGGGTGACCAAAAAGGGGTACGGTACGGTTCAGTTTGGTACGCTTTTAGACAGTGGAAACGGCCTTAAAAGCGTAACGAACCGTACCGTACCGTACCCCTCAGTGGAAACGGGCCATAATAGTCCAACCATCCTAACAGGATTATATGGAGTAAACAAAACAGCCTTCAGAGGGCATCAGTGAGCCACTTTTTTATGACAAAAAGACCTGTCATTTATCTTTATTGTTTCATGGTATTAGTTCTTTCACTACATTTTTGATCAAATAAATGCAGACAAAATTCACTGTAATTGACTTCTTTCTCATATTCACAGGACATTATAAAGCAGCGGTCTGCAAAGACGTCAGGGGGTTTGGATTGGCGTCGTTGCCAAAAGATGTTACAGGAACTGGATGATGTGTTGGCCCACCTTGAAGCTCTGTTCTCTCTTAGTCGAGTTCCCCGTGTGCTTTTCCTCCTGGGTGGATCTACTGTCCTTCCTGCAGAGCTGTACGAGGTCAACATGGAAGCGGTGGCCGTCGGGGCTGGGGAAAACAGCTTAAGGACCTCAACCTGTCTAAGGCAGATTTTTCGCACGCTGTTTGTGGCTGACCTGTTGTCGGATTCCAAGTCTGTGCGTCTTATGACCACCACAGTCTTGGCTCTGGGTCACCGGGATTGTGGCGTGACTGGGTTTAAACCAAAAGTGGATTTTAAAGTTCCCACAAAAGTGAAAAGGCAAGTCATCTCTATAGCCAGTGATTTGTCTCTCACAGGGGAGCTGCCAAAAACAGACCTGGAGGATTATATATGGTTTCAGGCCCCTGTCACTGTTAAAGGCTTCTGTAAATGATGAGGGAATAAAGAATAACAGATTTCAGGGAATGTTGGAATACAGTTCACTCCATTCTCAGGGATCACCAGATGACTGGCCAAAAAAGTAAATGGGCTGTTGTATTTTTTTTATGCTTCATTCAGGATTTCTGTGTGAATTTTAACATTTTAAAACCTCATTTTATTTATCCTATGTTTACATTGTCATCAGCTTATCCATCTATATTTTTTACATGATTAATTTTACAGAACACAGCGGTGGTTTTCTATTGTTTAATAGTCTGGGCTGCTACTCACTCCAAAACCAATTGTACTTTCTTTTTTTTAAATCACGATGAATTAAACCCATCTGCTAAATGGCAGTTTCTGCTAACCGATGAATGTACATGCTTGGTATTCACTTTAAATGGACAAATTATGTCTTAGGTTCTTTAATTCTGTCAGTATATATACAAAATAATGCAACTGAACACTTTTCATGTGGTGCTATATCATTGTAATTATTGTTTTTTTCCCATTTACTTATAAAAGAACATTGAGGTCAGGGTTCATTAAATCTTTGAAATGACACAAACTGGTGATTGTAGCATGTATATTGTAATGCATGTTGAAACTAACTTTGTCTTTAGCAGGTTGATGTTAGCTTTTGAAACCTCAGAAATGGTTACTCAGTGGAACAGAACAGAGTAACATGTTATACGCACAACAAATACTACAGAAATTCTTTAACATCATTTGGTTCATTGAAAAACATTAGGAGTTAAACTGTTTAATAACAACATTTGACAGATTTGATCAAAGCAGTGCATTAGTTTTCTTATGATGCTAAAATAAAGCTGTTACTTGTGGCTTTTGCTCTCCACTTTCTCTGCAAACTGAATAATGTCTTGAGCCAGCAGCTGGGGTTCCTCAAAGGCAGCGAAGTGTCCTCCTCGAGCCATGTAGGTGAAGGAACGCACATCTGTAAAGCGTGAGCTGGCCCAGGCTCGAGGACAGTGGAGTAACTCATCGGGAAAGGCAGCCAGGCCAGTCGGCACATGCACACTTGTCCTTTATGGGAAAGATGAAAAACATTTATAGCCATTTCTGAAATAGCCAAAAGCAATTTTAAGGTTCCCACTCAATGACATTTCTTATTTAAGGACTTTTTGAAGCACCATTATTTTCAAATGATGCATCTTTATTTTATTCCCCCAGCATATGTAGAGCCATGAAAGTCTTTACTGTGTTTAACATTTCACTTACACTTAATATTTACAATAAAAAAGTAAAAGTAATGATCATGTTTAATATGCTAAAGAGCCCCTATTATTTTTGCAAAAATGCCTCAGCATTAAAACCCCATTGGTCCAATCAACGCAGATTAGCATCGAGCTAAGGAGGGGTTTTGGAACAAATGAATCGCTGAACTATTCATATAGGAGTCGCTGGGATAATTAGGTAAAAATAAATGCATATTATGAGACAATGATAGTGTTTTTTGACCATGCATGCATATTAGCCTGTTGGAGACCCCCCAAACCAAAATATGACCCTTTTTAAATTAAAAATAGGGGCTCTTTAACGGTTTTAACAGTCATGTTCAAATAACTTTTGTAAAAATGTGTTATATTCACTACTGATAATATTCAAATTTGGTTTCTATAATATTGATAAAATGCACTTTTTGTCATAAAATGAATTGTTGTTAATTTGTCAAAGGTACAAATGGTAGAATTTCCTAGCCCTGAATGCTTTTAAAACCCTCTCACACACTCACAGGCCTAAAAAAACACTTGCAAAATAATAATAATAATATAAGTTGGAATTATAATATTAGAATCAACAATTGTGAATGACCACATTGTGATATTGATGCTGAAATGAAATATTTTGCAGCCCTAGTTCTTGTACATTATTTAAATTTAGATTTTTAATTGAAGAATTTATCATTTTTAGTTCTGTTTTTGACAGAAGCACAGTACAATTGCTAAAATAACAACATAAGCACATTTCATTTCAAAGTTAATAGCACTTTCAAGGAGCTGTGTTTGTTTTTAAGTACTTTCCAGGCCTTTAATCCAGATGTCTGAAATTCTAAAAGTACTTTCAAGAAGAGTGGGAACCCTGCAATTTTTTTTTTTTTACATTGAAAAATCAGATCAGTACGGACTAGTTTACCCAAAAACAAAGATTTCCTTATTAATAATTCACCCTCATGTTGTTCTAAAGCCCAGAGACTTTTGTTTATCATTTGTTTAACATAAATTAAGATATTTAAGACGAAATCTGCAAGTTCCTTTAATCTGATTAGCAAAATGCAGGTAAGGGTGCACAAAAGTGTCCTTGGAGCTTCATCATTAATTCATTTTCTTTTCGTCCCTTTTTTCTCCAAGTCCCTTTATTAATCTGAGGTCACCACAGTGGAATAAACCGCCAACTTATCCAGGATATGTTTTACGCAGCAGATGCTCTTCCATCACTGGGAAACATCAATACACACTCATTCACACGCATACAACACGGACAATTTAGTTTACCCAATTCACCTATACCTAGGGCCAGACGGAATCTGCGGACATTTTTTACTATTTCTGCGGAGTATTTTGTTAAAAATCTGCGGATTTATGCGGAATGATTTTAGGAGTATCATAGCTAAAAACTTAGTATATTAAATAAATTTAATACCCTTTTTACTTTGATTTAATGTTTATAATGTGAATCCAATTAGATCCACTTCATTTAGTAAACAAAGCAAGTCTCTCGTATAAAATATCTACTAAAAGACAGAAAATATTACTTTACAGACTGTATTGTAAATAAATCACATTAATATTTTTATAGTAGTCAATAATATTATTGAAATTAATTTAAAAACTGAATAAATACAAATTTACACACTTTTACACCAGTAAATAAACAGAATCAATGATGGGCTAAAAATCTGCGGAAATCTGCGGAATTCTGCATGCGCAGATTCCGTGTGGCCCTACCTATACCGCATGTCTTTGGACTTGTGGGCGAAACTGGAGCACCCAAAGGAAACCCACGCAAACACAAGGGGGAAAATGCAAACTCCACACAGAAATGGCAACTGACCCAGCTGAGGCTCAACCCAGTGACCTTCTTGCTGTGAGGTCTTGCTACTCACTGCCCCACCGTGAAGCCCTTAGAGCTTCATATGTTTTGCAAATTCATAATATTTTTGGTTAACTTTCTAGACTTATAATATATCAGGACCATTGCTGTCTATAAAGGTGTACGTCTCTATGGGCAATTCAATGCCTTCATGTTGTGCTGCTAAATCTAATGATAAAGTCACCTGTAAACATGTACTTTGACCTGTTGCAAAAGAGAATATAAAGGGTGAAATCCATTCTGAAGGGGTCATTCCTATGCCCTAATCCCTTCGGAGGGTCCCTCTGAGTGAAGGGTGTAGTGTGTGACACCAAACAGCTTCTTTGCTCAAAGGATAATTTCGTGAAGTGTCCATCAGTTGTATTTTTCAGAATCTTTCATTTCAAGGGGTCCTTTAAAGTGGCCAATTTTGATTACTCTGGTTTAGAATGACACTTCAATATGGCAGCCATGATTTTTTTCACTCCAAGATGCCCTTCGGAGGGAAAAATATCTTGTTTGGAACACAAAGATAGAGTAATCTTTAGACAGCCAATTTACGGCACTAAAGCTGCTCTGTATCTGCTCAGAATTTTAGTGTAAAGACACTACGCTGCATTAATCAATCTGTAAATACACAATTTTTTTTACATTTATGCAGCTTCTGGTTTAGTTTCTGTGCCGCCTTTGATATGTAAAGGTGCCTGTAGTTAACAAATTTGGCATATCACTGTTTTCTTGGAATTTTGTATGATTACATTTGCACCACTGAAGACACGTGGAATGTTTCGACAATGTTAATGTCATTTACGTTTATGTTCTGGACTTTAACAATCTCAGGACCATTGCTTTATATGTGGGGTCAGAGAGATCTTAGATTTCACCTAAAATATCTCAATCTTTGGTCTGAAAAAGTCTCAGGGGAATGGACCAACTTGAGGATGAGTAATTTATAACATAATTTTAATTTTTGATTAAACCAACCTTTTAAGAGCAAGTGTCTAATTAATGGTCACTACAAAGATTTTGTGTGGAACTTACACTCTGTCCACCCTTGTCTTGAAGTCTTTCTTCAGGTTCTCTTTGTAGAAACGCATTGAGGGAATGATGGAGCATGTGGTCCAGTAGATCATGACGTTGGTAAGGAGATCATCAAGGTTGAACTTTCTACAATGGAACAATATGTGAGGAAATGATTTTGCTAGCTATGGATCACAAGTTCAACTCGCTAACCATTAGGCCACAAAAAACAATAAGACAATCAGCAAAAATAACTGCACTTTTTTTCACCTCTCTAAACCTCCATCTTCTAAGTCTCTGTTTTCCAAGTTTGTCCAGGAGGAAAATTTCTCCAAGATATAGGCAGCCAATCCGACTGGAGAGTCATTCAGTCCACATCCTGCAAGGATGACAAAATGCACCAAATATTTTCAATAAAGTGTTTTAAAATAATTTTTAAAAAATCAACTGAACCATACATACTGTAAGATGCCAAGCACTACCTGCTGTGTCTGGTTTAGTGGCTTGAATGTGTAAATAGCCAGTTTCTCTCAAAATGTCAAATATATTCTTCTCCATGTAGGGATATAGTCGTCTGACATCCTCCTTTGTGAAGCCCACCAAGAACGGCAAGTAGCGACCGATGACCAAGGAGAGGAGCTGAGCTGTGCTGTCTGTCCTTGCGATGACCATGTTCAAGTGCAGGCCACGAACACATCTTATTTTAAAGAGAGCGACACAGACACCTTTTTCATTTATTTTTTTGCACAGAAAAGGGCTACATAATCTATAGACAGAATGGTCCTAAATGATAGTTATTAGGATACTAAATGTGTTTCTTACTCTGGTTTCATTTGGGCCATGTTGCTGGTAATGAATGCTCCCCAGTCTCCTCCCTGCACATAAAACTCATTGAACCCCAGTCTTTCCATCAGCTTCAGGAAGATGCGGGCAGCCTCCATGGTGTTAAATCCTTTATGTGAAATAATACCGCAATAGCTGATATTACATACCATCTGTATGCTACTGTAAAAAGTTTTTCAGGTCGCTTTCTAGTAATGTCAGCCTTAAGTTAGTGCGACAACAATGTTTATTGGCATTGGACTGTTCCAGATATGTTGTTGCATCCTCCGTCTTGAAAAAGTCAGTGTGTCATCATTCACAATAAAATATAATACCACAACATTGCACAGCACGTGGTTGCAAAAATCAACAATATTTACATAAAAGTAATAAAGACATGGAATACAGGTGAGAATGTGTTGATTTGCGTTTTTTATATGCGTTATATTTATATTACAATTTTATATGTCATGTTGGCTAGAACGATTGTCCTGTTGTATCATGTTGGTTTAGGGAAATAATCTGCTGATGTCTTGTTAATATAGATATTCATTCAAATCTATTATGACAGTTGTAGAAGCACAATCACAGTCCATTTCCCATTGCATGCTGACAATCTTACCTTTTTTATGTGGTGCTTCAGAGTAGCCGTATCCTGGAATGGAGGGACAGATGACCTCAAAGACCACATTGGAATTGGTCTTGGTGAGCAATGGTATTATCCCATAAAACTCATAGAAGGAACCAGGCCAGCCGTGAACCATCATGAGAGGGACAACAATCTGGCCAGACTTCTGAAGAGGCCTCACGTGAACAAAATGCACGTCTATCCCTGAAAAACACAACAGACACTAACATGTGAACAAACGGATTGTAATATCCCTAAACACATTTGGTGAATGCATGACGTGAAACTTGAAAGGTGAAAATTGCATGCTTTTTACAACACGCTTCATCTAGTAAGGTAAAGGATCTCCTTCAAAAATAGTAGGTGCTCACCTTCAATTTTGGTTTTGAAGTGAGGATACTGGTTAATCACCTTCACCTGCTTCTCCCAGTCGAACTGATGCCTCCAATAAGAGACCACCCGCCTAAGGTAAGTCGAGTTAAATCCATAATTAAACTTGCTATCCTCCAGTGGATCCGTGAAACGTGTTAGATCAATGCGTTTGTGCAGATCCTGAGGAAAGCAGAGAAGTTAATAATATATAGCGGTTCAGTGAGTGTCTATTTAGCGTTTGAACCTATTATTTGATGTGGAAGTTTTGATTCACACCATTCTTTATCTAAAAAAATGCTCCGTTTCATTACGCGCTATATTCAGTCAGGTTATACACTCACCTCTATCTCTTCCACTGAGGTCTTCACAACAAATCTGTGAATGGTTTTGTCCTCAGTTAAAGGCTTCTGTCCAACTCCCCACCAGCCGTCTCCTATTGGTATTGTTTTGGGGCCTTTTCTCCATGTCAAATAGCACAAAAGTGCTCCAACTCCAGCAGAAGAGAGTGCCAGAAGCTGTAGTTTGGACCGATCAAGGTTGCCAAGTGTCCCTCTAAATGTGAAAAAGTCATGCATATTTAAAAGAATAACGAAGCTAGACTGCATTATGTGACTTACAATTCGGACACATTTTTAAACACTGAGCATCATCATACGAGTAGTATCAGCCTAGTAGTATTTAAGCTATTCCCAAAAGACTCCTACAAAAATAGACTGCTTGCTGCCAGAAGACTTGTGACAAATGAAACAGTATTTGTTCTAAAACTGCTTCAGAATTTCAAAAATGTTTGACATCCTCCAGCTAGTGTGGATGATAGTCTGAAGATAAAAATATAACAGTCTCTGTCCGGCTTACACTGCACTTTTCCAGTTTTTATGGCCAAAATCTACAAACAGGCATTGATTTGCAAACTAGCAATGACTTGATAAGACACAAAATAAGAGTACAATATGTAGAAAAAATATGTGGTTTATTCAAGTCTTTAATTGATAATTGTATGACAATTTTTAATTAATTACTTTACAAGTAAGCAGATAAAAAGAGGGTCAGTTAGATTTATTTTTTAATTTTATATTTTAAACAGGTGTTCATTGGGGAAAATTCTGATCCAATATCCTACCACCATGCACTAGGAAAGGTGATGCCTAATAAATAAAACCAGTCTTAAGGAAACTATACATCCTTGTTTAATATATGATTTGTGGCCCGTATGTGTGTTGGATATAATGTGTATTTATGTATGGTGCATTTTAAGTCATCTTTGATAGCACACTCTCATTTGAAAGTCACATCAATAATACTACGCGTACTGCATATTTCCACCTGCATAATATTACTTGTCTCCGCCTGTCTCTTACAACCAATAACACAGCAATTTTCATCCATGCATTAGTTACTTCATGTCTTGACTACTGTAATGTAACTTCTCATTGGGCTTCCTTATAAACTTCTACATAAGCTACAACTGGCTCAGAACCATACAGCTTGTGTCATCTCTAGGACTTCATCTCACGAGCATGTCACACCACTTCTTCATCAGCTTCACTGGCTTTCGGTAAAGTTTCGTATTGATTTTATTTTAAATAATTATATTAAATATTACTTCTCACTTTCAAGATGCTTCACAATCTTGCTCCTCAATATCTCACCAAACTTCTCCATATTTTTTACACCCCTTCTTGCACTCTTAGATCAGCCAACTCTCCCTCATGCAACCTTGCACTCGATTAAGCACAATGGGAGCCAGATCTTTTTGCACCACAGGTCTTCGGCTATGGAACTTCCTTGGACCTAAGGAGCAGTGACAGTCTTCCCACATTTAAATCTCTTCACAAGACCCATTTTTTTAAGCAGGTGTTCTTTTGATTTATCATATTATTTTAGTCACAATGTGTTTGTACCTGCAACTCCTTACATGTATTTAAAATTTTGTTTGCCAACGTTTTATTAATTGTTTTAATTTGTTCTGGCGTGGCTGTTATTGTCTGGTATGGCTGTAAGACGACCTTGGATGTCCGGAAAGGCACCATTTACAAAAAAAAAATGAATTATTATTATTACAAGTGTTGGATTTTACATGTGCATATCTGGGAAACTCTTTTATCTGCCCTTTTGGCCAGGTCTCATATATAAGATACATTTTAGTGGGAATATCCTAGTAAAATAAGAAACATGGGTTATTTGTAAACTACTTCAGGAACTATTACTTGTTCCTTAAGTGCATTTTTCAAAGAAAATACGAAACAACTCATTTCATATTGAATTATTTTAAATCTTTGAACATTAAGAAAATAATTTGCAATTTAAGTAAAATTTATTTGATTAAATATTGACGATTACATCACATGAATGAATGCCATGCAACCACATTTTTTACAAACACCAAAAACGAATATTGAGCTAAATGATTCTGCACTGCGCACAGAATTGTTATTAAATTAATTTGGAGAAGTTGCAGAAATCTGGTAGTGCAAGCTTGGCATACCGTTGCATACCGAAGGAAATGGTTTAATTGCGCCAAACAGTACTGCGCTAGCACAACTAAATCTCTATATATCCCTTGTTCCACAGATTTACTCACTTGACGCTTTCAATGGTCTGCAAAACAGTGTCCTGAAAACCCATCGTCAGTTATGCCGATGTGCGTTTTCCTGGCGAGGCGTCGTTGAATAAGACAAATAGTAGGCTGTTATGCAATGTCCAAAGTACAAAACCTTCACCAAAACTTTCAATGTGCGCCGCGACAGAGAAGAAGGCGTTTTCTCCCCACAGTTAGTTGCTGAAAACCCCGCCCCTTTGCCGATTTCATTGGTCAACACAGAAGCGTCGCCTGTCAAAAACACCTCATCTAAAACATCTTATTGTAAACCCATTTTTCCGTTATTTTCCATTTGTATGTCTTATTATAAGTGTATATATTTCCGTTTTGTTGTAGAAAAGCGGTCAGTAATAACAAACAGTTTGTAATCTATCAGGATATGCAACCAACGCTGTTTAAGATTATGACGTAGCATATTTTTTAGTTGTAAAGGTGATTGATATAACCAATAACACCTTTAAAATCATATACTATGTATTTCCCAACGTTGCATTTTTTTTCTCATAGCAACATTACCCACTGTAGGCTACTGGTAATCAAAACCAATGCGTCTCTGTGATAGTTTTCCCAATTGCTAATTGATGTGACAATATTTCCAAATCATTTTAATGAGGCCATATTATACTCTCACATACAAAAAAAATACTACAGAAATGTATAATAATCTTACTATAGTAGTAAACTACTTAATCTGTTGCAGTAATTCTGTGATTGCTGTGGTAATGCAACAACAGGGATGGGCCCTATAAACAATTTGCCCAATACTGTAGCCTGCTAAGTTTGCTGAAACTACATTCACTACATTACACCACAGTTTATTGTAGAAATTAAAGGCTACTGTATTTTTTAGTTTATCATTATGAGAATAAGTATGCTGAAGCATTTGTCTTGAAAATCTGTTAAAACGACTGGAGTCAAACAAGGGTTAGAGCAAAGCAAAAGTTAGTTTATTAAAACAATCCTGCAGGATGACACTTACACACACAGAGTGAATAAGAAAATGAGTCTTCTCATCTGTCATGTTCTTTTCTGCATTTCTGTTTTAGGAGAAAAAGCCTTGTGTTACAATGTACTGTATGTAGCTCCTCGGCTTTGGCCTTGGCCGGTACATTCTGCTTCTCTCTGCATGCTACAAAATAAAACAGCTGATGATTAAAATTTTCCATCACACATTCATTAACACAGAGTTGTAAGCGCTATTATATATACATGCATTCATTCATTCATTTTCTTTCAGCTTAGTCCCTTATTTATCAGGGGTCACCACAGCAGAATGAACTGCCAACAACGGATGTGCTTCCAGCTACAACCCATTACTGGGAAACACTCATACACTCTCGCATTCACACAAGGACTCATACGCTACAGTCAATTTAGTTTACCCAATTCACTTCTAGCTCATTGGACTGTGGGGGAACCCAGAGCACCCAGAAGACCTCAATCAAAACACTATCATTTTTATATAAATTAATTCATTCATTTTATTGTCGGCTTAGTTCCTTTATTAATCCGGGGTCGCCACCGCGGAATCAACCGCCAACTTATCCAGCATATTTTTTACGCAGCGGATGCCCTTCCAGCCGCAACCCATCTCTAGGAAACATCCATACATTCACACTCATACACTACGGACAATTTAGCCAACCCAATTCACCTGTACCACATGTCTTTGGACTTGTGGGGGAAACCGGAGCACCCGGAGGAAACCCACGCAACCACGGGGAGAACATGAAAACTACACACAGAAATGCCAACTGACCCAGACGGGGCTCGAACCAGCGACCTTCTTGTTGTTAGGCGAATGTGCTACTCACTACGTCACCGTGGTGCCTTTTATATAAATTACTATAGTAATTTTTCATGGGTTATTAAATAAGTCATAAAGTTGCAGCTCTCCTCTTGACAGTTTATCAAGAGGATCAGGGTTAAATATTCACTTTAAGAGCTTTGGGAAACAATGGTCTATACTAAAAGTAAAATTTTAAATATGCTAATCCGGCAGCCATTAATACTCTTTAACAGTTCTTAGGGATTATACATGGACAATTAGTTACAGTATGTGGATTTAAACTCAAGGTTGTTGTTGAAACCCTATTGCCTAATGTAAATTCTGCTTGGTTTCCTTGTATGGAAATTGCAGTCAAACCTCTCTTTCTGCAAACTACAGTGATTCATCAGCCAGCTGTTAGTGTCTGTTTCACACTGATTGAATTAATTTAGTTGTCTGTTTCACACTGATTGAATTTAGCGTTCATGATTAACAGAGACAAAGCATTTAACAGATGTCATGTATTTAGGGAAAGAATAATATTTATGAGTCTGACTTTGAACACAGTTGCGCTACATGGCTACCCAGCAAGCAATAGCCGTCATTTCACCGGCTAGGTGAAGTATAGACCAGATCTAGTCCGGCTACGTGTAACCCAAATTTAGCCCGAATAACCTTAAATTTGGTTGCATGCAGTTTTTTTGTAAAATAAAGCGTATGATATGAATGATATTCCATCATGCAAGCAAAGTCAATAACGTTTATGAGGTTCCTGCAAGTAATAGCCATAGTTTCACTTTCTCGGTGAAGTATAGACCCAATCTAGTCCGGCTATGCATGTGTAACCCATCTCTAGCCCCCAAAAAAGTCTCTAGTCTTTTTTGCAAAATACTTCGTGATATTTATGATATTACTTTAAGTAAGGAAAGTAAATAGCATTTATAACGTGTTTGGGTTTTTAAAAACATATGTAATTTTCATAGCCTGATCATAGCTGTGATTTAGCTCGTCATCAGGCCGGCTATTTATAGCCCACTGATAGTCTAGACTGATTCACTGTTGTATTTGGCCATGCAGCGCATGCAATGATTAATACATCACGTCCGCATTATCAGTACTACATCCACAAATTTTGTTCTATTTGTAGCTATAATTTAGCTTTGAATTAGTGGGCTTCACCCACCTCGCAAAATTGACATAAACATGTAATTGTAGGCTTACTGTCTTTTTATTTAGAGTTAAAATGAATATGGTATAATATATCTTACATCTTACGGTAGAACAAGTCAGATCTAATCAGTTAAGCAAGACTGACGCAGCTCCGTACTCCACACGATAGATGGCGCTATTGCACATTTGTCAAGTCGGTTGAAATGGACCAGCAAATCAAGAGGAAGAAGGCTGTTGTTGTTTGAAATTTGTTGCGAGTGCTCTGCAAGGTAAGTGTAATCTGCTTTAATATCATGTTGTTTGCCAATGTTTTATTATATGTGCATGTTTTAACATATGCACAGCCACCCTTCATTCCGTAAATCTTCGACTAAAATGTGAGGGAATGTTACAACCTTTTAAACATGTAAAATTAAACACTTATTAAGCAAAGTTCAGTGATTAACTGCATTTATTTTGTACATTGTGATTCGTCTTTATTAAATTCATGAAGGCAATGACAAACTCTGTCAAGAGGTGAAACTTCTGCAGTTCTAGCTTTTAAGAGAAGTGTTAGATTGTGATTTCATAACAAAAGAGACTAATTTTAAACACAAACACCGATTTAATTCTGTTTTTAGTAAGGGTCATTTGTGCAGAAACTAATTGAAGCATTATTTGACAAGACCGCCTCCTGTAATCCTTTACTGTAATTGCTGCTACAGGGTTATTGATTTACATTTAATAAATAAACTTTACTATTTTATGGAATAATTTTTTTTTGTAATATTTGTAACCATTTTGACTTGTCACAGTAAAATCAAGTATAAAGTAAGCTGTTAATAATTATTATAATGCTTCTCTAATATTTGTTAACTTTGTTTTTCTCCACAGATATTTGAGTGTGGCTATGTGAAATGAGCAGTCTAGCAGGTATGAGTTGCTCAAACATTTTAGACTAAAACATTTACACTATGGCCACATATGCTGGTTTCCCTGTCCATATGCAGATTGCCCATGTACATACACAAGCTGGAAGAAGCTTTCAAGTCCCATCAAACACACAGAATGGAAATTTTAAACAATATTTATGCATTATCCATATTATCCAACTGCTGTTGACAAAAAAAACATTGAAAATAACGCATTAATACTAAAATAGTTAAAATAATGGAATAAATAATTGAATTAAAATAGTAAATGTGTAAATAAGTAATCAGCCTTATGCTGTAAACCTGTGACTAATTTTATTTTTTGTTTTTTGTTTTTAACCACCAAGCGTGATTGTGTCCTGAAGACCAACCTCATTTGAAGAGTCTGTGCATCTACCTCAATAAAGACTTAAAAGAGTATGTGGTAAGTGTTTCAACCTGCCCTCGTTTTTATAAATGTTTTTGTAAAACTCACAGTCACAAGACTGAGTTTAGAACACATCTCAGTATTTTTTCCTTTTTCTCCAGGACTGAAAGTGCAGAGGCTGAATCTCATTTGGGCTGAGGATGCTGGTCCTGAGGACAGACCCACAGATGTTAGTGTAGAAGTTCTGCATAACCTGCTGAGTGTCACATTTGGATTGGATGGACTTTTTGGGTCCATGACATGTACACTTAAAGGGTTTGTTCAACCAGAAATTAAAACGTTTAATTATTCATGTCGTTCCAAACATTGATTTGTTTTTGGAGTATAAATTAAGATACTTTAGTGAAATCTAAGAGCTTTCTCATTCTCTATAGACAGCAATGGTCCCAACTTGTTTAAAGTCCAGAGAAATACCTAAAACATCCTCAAAACAGACCGCATGCTTTCAGTTGTTCAATCAGAATATTATCAAGCTACAAGAATAATTTTGAGTGCACATAAAGCAACAAGAACAGCCTTTGAGTTTTTTCATCTGTTGAACACTAGATATTTTGAAGAAAGCCAAATAGCTGTAACCATTGATCTCCATTGTATGTTTTTTACAGGTTTTCAGCTTTCTTCAAAATATCTTCCGTGTTCAACAGAAAAAAAATCTGTTTTTATCTTGTTTGTTTTGTCATAGCTGAAATTTGATATTTATTTAGTATTTAATGTTTTTAATATTGTTATGTTGCTTTTATTAATAAAAGCTCGTGTTTAATCAGTTTGAATGGATTGCCTTTTTGAGAACCTGTTAATCAAAAATGTTGATATGTATTTGTGTTTTTTTTTGTTTAAACAGTCATTCATTAGCTGATATTTGGATGACTTGTTTAGGCTTGGGCTATGGTTAGACGTCTATTAGATTTTCACTGACAGCCCAAATTTAGCCTTGTTTTAGCCTAGACCAATATTCACCGGCTATTAGACGGATATATGTAGTCGTTGTATAGATGTCTAAATGAAGACTAGTCTAATCTTGGGCTATGGTTAGACGTCTATTAGATTTTCACTGACAGCCCAAATTTAGCCTAGACCAAAATTCACCGACTATTAGACGTATATATGTAGTCATCTAATAGACGTCTAAATGAAGACGTCTAATTTTGGGCTATGGCTAGACGTCTATTAGATTTTCACTGACAGCCCAAATTTAGCCGTGATTTAGCCTAGACGTCTAGGCTATGTTTAGACGTCTAATAGACGTCTTTTAGACCAAAAAACGCTTGCTGGGTAATGTGTTTCATATAAAAAAAATGATATGTAAAGCTTTAAAAACGACTTAAAATGTCTGATTCTTCAAGTCAGTGGATTGATTTGCATTGATAGAATATTTGCTTATAATATTAATTAATTTTCCTTCGGCTTAGTCTGTATTTAAGAGGTTGCCACAGTGGAATAAACCGCCAACTATTCTGGTATATGTTTTACACACTGGATGCCCTTCCAATTACAACCCAGTACTGAGAAACATACACACTTATTCACACACACACTCATACACTACAGCAAATTTAGTTTACCCAATTCACCTATAGCGCATGTCTTTAGACTCTAAACAGAGCACCCGGAGGAAACCAACGCGAACACAGGGAGAACATGCAAACTCCACACAGAAATGCCAACGGACCCAACTAGGACTCGATCGAGCAACCTTCTTGCTGTGAGGCGACAGTACTAACCACTGAGCCACCGTGTCACCCTACTTATAATATAATATATAATATTTGTCTTCTCAAATCTTTACTGAATCAACAGTTTATTTTTATGTGTTTATTGAACGGACACTCTCATCTTTTGTAGCTGTTTGCTGCACATTTGTCTTTGGCATTTAGGATACTAAATCACAAACTTTGGCTTTAAAAGCTAAGCATTGTGAAACCACTCAACCTAACTTTTTGGGTTTTGTCACCCAAAACTTACTTTGCAATAAAGTAGGAGTTTGGTCAACGTTTTTTGAGCAACACACCTATAGGCTACGTAAACATATATGAATGAGATTTGGCAAAATTAAACAATTGTTAGACCTCTGAGAAATTGCAATGTTGAGAACACTTTGACAAAATGAGAGACTTTGCCCTTATTTAGATTGAAATTAGGCTACAACAGCAGGAACAGATTTATAAAACCAGACTATAAGCTATAAAGACCTGCAAATCATGCTTGCTTAAGCTGCTTAAACATTGGAACAACCGAAATTAAATTGCCACTAGACAAATAAAGAAACAACTTAGCTGACGCTTGTTAAAACAGGCAGGTCATTTTGAATAGAATATGATATTGAGATAGAATATAATAAAACATTTAATCAGTGTAAATATCTATATAGGATACTCTTTTTAAAAGTTAATAATGAATTTCTTTTTACAATAAAATATATGCATCAGACTACAACATCAAACTCAGCTGAGTCAGATACCTAAATAGATTTGTGGGGGAGAAGGAGAAACAAGAAAGCTAAAAGAGGCATCCCAAGATCCCAACAGTACAGAACTCAGCTTGTGAAAAGACCGCAATGTAGGCCTAATGTTTTCATTTTCATTTCCACTGCCCCTCCCTACAGCTGCGATTGGTGGACACGCGAAGCTCCGCCCAGAGTGACGCTTTGTTTATATAATCTCCGACCAGATTTGTTTAAGCCTTCGATTTACCGACATAACAAGGAAACATCAAGACATATCGAGTCAATCTCTACTGTTCGACCATGTTACTTAAGATGATTGTGGCGTTCTTGGCCGTGATTTTGACCGTGTCGAGCGCTGGGCTGGTCGGAGGACCAGTGGACGCGGACATGGACAAAGAATCTCATAATGCGCTACAGTTCGCAATGGCCCAGTACAACAGACAAAGCAATGATGCGTTTGTGAGTGATGTTTCCAAAGTCACCAAGCTCCAAAAACAAGTAAGTAATTTTTAATTGTGTAATCAGGGAATGTATTTTAATAACACCCAGTGATAAACTGGGTTTCTCCTTGAACGCTGTCACGCACGAATGTGTCATCAATTCTGCTTTAACTGTCATAGCGGGGCCTGTATTTCCTCAAGTCATATGGCAGCACTACTATAAGTAGGCTAATGGTTTGTTTAAATTTGTAACATTTTTGTTGTTTTTACTCTTATAGGGACTATTTGCGGTTTTATAGATAGTTTTTGTTTTAGTTAAATGAAAATCATCCAACTAAAACATCAGAACTGTTTGGCTTAGCGGAAACAAGTATAAACTTTACAAAATAAAAAATAAATAATAAAAAAAAGTAAAAATGACATGTATTTAAAGCAAATAGAGAAAGGTTTGTTCAGATATTGTTCTAGAAATTTGCTATAGCTTTGCTTTTATCATTATTTGCCTGGTGATTTTATTAAGTTTTACTTTTAAACATTAGTCATTGTAGGTTTTTAAATCAGGGTTGTCCCAACTCTGTCTGAACATGTTTCTTGTTGATTTTCAGGTTGTTGCTGGGATTAAATACATCTTCAACGTGGATGTGGCCAGAACCACTTGCAGAAAGGGTGGAGTTGAGGAGCTGTGCGCCGTTCAAGAGACCCCTGGAGTAGCACAGGTACACAACCTGTCTTACAATTAGGAGGTTATCCGTGTACATTCCTCTGTTTATCATAAAATATATCTTTCTTTGCTTTTAGGTCAAGCAATGCAAAATAGTGGTCTGGACCAAGTCATGGGAGAATTTTATTCAAGTCACTGAAAACTCCTGCCTGTAGAGGATGCTACTGTCTGCAGTTTGAAGCTTTTCGCCACTCATAGAGCAATATAACCCCCCTAAAATTGCTTATTTTTCCTTAACTTAAATTTTTAATATTGATAAAATAAGAATTGAGTTTATACACATGCACACACACACACACAGTTGAAGTCAAAATTATTTTATTTAAAACTATTATTTTCCCCAGTGTTGATTAATGGAGATAAGATTTTTTTCAACACATTTTTAAATAAAAAAAATGTTTTTAAAATAGTTTTTATTTTGTCTTTGTCTTGATGAAATAATATGGTATTTTACTAGTTATTTTTCCGGATACTAATATTCAGTTTAAAGTGCAATTTAAAGACTTAACTAGGTTAATCAGATTAACTAAGTTAGGTTATTTAGCCAAGCTATTGGATCACTGGTTTGTTCTTTAGTCAATTGAATAAATATTTCTTTAGGGGGCTAATAATATTATGCTTAAAAACGTTTATAAAAATTAAAAAACGGCTTTTATTCCTGAACTAAATAAAATAAGACTTTGCCAGAAGAAAAAAAATATTACAGGAGCTACTGTGAAAAATTAATTGGTCTGTTTAACATATTTGGAAAAATATTTGAAAAAGAATAGAAATTTCATAGGTGGGCTAATAAATTTGACTTCAACTGTATATATAAATGCTTCACTAACACATAAATGTGCAATTGCAAAAATGTGTAATGCTTTGAAACATCTACAATTTGTAAGAATTTCTAAATAATAAGCTGCATGTTCTTATGTTTGTTCATCCTTTGCTAAATAAAAGATGATCGAACAAGTCTTGTCAGTGCTGCATGTGTTCATTTGGCAAAAATTATTTTTCATAGTTAATTTGTTTTAGTGTACAACATACTGTGATTAGTTTTATATTTGTATAGACATAACCATTAACAAAACAATAATATGTAATAATAGTTCTAGATATGGAGGTCCCATAACTGAAGTATGTGTTTTAAATATATTGTTTGTTTGTTTTTATTAATAGTGCAAAAACATACAACATATGCCAAACACAGAACACAAAATCAGCAACAGAACAGAAATGGAAAAATACATGTATAATGAACAGCAATGACGATCACAATAATATTGGTAGAATTAAAATAGTACTTAGCATTCATATTCATCATAATAATATCAAGAATAATACTAAGGTTGGTGATGATGAAAGTGATATTCTGTGACAACAGCAACAGATATCAATAATAAGTTACAATCAGTAATACTAAGATTGACTTATGCCCAGCAACACATAACACATTTATCCAATCTTCTGTTTTAGTGTGTTTTTTTTTCATTCCCTTTTCTACTCACAGTTTTCTGTTTGTAAATGTAGGCTTATGTATGCCTATGCACAGTTGGACCTTTAAAATCAGCATGCGGTGCATTAAAAACAAGGTGGGTGGTGTGTGTTAAGAATTTATAGTATGTTACCATTTTTACACACACAAACACACACACACACACACACAAATATATATAT
>CAIGQQ010037872.1:2073673-2094003 GCA_903798035.1 Danio albolineatus
GGGATAATCAACGGTTTGCCGTGCGTTAAAGGATTTTAATGCACGACGTGGAGGCTAAGGACCGCCTCCGCGAAGTGCATTAAAATCCTTTAACGCACGGCAAGCCGTTGATTATCCCGCTTATTCCATGTTCATTTGCCAAGGTAGGCATAAGTTTAAAATAGTTTTGCTGTTTTCAGCGCAATATTTGTCCGAATTTTTGTCCGTTTTTACATGATCAATTTTCTAGTCCCTCCACTGAATCAGCTGTGACAGGCTGACAGGCTGACAGGCAGGCAGACAGAGAGAGGGAGAGAGAGCGCACGTGCTCTTTATATCTGCTAATATAAGATTAGTCCGATCACAGGTGGATAAATAACACATTCTCAGACACACGTTTCTTTTGTCAACTTTCTACTGCTTCTCTGACAAGGGAGGATCTGTATATTGGCTTTGTCTTGACAAGAAAGTGTATTCTAGAATCTTTGAAGCAGCCAAAATCTCTGCTGTTAAATATAGGTGAAGTGTATATGTATATATATATATATATGTGTGTGTATGTATACATAAGTCATTATCCCATTAAAATCGTATAACTGCTTAAAGATGGTAATAGTAAATGTATTGTTTTTAATTCATGTATATGTATTCATTCATTAATTTTTCCTTCAGCTTAGTCCCTTTATTCATCAGGGGTCGCAACAGTGGAAAGAACGATTAACTAGTCCTGCAAATGTTTAATGCAGCAGATGCCCTTCCAGCGACAACCCAGTACTGGAAAACACCCATACACACACGTACACATACCCACACACTACGGACAATTTAGTTTATTCAATTCACCTATAGCACGTCTTTGGGCTGGAGGAAACCCACGCAAACAGGGAAAATATGCAAACTCCACACAGAAATAACAACTGACCCAGCCGGGATTCAAACCAGCGACCTTATGTTATGTAATTACAACTCGCATTTTATTATAACTTTATTCTAACATAACTTTATAAAGCATATTATTTAAAATGGGCAACAAAGTGGCACAGTAGGTAGTGCTGTTGCCTCACAGCAAGAAGGTCGCTGGTTCGAACCTTGACTGGGTCAGTTGGCATTTCTGTGTGGAGTTTGCATGTTCTCCCCGTGTTCGCATGGGTTTCCTCCAGGTGCTTGGGTTTTCCCCACAAGTCCAGAGACATGTGGTACAGGTGAATTGGGTAAGCTAAATTGTCCGTAGTGTATGTGTGTGAATGAGAATGTATGGATGTTTCCCAGAGATGGGTTGCAGCTGGAAGGGCATCCGCTGCGTAAAACAAATGCTGGATAAGTTGGCGGATCATTCCGCTGTGGCGACCCCGGACTAATAAAAGGACTAAGCCAAAAAGAAAATGAATGAATGAATGAATGAAAATAAATATTTTTTTTATGAATAATACATTTTTTTAATCAATTAATTAACAGACATAGAGAAGTCCATATTGTATTTAACAAAGGAACCGCCACGATGCAATAATAAGGGGCCCAACAGATGAGCATGTCACAGTAAGTTTGATATCCACTTACATGTATTGACAAATGACTAAATATTATCTATGGTGGCAATAAATACCGAAAGTATAACTACAAATACATCAAATAAATGCTTTTAAATTAAAACATCATTGAGTAGTCCAGCATATAAACTAACTTGCGATCCAATAAATCACATTACAAGTCGCGTTATGATTTAGTATCGTTTTGCGCGTTGATTCGCCGGGTGTCGATGCCACTACTGGAGATGTCACTACAGTGACATGCAGCACTCTGGGTGACACAGGTCACTACAAATGCCCCTACCGAGTGACATGACAGTGAAAACCGGACATGCCACCGGAAGTGTCGCTACACTCAGTGGCATGTGCCAGTTGCATCTGTGCGTCAGTTGTCAAACTGTTCCAGGGCCTCAACTGCTTAGTGAGAGAAGCTCTGTCTATTTCGTATAAAATAAACTCGAACGATAAAATCTTGTAAGAGAGGTAACGTTATCTGCCTTAAAGCTCTGTCCAAGCAAGTTAATTGACATAAACCCTCCTCATTTGCATTTGATTTATCATTTGCGTTGTCGGTTTGAGAATTTTATTTATAATTTGCTATGCCAGTTAGAGGATTTGATTTGTCATTTGCGGTGCCAGTTTAAAGATTTGATTCATCGTTTGCGGAGTATTTTGGGAATTTGATTCACCATTTACGGAGTCGGTTTGAAGATTTGATTCACCATTTGTGCAGTCGGTTTGATGCTGGATTCATCATTTGCGGAGTCGGTTTGAAGATTTGATTCACCATTTGCGCAGTCGGTTTGACGTTGGATTCATCATTTGCGGAGTCGGTTTGAAGATTTGATTCACCATTTGCGGAGTCGGTTTGAAGATTTGATTTACCATTTGCGGAGTCGGTTTGACGTTGGATTCATCATTTGCGAAGTCGGTTTGAGGATTTGATTCACCATTTGCGGAGTCGGTTTGAGGATTTGATTCACCATTTGCGCAGTCGGTTTGAGGATTTGATTCACCAGTGGTGGAGTCGGTTTGAGGATTTGATTCACCATTTGCGGAGTCGGTTTGAGGATTTGATTCACCATTTTGAGAATTTGATTTATCATTTGCGTTGCGGATTTGAACATTTGATTTATCATCTGGGTAGTTGTTTTGAGAGTTTGATTTATTATTTGATCTTTTAGGCATTTGAATTTTCATTTTAATTTTGTTAGGAAAAAACTTCCATAAGCCTCTACAGTTGTGCAGAAAAATACTATTTGCTGCTGTTGCAGCTACACCGGTGTGCTGCTGACATCTCATCCTACCCGTCAGATTCTCCAGGGCTTATTGCGCATGCGCACATCGGCTATTTGGACGTCATGTAGCCGCACCCGAACCGCACTCTATCCGCTTTTGATTTGAGCCACTTTTTAAAAGTAGCCAAACGCGTGTTGATATATGCGAAACTTGTTAATTGGTGCTTTTTGGAAAAAATGTTGTTAGGTTAGAACGAGATGTTGCTAAATCAAGCAACAACATTGCCACCGCCTCTCCCTACAGCTGCGATTAGTGGACACGTGAAGCTCCGCCCACATTCGCCACGCATAGGACTGACGTTTGCTAATTTCAAACCTTATATTCGTTTACGCTTTCGGCTTGGCGACAGAACAAGGAAAGATCAAGACAAATCGAGTCGAACGATACGGTTCAAGTATGATTCTCAAAACTGTTGTGGCCCTTTTGCTGGTGAACTTGGCCGTGTCGAGCGCTGGGCTGGTCGGAGGACCAGAGGATGCGAAAATGGACCAAGAATCTAAGAAAGCGTTAAAGTTCGCAATGACCGAATACAACAAACAAAACAAAGATGTGTATTTGTGTGATGTCTCCAAAGTCATCAAGCTCCAAAAACAAGTAAGTACTTAAACGTTTAATTGTGTTATCTGGAAAAGCATTTAAATTCGGCTACATCCAGGAAAGTACACGCTTGAACGCTGTCATGAATAAATGTGTCAAATCTGGTTTAACTGGGCCTGTATTTCAAGTCGTAAGGCTGCACTGAGTAATAGGCTGTTTAAATATTTAACATTTTTGTTGCTTTTCCTATAGAAAACATTTGAGCTTAGTTTGAGAGTCAGCATTAGCAAACTAATGAAAATGAAGTTCAAGTTTAGTAGCTATCTACTGAATGGTTATTAGAGGCAAGAATACAAACGACAATGATTGGGTAAATAAAATGTATGTTAAATTATTGTCTAAACAGAAAGAGGAGTACAATGTTTTAAATACAATGCTATTTTAATTTAGAGTAACTATTGTAATTTTAAATTGTTGTTGTTGTTGTTTTAGATGGATAGTAGATAGATAGATAGATAGATAGATAGATAGATAGGGCTATATAACATGTACTTTTTAAAACAACATTATTTTAGGATTAAGTTGACCTAAAGTAATATAAGAACTATTTTTCTTAAGTTGGTGGTTCATTCTGCTGTGGCAACCCCTGATCAATAAAGTGACTAAGCCGAAAAGAAAATTAAGTTTCTAAGGGAAATGTATTTAAGGAAATAGAGAAATTCCTTTTTCTAGAAATGTCTTTCATCAGCTTAATAAATATGTATAAACTGAATCCCCATAATGACAATGTCTTCTTTGCCTTTATTATTATATGCTTACTGAGTTTGTTTTTTTAATGCATTAGTTGTTGAAGGTCTCCTTCATGACGCATTAAATCAGGGTTGTCCCATTATGTCTGAACATGTTTCTTGTTTATTCTCAGGTTGTTGCTGGCATAAAATACATCTTCACCGTGAACGTGGCCAGAACCACCTGCAGAAAGGGCGGAGTTAACAAGCTGTGTACCATTCAAAAGAACCCTGCTCTTGCACGGGTACGCACACTGTCTTATTAACAATTAATAGGTTATCTGTGTATATTTCTCTATTTTCATAAACTATATCTTTATCTTTTTACTTGTAGGTGAAGCAATGCAAAATAGCAGTCTGGGTCAAGTCATGGGAGAATTTCATCAAAGTCACTGAAAATTCCTGCCTGTAGAATATGCTACTGTTGCAGTTTGAAGCTTTTTTTGACACTCAATAAGTGCAGTATAAGTCACTTGATATAGCTAATTTTACTGAACTGTAGATCTTAACTATTGATAAAATAGGAATTGTATTTGTTCAGGTAACCTATTGATGTCAGCAGTAAATCTTTATATCTAAATGCATTTCTTACACAAACTTGCCAACTTATTAGACTCCATTGCTCCAAAAGGACTACAATTTTAAAGAGTTCCTAAATAAGCCACATGTTCTCATATTTGTTCATCCTTGGCTTATTAAAAGTTGGTCCTACAAGACTAGTCAGTGTGCTTTATTTATTTGGCTAAAATAATTTGATTTGGTGGATAATACTGTGATTTTTGTTTTATATATGTATACCCATAAATTAAACCATGCTACTGGTTTCAGACTTTCCCCAGAAGTAAATTGACCCATAGCGCCATCTGCTGTCTTGGTGTTGGAAATGGCGCAAATGCATTTGTGCACGAAAATTTGCCTTCATCCATTTGTGAGAAAATCCTCATAGATGCATTTCATGAGGAAATCTGCAGGTAGCTGTAGATGTGTTTGTTTATGGGCTACACGCAGTTACAAACAGATGGACTGTGTTTATAAAGTATGATTTATATTGGTAAAACTCATGTTTATTTTTTTGTTAACAGCATTTCAGTTCATTCCCTTATGTCTTTAAAATGTTAATTTCATACTAATATTCTTGCATTGTTATATCTGGGAGTTATTGCTTATTACTACACTCTCAAAAATAAAGGTACAAAATCTGTCACTATGTTCAAAGCGCCATTTTGTTCCTAACAGCTGCTTAAAAGGTACATATTATTACCTTAAGGTCAACCTTAAAAGTACTGAAGTGTATCCTTAAAGTTCACTTAAAAGCGTGTAAAGGTACTAATGTTCACCAGTATGATATAAAAGTGTACTTTTTTTAAAAAAGTACCACCCCAGTGACAGATCTTGCTCATTTGTTTCTAAGAGTTAATAGGTCTGCCTAAGCTATATACTCATCCAAAACAAACAACCAAAAAGTGTTGTGCTGTTGATCTTCATTTTGAAGGTGTGCATGTCAAATAGGGACTGTACATTGATATAGAAAGTGTTTTTTTCTCTCTTTTTTTAAAGATCTTCTGCAATACCAACACTTAACCTTCTTTTACAATGCAAGAGTCCTAGCACAAACAAAACCGATTGCATGAACTCTTTCCATTATTTTCAATAGTGTTTAAAGATGTACAGTATATGACAGAAAGATTTTGTTCTGTGGGGAGACAGAAACATTTTATGACCTCTTGGTAACGTATGTATGTGGTAATAATTCTTCACAGAACAACCACAATTCATTTTATACTCGTACATTTTAAATAGAGACGTTCGTGTTATATCAAATCCTCAAATAATTACGCTTAAATATGTTGTAAGTTCGGGAAAAGCCCGCTTCTCAAATCCATAGTCTTTTTGAACCATTCTGGTTCCCGTATATCCAGTTGCGCTTTATGCTAACTATACGGAAGATGTAGCTTGATTGCGTAAGTTCCGAGGAAACATATCGGCTGGTATGCTGCGCCAACAAAAAGGCACTTCTCTGCGAGACAGGTACAGTTGATCTTTTACAAGCTGACTAACTACTTGCACTAACTACTGGTATACACATTTATAAGCTATAGGCTATTTAACAATTTCCTTCACAGTGATTCGAAAGTAGACCTCTTTTGACAAAATACGCCTCTTTACTACGATGAGGACTTTAAATTCAGATGAGTTAAAAGAAGCAGAGACTTCTTTATATGCGCACCTGCCTAAAGCCATAAAGGTGAGTCGCTTATGGTTTGGTTGTCACATGTATCGCTTATACTTGTTTTACAGTCGCACTGTAATGATACTGTAATGTATAGAACGAATTATATACCTTATGTTCTTTAGGTGTATGGATTTATTTTTTCTATGAACAGAGGAAAGCCACACACTTTGGAGGTATTGGTGGATTCATGGCCAGATTTTACAACTATTATTGTTCGACCAGACCCAAATGTGAGATTAACTTTTTTTATTAGGCAAGTTATATCCAAATGTTTGTTCAAATAAACAACAATTCAATGTCAAAATCACTAACGTTCCTCTGAAATTGTTAGAATAATCGAGCTAAAGACTTTATGAAGAAGGTGACTTTATATAGTACAGATGAAGAAGTACTAAGAAGAATGTTGACTGTGGAAAATGCAATTGACTGGAGCACATACTTCTTAATAGGAGGTATGATTTTTTCCAAAAAATCATTATATTATTATTTTTTATACAACAGTTCTGTCTGGTCCTCGAATCTTATAGGCTGATAGCCGTGATTCTGCGACATCAGCACTCAGCCTCTCACCTCACCAGCTCTCACCCTTCTGTATTACACCGCCCACATGGAGTGACAGCGGATCAATAAACTCACTACAGTTTGACAAGTATTGCTGCTGTTGGACAACATAATGTACTTAGGGGCTTTTTATGCGAGAATGTAGTTATTTAGATTGCAACTATGCAATTTATTTATAAGCATAGTGCCTATTTTAAATACTTATAATTTCTGCGATACAACACTGACGGTTGATGTTGTCCATCCACAAGATGGCGACAGATATCGCATAATAAGCCCTTAGAGGAGAAAAGATCAGTGTATTTATAAACTACACCTGATCAAAACATTATAAAATTGGTGAGTGACATTGTAAGTCGATTTCTCACTTTTAAAAATATTGCTGTGCTGTATTTATACTATAGTAAATGTAGTGTATTGAGTGTGAGATGGGACTAGTATATCTGAATGTATGTATTTTGTGTTGGCTACTATTTGTATAACCTTTTTGAAAAAGGTTCTAAGTTCCTTTTTGGTTGGCCATCTGTTTGTTTCTAATGGCTTTTTCGGGGTTAGTTATTGTGATATCCCGATTGCAAAAGACAAATACTGGGAAATGTATCTAGGCTGATGGCACTTGATGCCATTCAGCATTACAATCTTAAAATGTGAGCAAAATCACCTGTTTTGTCATGCCTTTAGATATTACGCTAGAGAATCGTTCAAATACTAGCTGTAAAATGACGACGGTGAATTAGTAACGGCTTCTGCTGTTCTGATGTCAGTTGCAGATGTGATGGAATTGCAGAAGAAAGTAGTTCCTCTTACAAAATGTTTTTTAGGCTCTCCGTGTTTGATTTTTGTTTTTATATACATGATTATGCCGTCGAACTGTTGTATAAATGCAATATCACACGAGTAGGAGTGCGATATGGCTGTACTTATGGCTGGCTCAGTAGTGGGACACTAAGGTGAGCACCTGCCACCAGTGCCGATATACAGCCATATTGCTCTGCTACTTGTGTGATATTGCTCATATGTTATATTATATTATATTATATTATATTATATTATATTATATTATATTATATTATGCAGCTTCTAGTTAATTGAATAACATTTAATTTCAGGATGTGATATGCGTCATTCACCAATGCTGAAGGAAATTTCTGCAGCTCGAGGTGTCAGTATGAAAGGGCTGTCCTTGGTTCACCTTATGACACTACCTGAACCCAGTTGTTTGCCTCAGCTCATTACTAGGTAAGATACTCAAATTCAGCTTCTTTAAACGTATCTGATATAAACTCATGAATTGGTATTTGTGTTTGTACAATTAGTTTAAGTAAAGCATGCTATAATGTTTCAATGATCTTTTAAATCTTTGCTTCCTCAGTGATCTTGAGTCCAGAGTAACAGTCCTGAATGAGTCGCATGCCGATGTTGTTAACAAGACTTGGAAATTTGGTGGGGATGATAAAGGTTACAGAAACATTCTACATCTTATCAGCCATTTCCCCACATGCTGCATTACAGATGAGAACAACCAGCCTGTGTCCTGGGTTCTGTTATATGATTACTGTGCCATGGGGATGCTGTACACTCTACCAGAGCATCGTGGAAAGGGCTATGCCAAAGCTCTGGTCGCTACAATGGCAAAGAGGCTCCATTCTCAGGGCTATCCTGTGTACTGTTTCATTGAAGAATGCAATCAGGTTTCCTGCAAACTTTTTACAGGCCTTGGTTTTACAGAGGACCCATCTTATAGGGCCGTCTGGTATGAATTATTTTGTTAAAGTGAATGCACACCATTTGATTTGTGATTATTGATGGTTGTCAAAATTGAAGTTGCTGTTATTTTACCCTCAGGCTGTTCAAGATGTAGATAAAGTTTGTTCTTATGTTGAATATTAAAGGGGCTTTTTTTCTAAAACTCCGGTCAAAGTCAAAGGCTGCCTGCACTTTGATTGTCAAATGTGTACACTTAAAACACATGTAATACATGTGGCTTCTCCACCTGAACCAAAACTCTTATTTTGTACAAGACACCTATCATTATTTACAACATTTTACCAGTGCTTATTAAGGGCTGGATCCAGTTCCAGAAAAGATCAGATTTTCGTGTTTTGATTATCATTATTTATTGTATCCAATCTGGCATTAACTTGTGACAGGTGACTGCATTTGTGTATGGAGAAAGGGTAGCCTACGAGTGAAAAACGGTGAGTTGTGTGTAGGTTATGTTTAGCTGACGAGAGCATTCAGAAACTTGATGCCCGTATGCTGTGTTCACACCAAACACAGAGCACCATGTTACTTTTTCTAGTTTGCTCATGGAATGTTATATTAGTGCTGGGCAAGATTAATTTGATCCAAAATAAAAGTTTGTTTTGACACTTTATGTGTGTGTGTTCATAATGTTTATATAAATATAAGCATGCATGCATTAATGCATATGTTTGAAGAAACAATGTTTGTTTAGACATAAAACATACCTGTATATGATACAAATGATATATATATTTAATTATATGTAACAAAATATATGTATGTGTATCAAATATACATAGCAACTACAGATACTACACACAAATGTACACAAAACAAACTCTTATTTTGAAAATGATTAATCTTTGCCCAGCACTAGTTTTTACACATATGTGTGTTATGAGTTTGTGTGTAATTTACATCATGTGAATAGTTAATACTTTGAAGAATATCTTTAAAAAATGACACCAAAATCTTAGTTTTGAGTTTAGTTAACAGATCAATACAAATCATACTGTGTGGTTGGTGTAGGCTTCACATCTCATTTTATTAGCAAGTATTCTTGCGAAAATGATTCCCTTACAAATTAAACACTGATTGTTATCTTTAATACACAGATCCAAAACAGTTCTGAGTGTGTTCACAACAGTGCAATCATCCTATTAAAAGTCAAACACTGCTGGAAAAGTCAATCTTAATTCAAATTTAAACCTGCAAATGTTAATCTTACTTTTTTAATGCAGGTTGCAAAATTCAGGATCAGCGCTAATACAATTTTGAAAAAAAAGAATACTTATAAGCCGGAATACTTTATTGTAACGACATAGATAAAAAGGCATTTTATACACAATTAAAAAACTTTTATTATGCATTAATGGTTACATTATTTTTTAAAGAGCTTTCATTGTTTTATTTAAAATGTTTATTTTATTTATTTATTTATTATTGAATAACAACAGGGCATTACAGTAAATAGAAATTCAATCAGATAAAAGTATAGCACAAGCAATAAAAATATAACTTTTTGCTACAAGAGAAATGTAATACATTTTTAAGAAATATAAAGAGAAAGAAAAGGAAAAAATAAATAAAAGAGGGCACTTGTTAAATAAAATAAAATATGGCAGAATATTAAATAAAGCACGTTTTATGTTTTAATTGCTTTCTTTGCTGAGATTCCATGATGGTTTTTAAGTAAAGATCCAATTCTCGTTGCTTTCACTGTTTTATGTTTTAAAACTTTAAATAAAACCACTAAAAGTTGTTTGAAAGCACAGTGGATTTTGCATGTGTAGTAACACAATAGTTGGGGGAAATATGTATCATGTCAGTGGTATATTACAATATATATAAACAAAATAGTTATACAAAAAAAATAACATATTGATTCACTGTTTCAAATGTATAAAGTTGACAGCTCCAGCAACATACTGTATACAGTTTTTTTTTACACTATGATAAAAAGAAACTTCCACAGGGGGCACTACATCCAATGCTTCGGCCGAACACTTGTGAAATCTAAACTTTTAACTTTTCTAAAACATAACCAGAACCTCGCCTTCCTGCCTGCCTACGTACATGGTCAGTTTTGCGTGTGTGCGGGGTTTAATACAGCGCAAGCAACGCAGATAGCAGACACCGAGCGAAGCACATGAGCAGAGGAAATCTCGTAATGCGTCAGCTGACAACAGAGGATCTGAAGAACCTGGAAGTAGACCTTAAAAACTACTTTCCACAGTCGCTGCAGGTTTGAAAGCGTTTATTAAAAGTAGTTCACTTAATTAACTCACTTGAAAAAAGTTGTGTCTCCAGCAGAAACACGATTTACATGCATCTCAATTGTCCTTGTTGAAGAAACGATCATTATGCTGGCATTAGGAAGCCTATCGTTTTGTTTTACTTAATGTATATTTTCTCTGTCATCCATACATAAAGGCATATGGGTGCATTTTGCTGCTGAACAGAATTGGACAGAGAGCTGATCCTGTTATCGTGCTTGTTGACCAGTGGCCAGAGTTCAGAGTTTTACTTATTAAACCAGAATATCGTGAGGTATTACGAACGTTGTGAAAAATAATCTGTGTTGTTTTAATACTGTGTGGCCTAAATTGAACAATTTAAAAAAAAAATATACAGAAAGGAGATTATTTCAAAGACGTGACTGTGTTTTCCAAAAACGATGATTACCTCCGAGACCTGCTGGCACAGGGAGATGTCATTGACTGGAAGAAGTTTATTTGCTTGGGTACTTGCATACACCTTGTTTGATTTCACATCAGTATGAACCACTGAAAATAAGGCTTCAGACACCTTTTTAACTTTGAACTTTGTTTCAAGCTGCTGAGCTTAAACATGAGAAAATGCTGGAAGTTGTGGCAAAAAACAGAGGTGTACCTATGAAGAAAGAAGCTGTGTGCCACATGTTGGTTCTACGAGATCCATCAAAGCTTCCAGCGTTTGATAGGTGACTTACTGTATATCAACTGTAATCATTAACACCACACTTTAGACCATTTTATGACAGGACAGAGTTCAAGTCAGCATATAATAATGTCACTTGTAATATGTCACTTGTAATATGTCACTTAGCACAAGCACCATAGCTAAAACATAACAGATTACAGGTCTTCAGTCATCAATTTGATTTTGTTTTTAGCTCTGTGGTGGACTTTGGTCTTATCTTTTTTCAGTTCACCAAAAAAAACATTTGTGACACTTGATACAAGAGGTTAAAATAATTAAAAAAGGATAAGTAGTTTTGGCCATTAACATGAAAAACATTACTCAAATTAACATTCTTTTAGCTAAATTCTGAAGGTTAAATTAGCATTTCTTAATTTTAATGATAAATACAATGACCATCATCATGGAATATCACTTATTTTATTTTATGTACCTTTTGACTGCCAATCATAACACAAATGTAAGAAATATGACGGGGTTCAACTAATATTTTGTTTTCTTTTTCTGTCAGTTTATCACTGAAGATTTCCTCCCTCAACGTGTCTCATCTTGAGCTAGTCAACAGCTGCTGGAAGTTTGGCTGTGAAGATAGCAAAGTAATGATTAAAAATATGATTGTGAACTTCCCGTCTTATTGTGTCCTGGACTCAGATGATCAACCAGTAGCATGGCTATTAACTTATATCTCCTGTGCGCTCAGTATGCTGTACACGCTTCCACAACACAGAGGAAAAGGCTATGCAAAAGCGCTGGTCACCGTTATGTCAAAGAAACTTCACTCTCAGGGTTGTCCGGTGTACTGTTTCACAGAAGAAGAGAACCAGTTGTCCTACAGGCTCTTCACAAGCCTGGGTTTCACAGATGAACCAGATTTTAGAGCAGCCTGGTTTGTCTTCAATGATTTATAATTAGATTACCATAAGAGCAACTCATTTAAATTGTTAAATTTCAAGAGATGTGCTATACGATTATGTGAATGTTTTCTGATGTAAACTTCATACAACTTATAAAAACTTCCAACAAAGTCACAGTCAACAACAAAATAATCCATGAATAAAATGTGTAAAACACAAATGTTTATTCTTTGTATCAAATGTAAAACATGTACAGTTGAACTACACATTGTGTAGCATTAGCCAAGCTAGAATGTTTATACTAGTCAAAGGGGTTTTGTTTTTCTACATACTCTTCTAGTCGAAGAAGCCATTTCTCCCAGAATTGCATAATCTGCTTGGAGTTTAGAAAGTGAGCATGTGCAGGTGAGCCGTCTTTGTAGGCCACCACAATTAAGCCATTTTCAGCCTGTAGAGAAACAACATGATATAGTTCAAGAGGACAACTTGAACAGTACATATGAACAGCATGTTTATTCTTTCAGATCTAGAATTAAAATTAATCAGACATATTGTCAAGCAAAAAGTTTACACTGGGTATTAACATGACCATTTTTCATATTTTATTGTATTGCAAAGTGCAATGTAACCCTTTAACTTCCAGACAATCTAAGACTATTTTTAACCAATTTCCTTAAAGTGTGTTGCTGACACGATCACTATATACAAATGTGTTTTTTTTTGTTTTATTGACAAACACCATTGTAAAAGTAATGCTTACCTGGTAGCTGTAGTTGTTGTCACTGTTCAAGGCACCTATGTATGCAGCTACTTGAAATGGATTGTCATAAGTATGGTGAAGTAGAGGCTTTGGCTTCTCTGAGGTCTTCCAGTCAATGACACACAATGAACCTCTGTTTGAAAGAACATCAGCCTTAGTTTTAGGGTGATTTTCAACACGACCAATAGCAAAGAAGGCATAAGTACATGTCAATATATCCAAAAAAGGATCAAATTATGAGGATTTGAATCTAGTGAAGTGGCCCTGATATGCTATTTGAAAGATTCCTAATTTTTTTAAGGTCTCCTACAATAAGTTTACTCATTTCAAAAAGCACTTGGATTTTTGCACAATATACAGTTCAAAATCATCTCTTCCCAGTGTCTGAAACATCTTTTTCAAAGATCTCCTCTTTCTAAACCCTTCCTTACTGAGGGCTTACTCATCTCTGACTGGTCAGATGACCAAATGTCATCTGTCAAACGTTAAAATCATCTGTCTATTGACAAATCTGAAGCTCCAGAGGCTTTACACAGTCTTACAGTCTACAGATAGTGAAGATTTTTGAGGACAAGACTTCATGCTTTAAGAATGCAGAAAACTAGCTTTTGCAAAAAACATTCACCAAATTCTTCCATGAATCTGCTTCAACGACAGTGTTTGATTATCAATGTAGAGGTTGCTTGTGTTGGGAGGCAAAAAAATCATTTAATAATACTTTTAAAAAAGCATTACAGAGACACCTTATAATTGAATCTCACCTGTATTGGGCAACACAATCTACAATGCCCAGATACTGTAATGTTGAATGATGTACAGCACTCTCAATAGCTCTCACTCCCGTTATATCGCTCAACACATGAGAAACACTCTCCATATATCCGGACACCTCTGCAGGACACTCAATGTCCTCCTTAGAGACAGTTTCCTTAGTGAAAGTGTTCTCAATAGCAGCATGAAACAGCTTTCCTTGTCTGAAAATGTCTAAAAGAAAACACAGTTAAATGAGCAGGTGTTGTTTGTTTAATATGTAGTCTAATTAAAGTAAATAGCAGTTCTTACTCAAGCTGTATTCTTTAAAACCTTCCTCTCCAAGTTCAGCAATCATCCTGTTCTTCCACCTCTCCAGGTAAAAGGCCTGGTCAGGTGGCATCGTCTTCTGGAGGATGCGAGTGACACTCGGTATAGATGTCTTTGAGTCCCTCTCTACTGGTATATGAGCCAAAGGTCCTGGGACATAATCCGACAGACCTTTGGCCTCATTTAAAAGAGGATGCAGGATTTTAGGTACTCTGGGCTGCTGCGAAGGCGGTCTGGATTTTATTACTGGTCCGAACAGCTTAGAGTCTTCATCCTCGATGCTTTCAGGAGTCTGTGAGCTGTTTTTTGTCAACACCGCACGAACCAGAGATGAGTAGCGCTCTGTGTCCACCGTGCTGTACCCACTGACCTTTTTGCGTGCTCGCCATTGACAGCTGGTTGAAAAGTTATCCACCCTCGAGAACCGACCAGAGGTGAAGCCTATTGATCTCACACGCGTGTATTGTACCAACTGCCTCAATAACGCTACCTGCATCGTGTTAGCAGTTCTTTATGTTCCCGTGCTGTGTCCGGTATGATGTTTCAATATTGTTTCGCATGCTTTGAAAAATAAAATAATGGATGTATAAATAAAAATAAACAAACCCAAAAGTTATAGTGTGGATTAGCAGTCATGATGTTGCTACATTTCACATTCAACCGGAGCGCAGTTTGAACTGGATCTACTGGGGAATTATGGGAATTGTAGTTTGAACTTAACCGAAAGCCCGTTAAATTCTTTTCCAAAAACTACATTTCCCATAATGCATTATTTGATTTAAGCTTGGAAAGTGTCTACACAAGGCACACTTTTACTACATAACTTTTGTATCTTGTTTACTGACTGTCTGAAGTAACAAAGCCGTACACCAATTGTATTGAAATTTCTCAATGCCCCTCAAACGGTTACTACCATCTGGCGGTAAAAACAACTTATGGAAAACCTGTGACTTCTTACAAGCAACAACTTTTATTCAAAAACATTAAATGTTTTACAGCTTTGTAAAGTGGGTGCGCAGTATGTTTTCGTATATCTGTTAGCGTTAAAGTGTCAAAAAAGTGAAAAGCGAAAGCGACAAATTTTTATTGCAAGACTTTTATTTTGACATGCTGACAGAAAAAAATATTCGAGCCGGATGTCCACAGTGACAGGCGAGAGAGTGGAAAGTGAGGAGCGAGCTTGCAGTTGGAAAGTTAAAAGAGCAGTTTAATGTACAACCCAGAGACGATAAAATAAGCGAAATATCTCCTAAACATGACGTCTATTTCAGAGGACAGCGATAAGGAGAAGGTGAGGGTTGTCATATCTTTTAATTACAGGGACAAAACCGAGATTTCTTTGCTAAGCTGCCTAATAACCGCCCAGCTTCGCTTTGCACTTTTAGTGAGTAACTTAGCTAATAACCATGTGCTTGTAGTTCTTCCTGGCTTAAACTCTATCAAGCTGTTGGTGTAGACATGTTGGATCGATATTGGCAACTGCTACGTGGATATTTGTATTTAACTGATCAATAATTTAAGTTTATTGGGCAGAACTGTGCATATGGTAAAGACTCGTGTTGTTAAAATGATTTGCGGAAGTTTCTCCAACTGACACTACTGTGTAGTAAATTTCAGTGTGTTTTGTGAGATAAGGTAACGGATTATGTTACATGGACTGAATTTACATAGCATAGATAGAAGAGTGATGTAAATATGCAGAGCGGTGAGCTAAAAAGCCCCTTTTACAGGAAATAAAGAAGACACCCAGTAAAATGTCGTTCAGTGCAACAATGGTTTATATTCCCAAACTTAGTTTCAGGCATATTTAAAATCTAGAAACAGTTGATTACCTAATAAGAGTCATTTTTAGCATTACAGTGCAACTCCAAACTGCTAATTAGTTGTCATTTAAACCCTTATCCTTAAAATGTATTAGTTGTTTTAGTTAATGAACGTTTTTCTTAATTATTTAAAATATAATTCAATGTAATGTGACCACCTATTCTTTTAAAATATTTAATAAGTATCGGCCATGTATGTTTAACTTTTACATAAATATATTTGTTACATTAGATAGCAATTGTGACATTTATTTTCACAAATGTAATTTGAAACATTAAAATAGACCAAAATGCTTTCCTATGTATATAAAACGGTTTTTGGACATTTTATTTATGCACTTAAAGAATGGCTTGTTTTAAAACCATTCATTTTTAGTTTCTTTTCAATATTATTTTTCTTAAAAGCCAACCTTGCATACTCTTGCAGACTTTTTTTATGATTTGCCAACAAAAATGCTTGGGTCTTTATTAATTTCATTTTTTTTTATATAGGCACGTTCTGTATCCGTGGACTTGAACAATGATGCATCTCTCCTCATTGATATCCCTGATGCCCTCTGTGAAAGGGACAAAGTCAAATTCACCGTCCACACCAAAGTGAGCCAACAGATCAGATTTAAAGACATTCAGATAACTCATTACTTGTAGACCTAATATCTAGTTTTTGACAGGCAGTATGTCCTTGAGTCATATTCTCTATTTGCTCTTCACTTCCTCTCAGACCACACTTAGTTCCTTTCAGAAGCCAGACTTTTCTGTGCCACGGCAGCATGAAGATTTCATCTGGCTCCATGATGCAATTGTGGAGACTGAAGAATATGCTGGCCTCATTGTAAGTTTAAAAACCATATTCTTATTGTCTAGATTTATAAAAGCTGTCTGCCAATGTTCAAACCACCAAGTGTCTCTGCTGACCACCAGCCTGCATTGTGGAGAGTTGGAATAGCCAAGTAGTCTTATATTGAACTGAACTGTCTTGCAATTACAGCACTTTCCTCCCTTCCAATATTTCTCAGATCCCTCCTGCCCCACCAAAACCTGACTTTGAGGGTCCCCGGGAGAAGATGCATAAGTTAGGAGAGGGAGAATCAAGCATGACAAAGGAGGAATATGCCAAAATGAAGCAGGAACTTGAGGCGTGAGTAATAATGGAACAAATGAATTAATCATTTTGTTTTCCTCTTTACTTATTTTGGCACATTAATAACATTTAAATGTGTTTATTAAAGCCTATGTATTATTTCAGGGAATATCTTGCTGTTTTTAAGAAGACCGTGCAGGTACATGAAGTGTTTCTTCAGCGACTTTCCTCTCACCCCAGCTTCAGCAAGGACAGAAACTTTCAGATATTCCTGGAATATGACCAGGATGTGAGTATTCTGCTTTGTCTAGGCCAGGCCTATTCTTCCCAGACCAGGAAACGGAGAGCCAGTGAGAGGGACTGTTGGCATTGCTTATTTCCTGCGAAGCTGCAATGTTGGCAGTTTAAACACAAATGGAGAGAGGTTGGAGGATGAGTGCAGAAGATAAATGCCCTATATTTTGCTCAGAGAACCACTTCCTGCTTAGTTCAGCTTAAAAAAATGATTCATGACTGGACTATTGCTTTAAAAAAACTTTAAAACTAAGCCATAATCTTTAAGTCTTGTATTACTTTGATAAGTGTCAGTTATGCTGATAACAAATACAAGTGACCTTTTTGGATCTGAGCCAGCGGTGATAAAGAGCACACACTAGGGTTCTGCTTTCTTATTGGTTCATGTTGTGCTTGACTCTGTAATCCTCTTCTCATTTGGTGTTTAGCTCAGTGTGAGGCGGAAAAATGCCAAGGAAATGTTTGGTGGTTTCTTTAAGAACATGGTGAAGACCGCTGATGAGGTCCTCATCTCAGGGGTCAAGGTTAGTCATCAAGAAACTCTCTGTGGGATTGTTTTTAATATCATCTCATGTAATAAAACACCAGTTTAAACTTTATTTTGCAGGAGGTTGATGAGTTCTTTGAACAGGAGAAGACTTTTCTGTTGGATTATTCTAATAAGATCAAAGATTCCACGGCTAAGGCTGAAAAAATGACCCGTTCACACAAAAGTGAGACTATGAAGCAATTGGCTGAATGTTTATTACCTATTGGTTAATGCTGACATTTATTTTCATAAAATATTGTCATTCTTTTCTAAGATGTTGCCGATGATTATAACCACATTTCCGGGGCTTTGAACAGTGTTGCAGCTGACAACAACTCCGCCTTTAAAAAGTGAGAAATTAATTATATTTCATATTGTTTGCATTGAAAACAGCATTTAGCAAAGCAAAAAATGTTTAATAATTCATAAAGCAGAATAGCTTGTGTCATGTATGCTCAGTATAACTATATTCTTTGGTAATGTTTTTACTTTATCCAGTAAATTGTATTATTATTATTTTATTAATTTTTTTGTTAAAAATTACTGTATTTTGGGGTATGTTTTGGGGAGTGTTTTGAAATTGCTTCAAATGCTTTTGTGGAGTGTGTGTTTAAATTTGAAGATGTAAGATTTTACACTTTTACTGTCTAATTTTTCATTTATGTAATCTTTCCAGGCACTTGGAAAAATGTGTTGAAGTATTTGAAAAGCTTAGAGTGAGTATCTATGTAGGAGTTACATGCAAACCAACTGTCACCATCTTCATACGGTCTTAAGAAATGTGATGAGGTATGTGTGTGTTTTGCAGAAAGTTGAGGACAGGGTGGCATCAGATCAGGAGCTCAAGCTGACAGAATTGTTGAGATACTACACGAGAGACATCCAAGCTGCTAAGGTAAATATTTGTCTCTGTTTTTGTTCAGAAACCTTGTAATGCTCTAATGTAACATACATTGGATTTTATAATTCAACCAAGTACATTAGATATTACATTTTTATAGTGTTTTTTTTTTTTTTTTTCCAGAAAGAGGTCATGTTTTCTTTTTCTTTTTTTGGCATACCAGACATGTGCACAGAATGCCCCAGTTTTACAAGCCAACTTTTTTTTTTCAGTCAGACATCTAAATCATTTACTCTTTTTCAAATATTTTTTTAAAATTTCCGTTTATTGTTGAACACAGGAGATATTTTGGTTAACAACATTCTTTAAAATACATATTTTTTTGTGTTCGACAAAAGGAAGAAAGGTTTGAAATAAGTTTAAGGTGAATAATTGATGATTTTTGGGTAAACTGTGCCTTTAACTTCTTAAAGTGCAAATGATTGGTTCTAAAAGCAGTATAATTTATTTCGATTTATTTTGAAAATATCTTTTGAATCCAAAACTTTTTATATACAGTAGTTTGTCTGCCACTGTATAAAGAGTAATTGTCTTTGGCTGACCACCTTGGGTCAGTGTTCACCAACAACACTGAAATAAGTTGATTTATCCTGATTATATGTTGAGCAATTATGCATTCCTTTCCCCAGGACCTGTTGTATAGACGTGCACGGGCACTTGCCGATTACGAGAATTCCAATAAAGCTCTTGACAAGGCTCGTCTAAAAGGCAAAGATATAGCCCAGGCTGAGGAGAACCAGAAGCAATGTCTGCAAAAGTTTGATAGGCTTTCAGAGTCTGGCAAGAAAGGTGTGTTGTGCATTCAAAATAAAAATTTCTTTGACTAAGTAACCTTGATGAATTACTGTGATGGTTGAAGGCAATAGTCTAGAAGAGTTAATGTAGTCAGGGCTGAAAGCCAAAAGATTGTAGGTATGAATTCTCCAAGGGGTAATTTATAAACCATTTCTGTTGTGCCTAGCAAAGTGATTTGTTGCAGAGAACTGTTGAATGAGACTTTTGGAGAACTAATACAAAAAAAAAAAAATATATATATATATATATATATTTTTTTTTTAGCTTTTTTTTAGTTAACTGTGTATATTTCTAAACTAAAGGGAATACTGTAATCTGGGTTGATGTTTCACATTGCTAGTAATTTACCTGTGGTTATTGTTTAATATTACATTTCACACTTTACATTCCAAAACCATCTTTGTACATCGATCCATATATATATATATATATATATATATATATATATATATGTGGATAGTGATGGGTTGCACCTGGAAGGGCATCCGCTGTGTAGAATACATGCTGGATAAGTTGGAGGTTCATTCCGCAGTGGTGACCCCAGATTAATAAAGGGACTAAGCCGACAAGAAAATGAATGAAT
>CAIGQQ010037872.1:2094403-2147163 GCA_903798035.1 Danio albolineatus
ATTCCGCTGTGGCGACCCCGGATTAATAAAGGGACTAAGCCGACAAGAAAATGAATGAATGAATGAATGAATGAATAACCCAGGGTTAAGTACAGTGTGAAAAATGCTAACTTTTTTTTTCCTTAGGTAACTTAAGGTTTTTAATGTAATGTTTTTTAATTTAATGTTTGTGTAGAGCTCACCAGCTTCAAGGCAAGACGTGTAGTAGCCTTTCGTAAGAACCTGATTGAGATGACTGAGCTGGAAATAAAACATGCCAAGGTAAGAATGACGAATTGTCACATGTATCATGTCTCCATGGAAAAATCTGGTAGTATCGGAGAAGTTAAAATTTGGGTGATTTCCAGAAATGTTCTTAGTTTGATTCTCACTATTTAAATGTATGTGTTCAACATTTCAAGGTTTGTGGTCACTTAGAGTTTAAAGACTTTTTTTCAACATTGATGTATTAAAATAGTCAGTAGCGATTAAAACCATAGCATTCTGTTTATCAAATAAAAAATATATCATAGTTTTAAAGTATTAATCAGCAGTTATTTTCAAGAGTGATCATCAGAAGTCATTCTTGAGCACAAAATCAATACGTAATGATTCCCAAAGATTCAAAATTTCTGCATTTGTACTGGAATGAATGACATATTTAAAAAAAAAAATGCAAATAGAAATGTCATTTTAAATAAAACCAAAATATTCTAAATGTTTGATCAAATAAAGCCAGCCTTGCTGTGTAAGACTTCATTCAAAAAACTTAACAATTTTACTTATCAAAAAATATTTCAACAAATTTAAGAAACTTTTTTTATTGCTTCAAAATACCCACTTTATCCTAACAGAGCTATAAAAATATATACGAAAGCAAAAATAAATAATAATGGTAATAATAAAATAATAGTAATAATAAAATAAATAGGTCAATGTTCTAAAATAAATGAATGACAGGTTAACACATTTACATTCCATTGAAAGTGAAAAATATCTTCTGTTCTCTCACTACAGAACAGCATGTCCACTCTGCAGGGCAGCATTGAGATGCTTAAAAGCAACTGACCCACACGATGACGATGTTGCTGGACCATCTTGAGCTCCTTGCATTGTTACCAGCCCATTAGAATGGAACCTAAATGCACCTACTTCAGTTATCCCTAACGTGGTTCACTAACCACTCTAAAACATGAAAAAGAGCAACCACAGTGTTTACACATTGCCTCGTTTTTTTCCGCTTGTGTTCTTTTTCATTGCCAGTATCTTCTTACTAAATTAAGGCAGCGAACGTGATACAAAAGCTCTTTAATAGAGCTATTCACTTATGAGTTGTTAAATCCCTGCATTAGCCTTCATTTTTACATATTCCAAGTTATGCAAAACATTAGCTGGTATATCTTATTTGAGATTATGCAGACACATCTAAACTACCACAATGTCAACAAGTGGATCATTTCAGTGATTTTTCTGTTGTTTTCACTGCAGTTTTGTACCTTTAAATGTGATTAATCTGCCTTTTGCTGGCACACTGGAAAGCTGATGCATACTAATCATAAACTATTACACAACACTTGACCTGTGATGATAAACAGAGCAGCATATATGAAGTGTTATGTGAAGTGGAATGCTTCAGATATCTTTCCTCCTAATATTTTTCTGTTGAATTGAGATTTGTCCGAATGCATTACTCTGCGTCACAGATAACTGCACAAAAATGTTCGTTCCATGGAAATGTTGACATTAATTTACGATTCTTTGCCAAATTACTCTTTCCCTTTACTTTAAATGAAAAGGACTGGCTTTGAGGTCCCCAGTTGTTGTGTGTGAAAGGAGGTAAATAAGTGAGTAGCAATAGTAGTAGTTCATCATATTGTTTATGGTTTACACAGGAATGAATAAGATGGTGCTTCCATATTTGTGTATGCAAGAAACTGTTTTCCTCAACTGAGCTACGTTTCCACAGAACTCGTCCTTTTACTGAAGACTTCAGTTTAATTTGATACTTTCGACACTTTTTCTACTAGATATAAATTAGCATTCCTTTTTCAAATGTACTTTTTTTTTTTACTCCGCTAAATGTTTTCTCATAACGTTGTTACTAAAACTCTAGGATTTGCTACATTTAAGTTCAATGGACCAAAATATGTGTAAAGTTTGGTTTTGTGGAGTGCCAGAAAAAATAAGTCACTGCTGTTTTGATTATGGAGATTATGTTTTGTAAAGCACTATTGCAATCGTGCATCTCAGAGAAGACAAATTTTTATAAATGACTGAAAATATGGGAAGTCGTTTTCGTATGGATTACCCTTATTTTTATGAAAGCTTGCAATAATGAAAATAAATATTCCCTGTTTTCCCTATTTTGTGGCTTGTTTCATGTCTGCTTTTTTGTAAGATGTAAATAGTAATTTTGTGTGAGTGGAGTTTGGTCTAAATCAGGGGTGCCCAAACTTTTTCTTATAAAGGGCCAAAAACCAAACATGACTGAGGGCTGCTGGCCGAATTAAATATACCAAACCGTTTTCAATAAAATTGCCATGGGTAATTTTCTAATTTATTTGCTGATATTTAAAAATAACTAGAAATATTTGCTCTAAAATGTATTAATTAATGATGCAGTATAATTTTAAATGTTTTAAAATGAACTTATTAAAGTAAAAACATAAACAATCCCATTTATAACACAATGGGGTTCAATGCTCATAGTCAAGCTGCTCCTGCTTTTCTTTGATTTGCCCAATGATGTCTTGTATTTACATTTTAAAAGTCTGATTCCTTTACAACATTAAATTTAAACATTACATTTTTTTGTCGCTCCTCAATTAAAGAAAATAAAGCTTTCGTTAAATTTGAAATGACGATCTCTGTCAAAAGGCATTCGCACCAACCAACTCCCCAGCATTCTCCCTCTCTTTTCAGATGGGCCAAACCAAAGGTTACCATGGGCCACCTTTGGCCCTTGGGCCCTACTTTGGGCACCTCTGGTCTAAATGCAGCTTAAAGCGTTAAAAACATATGCACTCTTAAAGAATCTCATCCATTTCGTTGAGATTTGAGCCTATTACCCACCAGAAGGTGGCAGTGCTCATGTATATTCATAACATACCAGTTCAGTTGCTTTTTGCCAGAAATTGTAAATACCATACATCGTAGCTGAGATGGATTTAGAGACACTTGCTGCTAAAGAGACGCAGTAGATTCTTGCTTATACAGGATGGTTTATGATATTTCATATATTCCCTTACAGAGATTGAAATCAATTAATGGGATGAACAGACACATCTGCACTGACTTTCTCGTTCCCTTTAGCTAAAAGCATATTGTTTGATTATTTTCCCCAGTGTCTTCCGGCTTCCTTGTATTTAAGGACTCGCTTAACACGTTAATATATACACACATATATACTCTATCAGTCAAAAGTTTGGCATCGGTTTTCTTTTTCATGTCTTCTTTTTTTTTTAAGAAAATTAATCTGTTCATCAAGGCGACATTTATTTAATGTAAAAATGTTAAAAATATTTCAATAACTGCTTTTATATATGTAGTTTCAATGAAATTATTACTCCAGTTATACTGCTTTTATTACTATTACCATTAATGATAATTAATTGATATTAGAGTGATTTCTGAAGGATCGTGTGACTCTGGAGACTGGAGTAATGAAGCTGAAAATTCGTCTTTAAAATCACTGGAATAAATTCTTAAATTCAATTATAAACTACTTTTGAACGGTTATTTTATAGTGCGATAACATTCACAATTTCACATTTTTACTGTATTTTTGATCAAATAAATGCAGCTTTGGTGAGCAGCATAAGTTTATCTTAAAACATGGTAACTGGTAGTGTATATTGTTTGTCGGTGAGAAGAGGAAGGAGTTACTTCTCTGTTATTTGATGATATCTCCGTCAGGTTTCAAACTTAGACCTCACGGCCCTGTTTGTTGCTGATCAAATTTTCCCACAGACACAATAATAATTAAATGTTCACTCTTAAATGAAAGCCTATTTTGTCTCATGAGTAAACTAGTTTTCCACCGCATGCTTGTTATGATATTGCTAAATGATGATAGCTGTTGATATTAAAGAGTTTGATTATAAAGAAGAGATTGTCCTTAATCATTTTTACACTCTGACTTCAACAGTTTTGTAAGAGCATGTCTGTTTTTTTTCCATTAAGCTCATCATAGCGGTATAGTGATGGATTGTACATCCTGTGACTGATCGTGACTGTCCCTGCCATTCATGAATTTGATAGCATGTTCTGTCTAAATAATATTATTTATATCTGTTAAATCTATGACAAGCAAAGCTGGATTCTCATACAAGTTTGTAAAATGTTGTCATTGCAGCCAGGATGTGGGTCAGCTCTTCCAAACCACACAATAGATATGGTTCATGTCAGCAGTTGAGGTGGAAATTTTGTGGTTTTGCATTTGAATTGTACATAAGTGTAAAGTTCCTCATCTACTGTATATCCGTAGGCCATCCAGTGACCACATTTTATAATCCACCATTTCAGTTGTGTTTATAGAGTAATTATCCTGGCTTGACAAAGCCAATATACTAAATTCCTGTTTAAGCATGGTCATCTTCTGTGGTGAACTTTTAAAATGTATCCCACTAGAATCTTCTAGACCTTCAATTTGTTCTGACTAGGCAATGACTTTTAAAGCAAAGCAGAGTTGTGATTTTTGTAAACCAGACTATCAAAATTAGCTACTGAGAAACCCACAGACGCTAAACAGAAACATGATATGAGACACGATCAAACTTAGACATGAGTTAAATCAGACCAACATGCTAATTCATGTCTTAGCACAATGTTGAACATGCCAGAATAGAAACTTGTTAGCAATATGCTAGATAATGTTAATTTGCGCTAGCAGTTGTGCTAATTCATACTTGCAAATATTGAAACAGAATAAACCTGGCATGCTAACAACACTATAGTCATTAGCACAATATTAATACTTTAGGCTTTTAATTAAAGGCTTTGCCAACCAAACGCAGAGTGTTTACGTCCATACCTGAATGGATACAATCGATGTAAAAGCTAAAAGCCAGTTAAATAGTACTTGATTAGGTTTCAAATATTTTAGTGACCCTAAACTGGTAACTAATGTGCCAGTTTTACATGATTTGTCTCATTCAGCTGCCAACATGTAATAATATAATTTCATTAAAAGTCATTGTCTTTAAATTCATCTTGGTAGTAGTCATACAAACAAGTCATATTGTGAGTCTGTTGTCAAAATAGCTCTCAACAGGATGATCGGAGCCCTGAAGGGAGGAGCATACTGTATATATAGGCTGAATATATATTCTCCCTTACATAAACAACACAACGCTGAGCAGCTGAGGCAGAAATATAAGATGTTAAATGGGTCATCCAATACAATTCCACCCTCTTCGCAGTCATACAAGACTTTCATTATGGCCTTACAATGCCATTAAATCTTTATATACTTCTGTCCTAGTTTCCTTTCATCCACAATCTAAAATCATTTTACGGACCTACTTTCCTACAGAGTTTCAATATTGTCTCTGGATTGCCCAATCACATGTCAGAATTCTGGGTCAGAGTGTCTTGTCCTGTGTCAAATGACTTCACCTGCAAAACAAGAGGCACAAGAGTAGAACGGGTCCCCCCCCACCTCACAGATGTTTGGTAAAGCATTGAAAAAAAGACTGTAAATATTTAAGCACATTTTAGCCTCAGATAAAATTCATATACATGGAGATGGTGATATTTTTTGATGTGGCAGTTGACTTCTAAGTTAAAATCATTTGAGTTGATTGACATTTAAAGTGGCGTGAAAGGAACTTAGATCTTAAAAATGAACAAAGTAGAGGACAGTGAAGTTAATAGTGTTGAGATTTTTAGGATAATATTAAAGGGATATTTCCTTTCTTATTTATCTAATCTCTATATTTATTTATCGATGTGGGTCGCCACAGCAAAATGAACCGCCAACTTATCCTGCATATATTTTATGCAACGGATGTCCTTTCAGCTGCAACCTATCACTGGGAAACACCCATACACTCAGATATTCACACACTCATACACTACAGCCAATTTAGTTTATTCAATTCACCTGTAGCAGTGGTCTCAAACTCAATTCCTGGAGGGCCGCAGCTCAGCATAGTTTAGCTTCAATCACCTCCAACTCACACCTGCTTAATAGTGTCTTGAAAACCTCGGATTAGTTGGATCAGCTGTGTTTGATTAGGGTGGAAGCAAAACTGTGCAGAGTTTGCACAGTCCCTGCACAGACTGTAGGAGAAACCAGAGCGGGGAGAACATGCAAACTCCACAAAGAAATGCTAACTGACCCAGTCGAAACTTGAACCAGTGACCTTCTTGCTTTGAGGTGACAAACCACTGAGCCACTGTGCGGCTTCTATTAAAGAGATAGTTCATCCAATCATACCTTGGGCCGTCTTGACATATTCCAACTTTTTTTTTAACAAGAAAGATTTTTTTAGCTGAAACCGTGGTCACTCCTTGGTGATTCATAAAATTCAATGTGACATTTTGATGGCGGGCACCTTGAGCGGGCACCCTGATGTCAACATGATGTCAGAAAACATGTTTAAAAGCATGTCAAACATGAAAATCGATTTGATGCCATACCTTGATGCCCAGATGACATCAAACATTGACGTCAAAAAACAGGACTGTCCTGTAATGGATTTCTGACTTATTTATTGCCACTATTGTTTAAGTATTGTATTGAATTTGATATTGTTTTGACATCAAGGTATAGTTTACATGCATTCTAGAAAAAATTCATACAAAATTCATTGATTTTATCATTTGGAATGGAAGCTTTTAGATGAACTAAACTGGTACTTAATAATGAAGAAAATACTTTTGTGTCATTATTTTGGAGAATCGTGTGTAGGTGGATCATGTTTTAAATGGATGTTAAAGGTTTTGACATGTTTTTTGACATTAAGCTTGATGTAAATTTTATGTTGTTTTGATACCAAGGTGCCCAATAGGATATACAGTCAACACAAAGTTTACTTTTTGATGAGCAAGGCAACACGTCCTTCTTCTTTTTTTTGTGACTACACTCTTAAAAACTGTTTTAAAAAAAGTATTAAAAGTAATAATGTTCTTACACAGACTAATGGTTTTGCATTAGTGTATCACTCTCAAATTTTAGCAACCTCAAAAGTAGTTAGCACAGTCGCCTCACAGCTAGAAGGTCGCTGGTTCAAGTCCCGGCTGGAGCAGTTGGCATTTCTGTGTGGAGTTTGCGTGTTCTCCCCATTTTAATGTGGCTTTTCTCCAGGTGCTCTGGTTTCCCCTCAGTCCAAAGACATATGCTAAAAGTCAGTGGTTCTCAAACTGTGGTACACAAGCTTCCTTCTATTGGTACGCGGAGGAATCGCTGAATAATTGCAGTAAAAAAATGAACACACTTTTAGCCCTCTGACGTGTACGATAACACCAATGTGATCAGCAAATTAATTTTAGTAGGCTAAACCTTTTATTTAAGTGCTGACAATAATAAACGTTAGTTAGAACAATTAATCTGCCTCGTTTTTGAACTGTGCTGTGCCGTAGCTGCTTAATTAGGCCTGCTATGCTACTGTACTTCAGTACCGGTTATTAGGGTGGTACTTGGAGGGACAGTTTTTTTCTGAGGTGGTACCTGGTGAAAAAAGCTTGAGAACCCCTGCTATAAGTTAACTGAATAAACTAAATTGGCCGTAGTGTATGAATGAGTGTGTATGGGTATTTCTCAGTACTGGGTTGCAGCTGAAAGGGCATCTGCTGCTTAAAACATATGCTGGAATAGCATGCTTTAGCTGAAGGAAAATCAATTAATGTTTTGCTGGGAAAAAAAATCCCCTCCACCTTCCCATGGATGAGCAAATTAACAGCAAATTATATATTTTTTAATTGAATTATGCCTTTAAATATATATACTTTTTAATAATGCTATGGGAAGTATTTTGCAAACCAATGAGATTTGAATATGGGCAGGACTACACAGATAATCAGTAAACAAAAAAGGTTAAATTAATTAGGAGCATTAGCAATGGCAGAAAATATATCTGTGTAGAATCACAGTTAAATTCAGTTGTATGAAGTATTGCACAATGTTATCAGTGGAGGTCATCTGCTCTGGTCCTCTATGCTCAGTCTACTGAGACCAGAGTGGTGGTTTAGCATGAGTGTGCTCTCAGTATCGCTTCAATAAACCCCATAAACAGTGGTCTTAAAGGACCCAAAACTACAAATTCTGTGACTCAAACCTCTAAGAGTTTCTTTCCTCTGTTGAACACAAAATAAGTTATTTTGAAAAATATCATACAAATTGGTAACCATTGACTTCTGTATTTGTTTTTCCTACTGCAGAAATCAATGGTTACTGGTTTTTAACATTCTTCAAAATATCTTCGTTTGTGTTTAACAGAAAAGGAAAATCATAAGGGTTTGGAACCGCTTATGTAAATAGTTAGTGAACACAATTTCTTGGGGGAACTCTATCTTTAAAATCATAAAGAAATCAAAATAAAATATAAACAATTAAGAAAATAAACAATAGGTTAAAAAACAAAGTTAACACAATAAAAATATAGCATAGAGTTCTTTTATATAATTTCAATAAGCAGATTTATCCTCTTCTCTTGACAAAGTTAGCGTAGCAGTTCTGTTTACTCTGAACAGACATCAAACACTGCAGTAACAGCTGAGACTCTGCCATACGGTCTTTTATAGCTTATATAATGTTCCATCTGTGTTCTATACAACAATGGAGCTTCAAAGTGTGAGCTATTTTCACTGTTTTGTGAATAATACATTTAAAATATTATATCTGAAAACATTACAAAATACGAAACAATTGAAACATTTAATAATTCTTTTATTTGCATATGCATGAACTCACCCATTAGGGTTAGGCTATATTCAGTAAGATTTAAATAAAAAAGGGAAAATACTCCATTGACAATTACATTTCTAGACCATGTGCTACCGCAGCTTTGACTTTCTCACTCACTACGCAAATAGACCACGTTGACTTGACCTCGAATGGCTGACCGATAAATGTGAGTCAGCAGTAAAACTTCAGTTCATGCCAGTTATTTCCATGAATATGGGATCAGTTGTAAATCTCTTAGCAATGAAGCAATTCTACTTCATGGGCAGTGTGTTCTTCTTGTTATTCTTGCAGATAAACAAACATTTGAATATATTAAAAAGGGTGTTTGTGGACATTTACATCTTAATTTTAATGATCATGCATTTATCTTGATGCTTGTGCAACGTGCTTATGCAATTTTAAAAGGGAAATGAAGTATGGATAACACGATGCATATTACTGCCACCTATCTGAAAATATATTAGGCTTATGCAGAAGTATGGACTGCAATGAAACTAAAAGTATGACAAGACATTTCACCTGGTTATTAATTTTAAAGCATGTGTTAATAGGTGTGGACTGTTGAACAAATTCAGGTAAATCTGCTTGACTGTATGCTCTTTTAACGCCCTTTTATTCAAGCTGTTGATGTACTATCAATCTTTACACAATAAAGTAATTAATGTGGAATGCATATGACATATATTAGACTTTCAAAAAGCATATGTTTTGAAGCCACATTTATAGTAAAAAAATCATTCTAAAATAATTAAATATTAAATATTTATAATATATAAATATTTAAAACATTCTACTAAATGTTGTATGCCACATGTGCAGATGGAAACCACACCCACTGCTAAGCAAATGAATGTAACACCACACACACACCTAACATAACACAACCACACCAAAGGATAACCTAGCAAAAGTACATTAGGGTGTTTTTGGTAGTCTATGTTCTGTAAACAGCATCCTAACTGAGTGTAATTGCACAAGCTTAAGACAAATAAAGATAAAGAATATAAATATTGACTTAGGAGATGTTTATAATGAATGTCCACTTTAGCAATAAATAATTCACACCTTGATTTACACACTAATTGTAAAACAGCCGTTGGTTGAGTTTCTTACATAGTTTAGGATTTACAAACCTTAAAGTCTTTAAACCCTTAAAAAAATACAGTTGAACCATATTAACCACAAATCAATAAGGTTTTTACTAGACTACAGCTTAAATACAGTATTTATGTTAAATCTGTGTTAAAAACTACACTTTTACTATAATATAACCACTGTGATATTTGTAAGGAAGTGGTCACATTACAGCTGAAATCAGATGAATAAGTAAAACAATTAAATTACTCAGTTTTCCTACCTTTCTCCTCGTATATGTTCAATTATCCAAATGTTATTTTCACACAATACTAATTGTAGCCTAAAATGTATAGCCTAGTATTTTCGCGGACGTTTAAAAAAATAGCTTATTATATAAATCGTATAAACAAATAATATCTACAGATAAACAATCAGTTTGGTGATAAACGAGAAGTCAAATTTAATTGTTTGGTAGTCAAATCTGTTATGGTAACTTTTCTAAGAATTGTTTCAAAACCGAGCAAAAGACTACAACACCCAGAGGACTCCTAAAGACCAGCCTTCTTTGAGGATTGCAAAATTCTATTGGCTGATACCAGTTTGACTGATTCTGCCCTAGCCAATCAGCTGTCATCTGAATGGACGGAATTTGGGCCACTGACCGGCGTAATGCCAGCGCGAGAAAGTGCCACGACTCCACACAGACATCGACTGACTCCTCAAGCTGGGGATAAGATTTTTTTTGTTTTTTTGCTGGCGTGGTAAGGCAGTTGGATTTGAGATATTCTCTTCTGTACCAACTCTTCCTGAAGTGATTCATCAAACGGAAATCTGCCGCGACAAAAGGTGAGATTTAAAGCTTTTGTTTCGGCGTTGTGCATTAAATGCCTAAAAGATTTTCAGTAGCAGTTAGCCCTAAACTTTGATCTCTCTCATTTATTTTCTCCTGTCGCTAACTTACTCGTAACACAAGTGGGATGAGGACATCTTATTGTAGTTACGAAGCGAGTGGAATGATTATAATAAGTGGTATCACATTTTGCTTGGGTGATGCTCAGTTGTAGGCAGACAGTTAATATCAGCCTTTCTTTTGTGAGCTAGCGATTGAAACTCTTCAATAAATGACACATTTCAGCTCATTTAACAGCTCTAAAGTCTGTCGATATTAGTCGAAAGCACAATTTAGATAGAGTTTCAGGAAGAAAATACATCTTTAGTCGTTAAAAACCCTTCCATCCATTTGCACTGTATGTTAATTGAACGTTATGAATGCTGGTCAAAGGGCAGTATGGACAACAGTTATTGTTTTAATTAATTGTATCAAACATTTTATTAAATTTAAATAAAATAAGACTTAGCCCATCTCTCCGTTTTTCCTCTTTTAACGTAGTCATTAGAGATTAACCATGCTATAACATTCAACTTTTAAAAATACTTAAAGTTTTTATAACTGCTGTAAATATGCAAGAGAGAACGGAAATCAACTTAAAAGAGGCCTCCATAATCTCCTGTTGGCCCATTTTGCTGTAAATGAATAGGTCTGTTTTACTGTTTATGAAAGTTAAAGCAAAGCACATAATGCAAATAATCCTGCCTTATAAAACACTATTATAAATTTGCATTAATATGACAGTTTTTCATTAATTGCTACCCGATCAATGGATTATACACACTAATGTTGGCGAATGAATGAATAGTATTTATACATTATATAAATTCAGATTTTGTTATAGACAAAGTTTTTAACTTTTTCCAGAGATAAAAATCATATGAAACTGCTGGCCAGCCTCACACCTTTCCCAGAATGTGAGTGTAGAGCTGTGAAATTAGGTGTCAGGTTATTACATCAAAAATAAACATAGTCTGGGCTTATGCAAAATAGAGCAGTTTATGTGCAAATCTGTTTCCCCAGAAATTTAGCTTACCTAGTACACTCAGGTTACAGATGGATACTACAAATTTGTGTTTTTGCATGTTGACTTGAAGGCTGCTAAGGCTGCTCTTGCTTTTGCGTTGCTGAGAATCAACATCTTTTATTATCATTTATTTATGCTTTGGTGCACTGTTGAAGTGTGAGATTGGTATGGCAAGAATCCCATAGAAGCGGCAAAGTACAGAACTTTACTTTGGCAGACAGCAGCACATGCTGGAATGGAAATCTATGTTGCATATCTTAGTCTTATTTTACCAAATGCAGTGTTTGCAAATTGAATGGAAGAAGTTTTTTCTTTAAAATTTATAGTCAAATTTGAGGGTATCATGTTTGGTTGTCTTTTTCTGGTTACGTCTGGAACAGGAACTCATCGTCCAGTTTAAAGTCTGAGATTTCTCTCTTGCCTTGAAGTCAACATTCACAGACAAACATTATTGTCCTTAGTATAAATATTTAAATATGTGTAGAAAATATATGATAAATATGTTTAATAAAGGGAATCAATGAAATTCTATTATAAGAGCTCTCTCTCTATGCCATAAACCATACCCTTTTTTTCTTTTTAATCAGAAAGGACACTAGCAGTCATGGACATCTATGATCCTCAGACCCTTGGAATTGTGGTGTTTGGTGGCTTCATGGTGTTCTCAGCCATTGGGATTGCTTTGGTCTCAACATTTTCCATGAAAGAGACGTCATATGAAGAGGCTTTAGCCAAGCAGCGCAAGGAGCAAGGGAAGACCCAGTCCAGCCAAAGATCAGACAAGAGGAAAAAGGACAAGGTAGCTGAGAAGAAAAATCGTAGTAAGAAGAAGGAAGATAAGCCTAATGGGAAACTCCTGGAGTCAGAGTCCACTACTGAGGTTTCAGAAGTACCTAATGAGCCCAGTCCTCCCGTTCTTTCAGCCCCAGAACAAGTTGCTGTGCCAGCACCTAAACAAGAGGCTTCAATTCAGAAGTCTGTCCAACCCACCTCTTCTCAGAAGACCACTTCACCTGCCCTGGCTCAGAAATTAGCCCCAGCTGTTCAAGCACAGAAGTCAGCTCCCCCTGCCCCGACCCAAAAATCTGCTCCACCTGCCCCGACCCAAAAATCTGCTCCACCTGCCTCGGCCCAAAAGTCTGCTCCAACACCGTCATCTCAAAAATCTGCTCCAGCGCCTTCATCCCAAAAGTCTGCTCCAGCACCTCCTTCATCCCAAAAGTCTGCTCCAGCACCTCCTACTCAGAAATCCTCTCCAGCGCCTCCTACCCAGAAAACCTCTCCAACTCCTTCTGGCAAGAAATCTGCTGCACCTCCTCCTGCCCAGAAACCTGCTGCCCCTACCCCTGCCCAGAAGACCACTACTGTTGCTCCATCCCAAAAATCTGCTTCAGATGCTTCAGCCCAGAAAGCCACTCCACCTGCCCCAGCCCAGAAAGCAAATCCATCTGCCCAAGCTCAGAAAGCCACTTCATCTTCCTCATCCCAAAAATCATCTCCACCTCCTCTAGCCCAGAAATCTGCTCAGCCGGCCCCTACAGAAAAATCTGGCAAAGGTCAAAAGACCGCTCCAACTGCCCCAGCTCAGAAATCATCTCCACCTGCTCCATCCCAAAAAACTGCTTCAAATCCTCAGCCCCAGAAAGGCACTCCACTCGCTGCATCCCAGAAACCTGCTGGAATGACCACAGAAACACCTACAGAAAAATCTGCCAAAGCACAAAAAGCTGCTCCACCTGCCCCAGCTCAGAAATCCCCTCCACCCGACAGAAAACCCAGCCCATCTGCTCCGGCTCCTTCACAAAAGCCTACTTCAGGTATTACTCCTGCTCCACCCTGTCCTACCGTTGAAGATGCCCCACCTGCTCCATCTCCTAAGGGTAAGAGAAAGAAGAAAGCCAAAGCAGAGTCTGCTTCTGCTGAGGTTCAGCCCAAATCAGTTGCTCCATTGGAGGTGGTGACTAAAAAAGTTCCCGTCATGGCAGTACCTCCGGTGGGCACTCAGAAAGCTGCAGCAGTGACTGCTGTGCCAGTGAAAGCAGAAGAGCCTAAACAGGAGGCTCCACCCAAGAAGAAATCAGCATCCAAGAAGAAAGCAGAGCCAGGTATGCAGTTATCTCCACCATGGCGCACATGTTAGGTGGTCAGATAATTACTAGGCAGGGTACACAGGAAGTGTTTGCCACTGCCCCCTCCTGGTTTATGTTAAAACTCTCTTTTTTTCTATTAAGATTTTCAGACATTTCACTTAACTGGAATTATAATTTGCAGTAGTAGTCTGTATGAGGCAGCAGGCATCATCAGACTTTGGGAGTCTTGCTCTTTATTAGTTATTTTCCATTAAGTAATTTTATTTCTTCAAAACAAATACATGTTGTGTTCTGGGGAGGTGTAAAAGAAATTATTCACCCAAAAATGAAAATGTACTCCCCTTAGTGATACAGAATCTTTATTCTGTTGAACATTACAGAAGATGTTATGAAGAAAATTGAAAAACTGTAACCGTTGGCTTATAATAGGAAAAGCAAATACAACGGAAGTTGATTGTTGCAGGTTTCAAGCTTTCTTCAAAATATCATCTTTTTTGTTCAACAGATGACAGACAAAAGTGAAGAGTTAGTAAATTACAGAATTTCCAGTTTTGGGTGAACTGTCCCTTTAATAATGAAAGATCTCATGTTGTGTATTTTTAGGGGCTGTGCATTGCACCATAGCACACTTTAATGATTTAACCTAGTGGCCTTATTATATCTGTCTGATCTTCATTCTCATTTTCAAAAGAAGGCAGTGTAGCAGATGGTAAATTAAAGACGGAAAATGAAGTAAACATGTCGAAATATATATGAGGAATACAGGTATGTCTTAAAGGATGTTTGCCTCAGTATGAAAAACAGGATACTTCTGATTGGTTTGCCAGACCCATAAACGCACAGATTACTGTTTTGGCTGGACCACACAGATGACATCTACGTGTAATAAACCTTCAAGCTGAGTCTGGAAAACTTGAACAAATGGTGTATGTGAAGTGGCTGACTTCTGAGTTTATATGAGTGTCACTTCCTGATGTCATTCATCTAGTTCAGAGTACCGTCTGGTTTGTCTCTTCTGACAAATAGCACTGATGTGCTCTATTTCCTTTGTGGGCGGGGTGCTGGAAAAGCACTACTCCTTATTTGCTGATGTTGGCTCTGATTGGTTGCCGAGAGCTCAGAGTGGGCTTGTGTCTGAAGTGCTACTCAATGGGGAAGGGAGGCAGTGAGCTGCATTTTTCTGCTCTTGTGCTGGATTTCATGCACGGTTGTTCTAGCTCACAGGCATATGTGATGGTTTGAGTTTTATAATAATGATTTAATTTAGAATATTGTTCATATTCTAAATGAATCTTGATTTTTATGCACAATATTGCCCATATTTAGTTGCTTACTCTGTGTTTCTCTTTCATGCACATTTCTTTGCACAGTGAGAGATGTGCAAAAATGCTAATTTAATAAGTACTACTTTAAGTTATTTGCAGAAATGAAAATGATTAAACACTATATTTAATAAAAAAAAACATTAAGATTTGTTGCTAAAAGTTAAAATGCAAAGGAAAAAATTGTAAATACTACACTTCTATATAAGCTCTACAAAAGTATCACTGATCATATCTTTTCTCATCATCTCAGTCAGTAAATTTTTCATTCACTTGTAATGAGGTATTATCGTTTGCATTGGAGAATGCTGAGTGATTGTGACAGCACACAGGTGGGTTTCTGTACAACCAAATTCCACTTTATAAAGCACAGCCCTCTTGGCCCTGTTCAAACAATACTTTTGCTTCAGCTGCTCTATTAGGGAAGCACACAAAGGCCTTTAGTGACCGGACAATAGGAGTTTATTGCCAGTCCTGAGTGCCATCTCACACTGGTGCCACAATGCACACATGCCATGCTGGCCCTGTCTAAATAACACAAGGAGTTAATGAAAAGAACATGATAGTACACGCACAAAGCACCGAATAAGAATCTAGTTAGCTGTGCTGTACACAGAAGTTACACTTATTTTGGGATCTCAGCTTTATTTTCATTACTGTGCTGATCTGAACTAGAGGGAACATGTTTGATTGGGTTTAGTGATTGTTTTGGAGTGCTATAAAGTGAAATGGAGAACTTGCTCGTAAACACAAGCTGTTTAGTGGACACCCTGCTGCAAACAAAAACCAAACCACTTCATTAGCTTTCTGATTTGGTGGCCATCAAACATCTTAATGTATAATCTAAATGTATGATCTGTTCTGTGTCTTTTTTTTTTCTAGCGGTGGCTGCAGACCCCGCAGACAGTCCACTGTACCTGCCCTATAAGGCCCTGCTTTCCACGGTGAGGAGTATGGTGTTCAGTGCAGGAGAAGCTCAGCAGCTTATTCAGATTCTGTCTGATAAGGCTGGTATTATTCAGGACACATGGCAAAAGGTATGGCCATAAATGGTTTTTTATTTTAAGGGAGTTTTATTAATATACTAGGACCATATGTTTCCTTTGTGTAGAAAACAGGCAGAATCATAGTGTGTGAAGAAGTCAATAGTAGATCATTAGATCTTATACACACCATACAGTCTAGTGTCTGTGAAACTGCATAAATACCACTGGTATATATGTTTGCATATTTTGTGTGTGAATGAATAGGACAGTTTCGATTCAAAAGCATTTGAAAGTTTTATTTGAGGAAAACTATCATTTATATAATGAAATTAAATCTTTACAGCCTATCAAAAGATAAATATGGTTTAACTTGAAAAAGTTCTGAAAGAAATATTTGCATTTAATAATGTACAGACATGTGCTTCTAAATGTAGTTATAATATTATATGTTGTTTTTGTTTTTTACGTTGCTCATGTTTTGCTTTTAACAGCCATAAAATGGAATTTGGTCAAAAAACAAAGTTTCCAAAAATCTAATTGCATACAAAATTAAATTGTATAAATGTAATTTTATATGAAATTGTATACTTTTAGTGATTGCAAATAATTAGACATACTGTCTAATTTATTGTCTTCTTACATCATTACCTTATTTAAACTAAAACAGGAAGTTTTTCTAAGCAGTTTTGTGCATGTTTATAGGCCACACAGAAGGGTGATCCGGTAGTTGTGCTGAAGAAACAGCTGGAGGAACGAGACAAGCAGCTGGCAGCTGAGCAGGAGGATGCAGCAGCTGCTAAAGGACGACTGAGGGATTTGACTAAAGTAAGCCCTGAAACACTTATGCCAGTCGAAAATATAATCACATGTGAAATTAGAAAAGTTTATGTGCTCATGCATCAAGCATTAAACAATTTATTTTTTAATCGCAATCTCTCCTTATCAATTTTTATGTTATTTTTGATGTATGAAATGTACATTTCTAGTATTCTTTTTTTTTTTAAAACCACACTAATCTAAAGACTTTTGAGTGGTAGTAATGTGCAATTATGTTTACCCCTTCAAATGTAAAAAATGTTATCAAATTCGTTTGATTTATTTATTTATTTTTAATTTTTTTTTTTAATTTAATTATTATTATTATTTTTATTGCATTTTTATTAATAAAATGTTTGTGCCATGCTGACATAGCATTAAGTAAAAATATGTGTATGTGACAAGTGACCACTTCAAATGTATAGCCATTGAATTAAAAGCCTGAAGTATTGTAGTGGCCTGTTTTCACTCCAAATAGTAACCTGTTTTTGTTTTATGTATACAGGAGCTGTCTGTGGAGAAGTCTAAGGTGGCGTCTATAGAGACCAGACTGAGCTCTCAGTTGAGCAAACGAGAGCAGGACATCATTGCACTGCAAGCACGCATGCAGGCCAGTTACCAAGACCACCTAGCAGAGACTCAGCAGCTCAATGCTAAAGTGAGAACTTAGATTCTCTGCTTTTACACCTGCGTCAATATTTATTACACATGATCATGACATCTGGCAAAATATTTTAGTATGACAGAACTTTTTACAATTTTTGTCATGTATCAGCACTAAAAATCTTAATTTATGTATTCATTTGTTTGTTGATTTTTTTTTTATTGTATTTTTATTATTGAATGATTCTTGCCATGAAAATAGCCTTGATTGCTGACATGGCATAAAATAAAAAATACGTTAACATTATTTAGCATGACAGTAGTTCAATCTCTAATCATCAATTAATTTTATTCCTAAATATGTATTTATTTATAAGGTATTATTTATGCATAGTTTCTATAGGTTTTTTCATTAATGTTAGATTTAAAGTGCATGTATAAAGTTTAACAAGATTAGATGCTTTTAATTAATCACATTAGTGAGCTTTGGCAGCTCTGATATTTACATGACTTTACTAATCCCTGTGTTTTGCTTCTCAGGTCTTGGCTCTCCAGGACCAGCTGGAGAAAGGCCCTAATGCTCAGCTGGCCCGTCTACAGCAGGAGAACACCATTCTCAGAGATGCACTTAACCAAGCCACCAGTCAGACGGAGAGCAAGTATGAACCTACAGTTCCTGCAAAACTGAATACCTTTTACATTTTTCATTTAGCAAATGCTTTTATTTAAGTTTCATGTGGATAAAAGAAGCACTTAAATCACAAGAGAGCAGGAATGTATAGATGCAACAACAGGACTAAGTTAGTTTAGCAGATTAGTTAAACACATCTAATCTCCTTAAACTGAATACATGGACCTAATTTGAGTTTAAATCTAACAGTAAAGAGAAATCGATCATCTTCGTTGCAATCTATGAATTCCTGCAAAAACACATGGGTATATACGTATAAACGCATGCATACAAAGGGAGGAAAGAGTCTCTTCTACAGATGGCTTGTCAAGCCCACTTACCTGTGTGAAGTGCAAACAGAACTGCATGATGATTAATTTTGTTTGCTTAATTTGTCTATTTCACAATAGTGACAGGCATTATTTCATATCAAAGATCGTTCCTGTTCAGACCTTTTGATAAAAGAGTTTGCAACAAACATGACGCATCAAATATAGTAATCAAGTAGCCGCAAAAAAGTGTTAGTTTAATGCTGTGAATGGTTGCTGTTGGTTATGATAACAAAAAATACTTTGCTCACATTTGCTACAGCATTGCTTACTATTAAACTTTTTTTCTCATTTTTAAAGCTAAGCATTCCTTGTGGACTATTCACCAAAATACATTTCAAACATTTTATAAATTGTCTTTCCAATTTATAGAAAAGTACCATATATAAGGTGATGTTGTATGTGTAAAAGTTGTAATTGCCTTTATTTTTTTATATTTATCTCATTGTGTCTGCTTTATTTTTGTCTGTAAACATTTTGAATATTTAAAAGGTTTGAATTTTTCTTGCTGATTTCACACATCCTTTACATCCTTTCCTTCAGCCACTGGCACATTTCTAATACATAGCATCCATTTTTCATGCTATCAGTGGAGTTTAATTCATTGCAGAATTCCAAAGCAAAAGGTTTTGTAGATGCTTTTTTAAATACCAAATGGTGAAGTTTGTTTTAGCCCTACACAGTACTTTTCCTCTCTATTTAATCACATTTATTTTTTTGATCCATCAGACAAAATGCTGAATTGGCCAAACTGCGTCAGGACTGCATTCGGCTGAATAAGGAACTGGCGGAGAAGAACGATGCCTTGCAGGCTGATGAGCAGCTAAGGAAAAATCTAGAAACCAAAGCCGCCACCACTGAAAAACAACTAAACCAGATGCAGGTCAGATGCACACCTTGCTAAACCGTTCTCTGCACTGCATGTGCCGTTTCTTAGAGTTTAGTTTGTCAAGTTGTAAATAATTTTGTACCGAAGAGCTAAAGCGATACCTTAGACGAAAGAGCTCAAAATGACACTCTAAGTCTTTTAAAATATCTCCCAGCATGAGCACAAGCCTCATTAGTGCTTTCTGCTACCTCTCGCTGGGCTGTTTAGCCTTGCACGTCTGAAGGTAGGCGAGCTTAGTTTCTTCAATCTGCGTGTGCATTAAAGAAGCTTGATTAGGCTTGCTGGTAAAGCTCAGGCTTTGACCCCCCAGTGCTGGTGCCTCTGCTAATGGGATTGTTCCCATGCTGGCAGAACATTTGATTGCCAGTTTGATCGCTCAGCAGTGCGCTGTGGGTTGGAACATGGCCCGCACTACAGGGAAGTGCTTCTTCCAGCGATCTGGAATGTGAGCCTGCCTGAGCAGTGCAGTTTCAGACAGAAGTATCTGATTATCCGTACTGGAAGGAGAGATAACAATGATTTAACTTCGAGAACAAACTGCGTCTCTTTGCTAATCCATTGCTACAAACCAAAAGGCCACAGAATAAATAGCAGCCTTGTGCTGAAGTGTGTCCTGAGCCCATTTTGAGCATCTAGACTGTGTACTGGATTAAGAGAGACATGGGTAATGTCTGGAGAATGTGAGTCAGTCATCTTAATCATTAGTGCGGAGCAAGCAATGGGGAAACTCTCTGCTTTTGTGCAAGGTCATAATTCTGAGGAATGAGACTGATAATTAGTGTTCACGTTTTATATTTGAACGGTCACTGGTGAGAAATTAGCATTTAACATTAACGTAACATAAATTATAAATATAAATATAGTTTTGATTTAATATAGATTTGCTTTTCAGTGGAAAAATAGTTTTTTATAGTTTCTCATTCAGTTTTTGTGTGTTTTGTTTCGTCAATTTAATAAATATACCTTTTCATAATAATAATAGTGGTAAAAATAATAAATTTTTATTGTTGGTAAATTGTTAATTTGTAAATTTTTAGATATTTAACTAAATCATAAGCAGAATCAACAAATATTCAATAAAGTCTCATTTCTTTTGGCTCCAATAAAATACATTTTTGTAATTTTAGGGTCAATATTATTAGCCCCCTATTTTTCAGGTGGCTACAGAGTAATCTGATGTTGTCTAATTAATCAAACTTGCCTAGTTAACCTAATTAACCTAGTTATGCCTTAGATTGCACTTTAAGCTGAATACTAGTATTTTGCAAAATAGCTAATGAAGTATCATGGCAAAGACAAATGAAGTTATTTATTGTTTTAATTATCAGTTATTGTTAAAAAATGTGTTAATATGTTCTATGTCAGTGGGCCAGTTGGCATTTCTGTGTGGAGTTTGCATGTTCTCCCCGTGGTTGCGTGGGTTTCCTCAGGGTGCTCCGGTTTCCCCCACAGTCCAAAGATATGCGGTACAGGTGAATTGGGTAAGCTAAATTGTCTGTAGTGTATGAGTGTGAATGAGAATGTATGGATGTGTTTCCCGGAGATGGGTTGTGGCTGGAAGGGCATCCGCTGCGTAAAACAAATGCTGGATAAGTTGGCGGTTCATTCCGCTGTGGCGACCCCGGATTAATAAAGGGACTAAGCCGAAAAGAAAATGAATGAATGAATGAATGAATTATAATTAATTTGTATTTATTTGTTAACATACACAAGTCTGAAAGAAAAATCATGAAAAAATCAGCAAGAGTTACAAATAAACAATATTTTATTGCTGACATTTAACAAAATGTATCAAATTTTAGAAATATTACAAAGTAAAAACGACAAACACTGTACACAGTGGTTAGGGTAAGGAAAGGTCGTTACCATAAACAAAACTGAACTGTTAATAAAACATTAACACTGATCTTGTTGAACAGAACAAACCAGCCAATTGTAAAATGATTAAAAATCCATAACCATTTTTACATTTAATATGACAGCAATTATAAGCATATGTTTCACTTAACAGTAATTTGGGAAGATAATGAGATAACTGAGGATGTGCTTTACTGATGTGATGAGTTTCAAAGTCAGGAGTGATGGTAGACAGTGCTACCCGAAGATCGGGCTCTATGTACAACCTGTTCCTTTGCTTGGAGTCAAACTGCACCAAGGAAGAGAAGCCACTTTCATACAAATACGTAGTTCTGAATGGGATGGGTTTGATCGCACTTCACTGAGTTTCTTTTTCAGCATCTTATCACATGACAGCTCCACGAGCTGACTATGTTGCTTGGCAACGTGCCGTTTTCCACGTCGATTCCAAAGGTATCGGTTGTCGTGCGCGCATTTCAAAATAAAAGTCCGGTATATGCAAAACAAGTTAAAAATTTAACTTTTGTTGTTGGTTTTTTTTTGACCACACACTCCGCGACCCACTGAAAATGTTCCTGTGACACACTTTTGGGTCGTGACCCACCAGCTGAGAAACACTGTTCTATGTTAAACATCACTTAATAAATCTTTGAAAAAGAGTTCATGGTAGGGCTAATAAGTTTGTTTTCAACTGTATATTTGATTGTCTATTATGATCAAACCTGCTTTCTTCATAAAGACATCGGTGGTATTGCGTGACCAAACCTGACCTGTATTTTCTATGTTCTCATGTTTTGTCCCCTGCAGGCGAACAGGGCAAATGCTGAACAAGCTCTGCAAAAGCGTCTGGAGGAAGTGAGTGAGGAGCTCAGACAGACCCAGAGCAGCAGAAACAACCTTCAGGCACAACTCGAACAAGCTCAGAAAGATGCTGCTGCTCTTGCAGGTCAGCACCCACTTGGTGTTTTAGAAAATAAACAGCTTGTAGAACAAGAAGATACATCCAGAATGTTTTGAAAATGTTTTTAAAAAGTAATGTAATAGTTAAATCAGGGCTTCAAGTCCTGCAAAGTATGATTTCTTGCAGTATCACCAGTGTGTCCTTGAACAAAAACTCTTGTGTACTGCGGCTTTAGGATTATGAATTAGTAATTTGAAGTAAGTGTTTTGTTCCACGCCGCACTGTTTTAGAGGCTAAAGCCCGTGTGGCCAGTGTGGAGGTGGAAATGAAGGAGCGGACTGGACATTTGGAGAGTCTGCAGAGCCAGCTAAAACAGACTCAGACAGAGAGAGAACAGCAGCTGAAAGAGCAAAATGACAAATCAGAGGTAACTTTTCAGATCTGTCTCAATATATAATAATTGTATGCGTGTAGATAGATATAATCATTTAAAAACCCCTGTGGTTTGCCAGAGAAATTGCATCACCACAATTTGCATTATACCAAATGACAAAACATTAGCTTGAATGATGAAACTACCACTATAGGATATTTATTGTCAAATTAAAAAAATTTATTTGATTTGTCTATTTTATATATAATTAATTAACCCTTCTGTGAAATTGGAATACATTTTCAAACATTTCACAAGTGGTGTTTAACAGGACATTTTCACAGTATTTTTCTTTCAATATTTTAATAAATAAATTATTTTAAAGGTCAATATTATTAGCCTCTGTAAGAAATATATTTTTTTGATTGGCTACAGAACAATTACAGGACACATTGTACAATGACTTAATTACTTATGACACACACACTATGGTTTTGTACTTTAGGTTACAGAAACTGTTAATAGGTGAAATGATCAAATGTGTAAGAGCAATTAACTCATTTACATTTGTCATTATTACAGACTGTGACAGCTGAACTGGAGCAGGCAAAGAAGAGGTACAAATGACTCTTAATGTGACAAAAATCTAAATATCCCTAAAATAAATATGGTTAATTTAGACACAAAATGGCATAAGATATGACTTAAATTATTATTATTATTTATTCGATTTTTTGTTGTTGCATAAATGCCATCAAATTGTAGCATGATTAATAACTAAAAGATAAAGTATGAATTATTCATTTGTGCTTTACACTTGTTTGTTGAACATTAATACACGTAGACTGTTTAATTTTTTAGCCTGAAGGAGAAAGAGAGTGCAATTTCAACGCTTGAGGAAGAGCTGACTCAACTCAAAAACACCATCTCCAATCAGGTGAAGCCAGACATACCGCATTTTAGGCAATTTTAGTTGGTCATTAGTAAATTTCACTTCAAGTGTGTTTTTGGCTTTTATTTTTTTAAACAAATTCTTGTCCATTGTTCGTTTTAGGTGAACAGCACAACAGACGTGCAGCATTTACAGCAAAGGTACAATTTTTTCTGCAGCTTCACTATACACTTCAGTATCTTAGTTGATTTGTATGGTTTTAATTAGATTATTTTGTCTTTTATTTTGAATATAAGCATAAAAGAAAAGGATACCCAAATAGCAGCTCTTCAGGGAGAACTAAAACAAGCTCAAGAGAAAACTTCAGACCTAAACAGAGTAAGTTTATCATAAGAGATTTCTAAACCTTGATCAATAGTTTCAATTCTGAATTAACCATTCATGCAATTCTTTTGAAATTATCCATAGCTTGAAAACCCAGAAATGTTGGAACAATTACAAAAGAGGTACGAGTCATTTGTAATCCAAACAAGATTTCACATTTATAATCCGTTATTAAGATGTTTTATGTTTCTGTAGCTTGAAAGAAAAGGAGTCTCAGGAGGAGTTGTTTGAAGAACAGATGAGGCAATGTAAAGAACAGTACAACACTAAAGTAAGTGAGGTTTTACTGTAATTATTTTAAATTTGACCTTCAGAGATGTGTGTCTGTGGTAAAAATAGCTTTGAACTGTTTCCAATAACGCACTCTTCATTTACAGCTAGCAGACAGCACAGCCCAACTAGATTCACTACATAAAAGGTACATATTCAGTCCCACTGAAGGCCACTGCACGCTTGTGTGCCTGTCAGCCACCCACGTTAACATTATTATTTGATTAAATGTCTTCCTACACGTTGTGTTTTTTTTTCAATTTTCTCATTGTGTTTTTCAGCATATCTGAAAAAGAGAGCTTGATGACATCACTACAACAGGAAGTACAGCAGCTCAAGGAACTAAATCAGTCACAAAGCAGGAGTTATGTAAGTAGCTGGGACAATTGTGGACGTGTGGACGTCATTATCTTGTAGCATGTATACAATGATTGATAAAAATATGCACAGGCACACATTATCACATCTTGTCAACTAGGTTAATGGCCTTACTGCGTAAAGGAGATTGTCTCAGTACTCTTACATTTTCCATTTCATGACTGTTGACATTAAAAGCACTATACACAGGTATTTCTGTGTGTAAAATGTAACCGGTCTTACTGGTATTGAATACAGTGACATCAATAAAGGAAGTTTTAAGCGTCATTATGTTACTCAGCAGTTTTTAAGTTACAGATAAAATTCATTTGTTACATTTTTATTTTGCTTTGAATTGTGCAAAGAGATGCAAAACATGCATTTTAGTTGAATTTCAGTGCTTGGATTAGAATTTTTTTTAAGTTGTTGCTTTCGACTTATTAATAAGCTTATAATTTTATTACAGGAGAGTTTGGAGGACATGCTAAAATCCTTCCAGGCTGAAACTGAAGAAGTTCTTCACTCTCTTTTCCCACACATCAATATTGAGACAGCAAAGGTATTTAGGGTCTCGTAGTTTCATTTCCCAGTTTTGTTTTTCGGATCCACATGCAATATTGGCTTGTTTTGGAAACACGCATGCACATACAGAGAGACTGAGGTCATGTGTATCACTATTCAAAAGTCTGTTGGCAGTATATACTTTCATTTCCAAATGATCCTTTGGAAATCATTGTAATATGATGATTGTCATTTTAATATTGAAATCACTTTGTTACAAAATTGTGTTTATTGAAGATTTTTTAAAAATCGATATTTTTTGTTCTAAACTGTATTTTAAATGTATACATTTAATGTATTTGATCATACTAACATATTGTTGCTTGCGTTTTGTTTTATTTTTCACATAAAAAGTTTCACACTTTGATGCTTCAAACTTTTGAATAGTAGTGCACTTAGTCTTGTCAAAAACAGTTAGTGGAATTATTGTTCAATGAACGTACAAAACCATTCCAGCTCTTCTATTTGCATTAGCGCTGCACAATATTGGAAAAATATATATTGCTATTTCAATGTGAAGTTGAATACAATTTCACTAGAGGATTTTAATAGCTCCATTTTTTTTTTTTTTTTTTTAAAGATTTTTTTTTATTAATTTAGATTGACTGCAGTGATTAAGTCTTTCTACGCAGTGTGTCTGCATAAAATATGATGAATTACGAACATTTATAAATACAACAGAGTTAAATGAAAAGTGTAGAAATTAAACAGTCAAATGTAAAATAATATATTTTTACATATTATAAATAATAACTTTGCCTTTAATAAATATTCTAATCCTGTGACGTGACTATTGTGGATACACACATTGTGATATCAATGCTCAAACAATATATTGTTCAGCCCTAATTTACATAACTGAATGTGAGCTAATTCTTTTCCTTCAGACCAAATGGCTGCAGGACTTTGCAGTAAAAGCACAAGAGCTTTTAAATCAGAAGCAACAAAGTCAAGAATCTCAGCAAAGCACAGTGGAGTTAGCGGTAATCATCTACAGTTTCTAACCAAATTGTGTTTAAACCTTAAAGTGCCTATTTGCAGCCCCCTAGTGGGGATGTAGGGAAGTTTTTTTTATGATAAAAAGACTGTTAAAAACTCAACAATTTTGTATTGAAATTGATACTTTTTTATAAAATGTGCACTGTATATTGTTCCATATAACAATTTATATGGAAAATGAAAACAGATGAACGTTAGAGCACACAGGGTCTGTTTATTTGATTTCATTTTATATATACATTTGCGGTTTTGACTGTACTTTGATTTTATAGGAGATGAAGGGTAAACTACAGGCAGCCCAGGAGAGTCAGTGCACATTACAGTCTGAGTGTGAACAATACAGGACTGTTCTGGCTGAAACGGTAAGATTATGCACCAGAGAATCTGTTTCAGCAGAGCCTGAATGCAAATGAGTCTGATGTTTTTCCTGTTGTCAATAGGAGGGGATGCTGAAAACACTTCAGAAGAGCGTAGAGGAGGAGGAGAGTGTGTGGAGGACAAAGATAACAGAGTCAGAGGAAAAACTGAGGATGGTGAGTTTTGACACACAAACACAGATAATTCTGCAGCAGAAGTGTAAATGCAGACAAGAAATGTTTTTCTGTGAAGATTTGTTTGTTTGAATGAAAAATCTTGAAAGTGTTCACATAATTTTGTGGGTAATTTGAAAATTAGTTTCACCATCAAGTTTCAAATGATCTTTTTGTTTTCGTAGGCACTCAAAAAGGTACAAGAATTAGAAGAGACAGCAGAGAGCTTGAGAACAGAGAGCCAAGGCAACCAACAGGTATACACTTGAGTGTGTGTGTGTGTGCTCTGTATACATAAACCAACTGTATCCTGAAAGTATTCTATCAATATTTGTACTTGTCATACATATAGGAACCTATCAGACAATCTAAATAAAGGAGTGTATTTGAACACTTCTCCTTAGTGATCTCCAAGACAATAAAGCATTAATGAATTATTAAACATGCAGTATTAGGACTTTGATGTAATACTGGTATAAGACAAAGTGCAGAAATAGCACTTTTATTGCAAATGCAATTTACATTTAAATGTAAAAGATGATTATTACATTATAATAGCAGTGCTATAGGTTGCTGCTTCACATACAAAAACTCATTTATACCAAGTGATTGTTTATCTTGGGGCCAAACAGGGTCTGCGGGCATTAATTTCTATTTCTGTGCAGAAGTTTGCTAATCTATGGATTCATGCAGATTTTGGCAGTATATTAACTAAACTGAAGACATGAAATGTAAAAAAAATAAATAAATGTTTCATTTTAGATTTACAATACAAATCCAGTTGGATCCAGTTGTTTGATAAGCAAAGCAATTATCTCATATAATGTCTCTTCTCAAAGACAGAAAATATTACTTTACAAAAGGTATTGTACATAAATCATACATGCAAACATTTGAATATTAGTCAATAATATAACTGCAAAAAAAACAACAACAATACATATTTTCACACATTTACAAAAGTAAATAGACTTAATGATAGGCTAAAAATATGTTATTATATAATATATATGATATTTCATTGCATGCAGATTTCGTGTGGGTCTATATAAAGTAGTGTTGATGAATAATGACAATAATTACTTTGTTTTATACGTCATATGTTGTAGATGGTTTTAAGAGTGAATGTTATCTCTCGTCTGTTTGAATGAGAAGTTGGAAGTAGGACAACATATATATATATATTACACATTTCTTTCCCCTCCCTGTCAGTCTTGCTATTTTGCTCACAGAGTAGATTTTTAGTAGTAGTTTTTTAATTCGATGTGAACTCTTATAGCTTTTCTTCATTTAAAGACTAAGAAACTTTTTAATCACATTATATATAGGTCAAATCTACACTGTAAAACCCAACAGTCAACTTTATCAAGTGAAATGAGGATAGTTTACATAAACTTAGATTTACAGAGTAAGTTAATTCTACTCATTTGAAGAGTTTTGAACTCAGTGTTGAAGGTAATGAGTTAAATACCTCATTAACATAAGTGGAGTAAGTTCATAGTACTCAGATTAGTTTTTTTAAAACTCAAATAGTTTTGAGTGACCTTAACTTTATGGGGTTTACAGTGGATGTAATGTTGTATTGACACAGTAGTCTGTTTATTTATTTCTATCGGTCTTCTGATACAATAATGTTTAATGTGTCTGTTCTTGTATATCATTGTGCAGTTCTTGGAAAAGACCTTTTAAAAGGCCTTAATTTAAAAAAAAACTCTGAAAATACTCTGCAATCATAGATGTAAAAAACAAACATTTTAGTTCATGTACAGATGAAGTCAGAATTATTATCCCTCCTATTATTAGCCCCCTTTATATTTTTTGCCCCAATTCCGGTTTAACAGAGACTATTAAACATAATAGTTTTAATTACTCATTTCTATTAACTGATTTCTTTTATCTTCGCCATGATGACAGGACATAATATTTTACTAGATATTTTTCAAAATACTAGTATTCAGCTTAAAGTGCAATTTACAGGCTTAACTAGGTTAAGTAGGAAACTACTTATAAGGGTTAACTAGGAAAGTTAGGGTGATTAGGCAAATCATTGTATAACAGTGGTTTGTTCTGTAGACAATCGAAAAAATATGTTAATAATATTGACTATAAAATGGTTTTAAAAAATTTAACTGCTTTTAATCTAGCCAAAATAAAACAAATAAGACTTTCTCCAGAAGAAAAAATATTATCGGAAAAACTGTGACTTCAATTGTACTTGTATATAGTGTATATAAAGAAATGCATTTTCAACAGCACTTAATATTCATCTTTGAATCTATATGCATATATATCTGTATGTGTATGTATCATTTTGCCCTGTGTGCAGCTGCAGGAGCAAGTGAAGCTGCTGGAGGCTCAGTTGGAGGAACAGCTGCAGTCAGCGTGCACTGACAGTCAGAGTCAGTCTGAAGAGATGGCACACGTGAGCCTACACTCCTATTCACTAAAGCACAATATAACATACAAAAGCTCAACAATCATCTCAGCCAAAGTCGTAAAGCACATTATACTGTAAATTGTGTTATGTGTCGACAGACATGCATTGTGAATAGGTCATTCTTTCTCATCTGACATTTTCTCTTTCTGTCATTTTGTTTTCAGTTGAAGCAGGTTTTAGCTGAATCAGAAAGCCAGTTGAATTCGGCCCGGAAGGAGGCACAGACACAGAGGGAGGAACTTTTACAGGTTAGTTGGTTTCACTCAGAGTCCAGTGCATGTGCTAAATTAGTTTTTATCCACAATCCTGTACAGGAGGTTTTACCCATGGAAAAAAAAAACAAAAAAAAAACACACAAGTTGGTTTTGTTGAGTTGAAGCTTCCTTTTCCAGGTCAAGCAGCAACTGAACGACGTGACAAAACGAGCTCAGGGAGTGGCGGAGAACGGGCAGCCTGAGGCGGAGGAGTGTCAGGTTAGGGTGCGACGCTGAAAGGCACCCTGCACCTCACTTGGCAGTACTAGATGGAGTCTTTAGTACTATGGCTGTCTCTTAACCTAGCATTGTGGACAGATGAAGTTTTTCAAAAAATGGTCGGCCAAAATAATGCTTGCTTTTTCTGATTACAGAAAAGATGTAGAGACAATTGGCAAATGTATTCATCGTGTTTTTATTATTATTTTAAAAAAATAAAATGTTTTATTTATTATCGTTTTTGTAAAAATAAATATTTTTATTGAATATAATGTTAATGTTAAAAAAATATTTTTCAGAGATGCACCAGTTATTTAAGGTTATATAAGGTTGATATTGATAATTGCATTTTTCAAATAAAATATTGTTTTGGGATGTACAATGCTCAGCAAATAAGAGTTCACCCCTCACAAATCTATCTTTTCAGTTAAAAATTTCTATAGGATGCTGTACAATATGTTTGTGCATATGCATTAGATTAGTCGGCACTGAAGCCAAACCTGGAGCTTATTTAACAAAAAAAAAACATGTTGATGGTGAAATCTTAGGGGAAAATATTAAATGTAAAAAAATAAATTAACAATCCAAAAAAAAAATGAAAATTTTGTTGTTTGTCTTTATTGCAATGTTCCATTTGAATTTAAATGTGTTATCTTTGTTTCAACAGATTTTAGGTGACAACTATTATTTTAATGAATGTAACTGTTTTGTAAATCTGTATTGTTCAAATGCACTAAAGTCTATGAGCTATTTTCACTGAGAAATGGGTAAAATATTAATTTTCAAAATAGGGTGTACACCTTTATGCTGAGCGCTGTATTATGTAATTGATTTGAATCAGTAGAAAAGTTTGAATTAAGGAGAAGGTGAAAAAGACTTTGAATCAGTCTGTAGCTGTTTATTAAAATAAGCACTGACCCAATTTGTCTTTTTCTTAAGAGGCTTTATACATTCAACGTTATACACATAAATACACCTGTTTCTCTCTATCTAGTGCTGCCAACAAGGGAAAGTCTTATTCATAAATCTAATCATTCATATTTCAGCATTGTTTCAGCAGCTTCTGTTAACCCAGCCGGCCGTTTTCACTTCTAAATATCTGCACCTTTGGGTTCTTTCTCTCATTCTCACCTTTTATAACCACTAACATCTATCTTTTGCATTGGAAACACACTTCTTTGATGATCTTGCTGTTTTTGCAGGATTTTATGCTTGTTTCACACTTTTTTGAATGCAGTGTGCACTAATGCGGCTCTTGTGTTGGATGGCATGGAAGGATTTAGCAGTAGCTCTTGCGTTAATTACAGTAACTAATTGACTGTTTCTGTTTGCTTTTGTCAGGTCCAGGCTCAGCTTGAACAGACATTAGAAAAACTGCAGGGTGAACAGGCTCTAAACCAGCAGCTTTCTGTTGAAGTGGAGCAGGTACAACAATCTCCAAGTCTTTTACTCTCAATTACTTTTTTTTTTTAAACCATTGTTCAACATTATTAATTGAACTCATTCTTTTTAGGCTCAGGAGACCCTCCGAAATCATCTAGAACAGATAAAATCAGCTGAAGACACTGCAGGCATGGGAGATGTTGTTCAGCTGAAGGTATTTAGCATTGTTCTTAACAAGATTTGAGATTGAATATAAAATGTATTCAAATCAGTGTTTCAATTTTACATTTAAAGATTATACATAGTCACTTATTTCTAAATCTAAGGTTTAATACAAGTGGTATCATCTGAAACTTGCTGCAACTTGTATTCCTAAGGATTACTAAATTTGCACAAAGAATCCACATATTTGACGTGTTAGTATTTGTCTGCAACATTTCAGTTTTACTTCTTCTGGTTTTATGTTTGTGGTTAAATGTAGCATTATCCAGAGAATAAAACATTTGGCCATGGATACAAACTTTGTTGTTGACATGGCAAAAGACAAGAAATCAGTCTTTTGTAGTTCGGTTTTCCAAAATAAATTGCACAAATAATTTTCGACAAATGTATTGTATTAAATATTGACAGTAAACAATAGGGCTGCACTATATTGGATAAAACCAACATTGCTGTATTTTGTATTTCTGCAATATATATTACGATATGAATATAATTTCACAAAATGATTTGAGTAACTGTTTGGAAATAATTTATAATTTTACATTGATTGGGATGAATTTGTAGGGGATATATATATATAAATAAAAGAAAGAAAGAAACCAATTAAAGCCCAGATGAAAACAACAGAACAAAGATAAACTAAAACAGCACATCTATTAGTATTGAGGGACACAAATTCAATTATTCTAAAATAACTATATAGTCTCATTTTCAAAGTAAATAAACACAATTATTTTTTGTAAAAGCGGCAAATTTAATAATTTCTTGTGCCAGATGGTTTAAATTTGCTTTAAATCTTTGAGTCACAGGCCTTAAAAACACATTCATAATTCACATTATTATAGTTAAAATTCACAGTGACTCCACAAATCATCTGTCACGGAATCTATGTGTGCAGAATTCCTCAGATTGTTAGCCCATCATTGATTGATTGTTTATTTACTTGATTAAATGTGTGTACATTTTATATTGATTCTAAAAAAAAATATTTTCAGTATGATTGACTAATATGAAAATATTCATGATTTATTTACAATACAGTTTATAAAGTAATATTTTCTGTCTTTAACCAGATATATTATATGATAGACTTGCTTTGTTTACCAAATAAAGTGGATCTAATTGGATTTGCATTGTACACATCAAAAGTTATTTTTTATTTCATATATTAAGGTTTTAGATATGATACTCCCAAATCCATTCCCCATAAATCTGCAGATTTTTAATAACATTCTTTGCAGAAATAGCAAAAAATGTCTGCAGATTCTGTCTGGCCCTACTCATCGTGAGCATTATATGCATGTGTCAGAACTAAAGACTAATGTGTTGCGTGATGCATGATCATTATTTCACATAGATATTTGTTTAACTGTTAGAATTGTCTCTGTAAAGATTTAACGCTCATGTTGTTTTAGGAGTTTCTTGAGAAAGAGCGAAAGATGACCAAAGATTTAGGCCAGGCAGCTACTAAACTTCAGCAGCTGCTGAGAAACAGTCAGGACCAACTTGCCAAAGAGAAGGAGAAAGTCAGAAGCCTGCAGGATCAGTTGCAAAACAAGGTAAACAATCTTTCATAATAATAGAAGTTCATAGGAGGTACAGCTGTTTGCTTATGAGTTTATGTGCTTTGCTTTCAGGAAGGAGATGGAGAGCTGAAGCAAGGCACTTCTGTTTGAGGTGGAAAGCAAAACATTTAGCCAAAAATTGCCTTACAATGACCAAAATGAAGCATTCCGACATGTTTTTTTTTATTATTATTGTTATTATTTTTTTGTCGTACTGTAGTCATGGGAGAAATTGTATGAAGACCTTTGGAGAAACCTAACTTGTGCAAATGTTTTTATTATGGAGATGCGCTGGAACGAGTTTCACTTTACATTCCATCTAAAACCTTCTGGCTATGTCAGAAACAATGCCTTATATATCCTTAGTGTTCCTGCATTTCTCCTGATGTCAGTGTTAAAAGGGAAACCGTATGTACGTTATGCGTACATCAACTAGTGCAATTAATTACTTGGAAGTAAATGAGTATGGATAATTGTATGGTACATGGATTCAGCATTTGGAATGCCCTCTCTGTAGCTGGCTTCAACACCACTGTATAAGTTTGATAATAAATAATAAACAGCAACATATCTAAGTTTTACTGTCTTTTTTTATGAGAGTGTTCACTTAAAGAGCACCAATTTTACCCCTTTTTCAAGATTTAAATTAAGTATTTTATGTCTTCAGAATGTCTCTAAAGTTTTAGCTCCAAACACCCATCAGATTATTTATTAAACCTTTCAGAATATTGGAATTTTCTGCTCTGAACACAATGTAGCTGTTTTTGTTGCCCGTGCCTTTAATGCTAGTTCACTCTGCTCACCATTCCCATCTGCCTGTCAGAGTGTGCCTCAGTCTCTGCCTTGGCTGCGTCATATTAACAGCACAGTAACAGACATGAAGGAAGCAGATCTCACATAACCTTTGTGTGAAATACTACAGTAAGAACTTTCCCAATGATTATTTGATCTATCTGTTGTGGAGTTAATGAGCTGATGTGAACGTTGAGTCACACACACACTCCCAGTGCACACGTTTAACTTTGCATCAATTTAACACACAAATGTGAGAGAATACACGTTAAAGGGGTGGTCCACTACGATATTTTAAACTTTTGATGTGTAATGTAGCTAAGGGAACATAAACAACATCTCTGAATGTAAGACGCTCCACGTTCAAAGCAAAGGGAGACATTGGCTTTTACAGACTTAGTGTAGCAAAGCCTACAGCGAACGAAGTTTGGGGACTACAAAAAATACATCTGGGTTAAAGATGTCATGCTTGTAACCTGCCCTTTTAGGTTACAAGCATACACCCTGCACAGCCAAAGGGGCATGGCCAGATGTGCTGTAATGTTACAGCAGGACGCTTCCTGGTGACATGGAGCTGATCCGTGAATCACAGCACATTATGTTAGCGGACCAATCAGAGCCTCTTGAGGGTGGGCTTTTAGAGGAACTAGGAAACATGACAGTTGTTTTCATGTTAGCTGAGTAGCGCTTTATAATCGAAGTAAGATATATGAAAAAAATATCATGCTTTCAGGGCGCCACGGTGGCCGAGTGGTTAGCACGTTCGCCTCACAGCAAGAAGGTGTGTGAATGTGTATGTATGGATGTGTTTCCCAGAGATGGGTTGTGGCTGGAAGGGCATCCGCTGCGTAAAACAAATGCCGGATAAGTTGGCGGTTCATTCCGCTGTGGCGACCCCGGATTAATAAAGGGACTAAGCCGAAAAGAAAATGAATGAATGATCATGCTTTCACAAATGATGCATGAGCAGATTGCTTTGCGCCCCTCAAACACAATCAAGCTTTAAAAATACACTCTGGACCACCCTTTTTAATGTAATATTGTATTATTAAATGTATTAAATTATATATATTTTTTTGATGGTGCAAATAAAAATTTCATCCTTCTGGGTCGTTTGAAAAATTCCTTTGCCTCTAGCCCCTTTATGGGTCTAAAATTTCATTCATAATGGTCTTAAAAATGTCTTAAAGTCTTAGATTTAACTCTGTGAACGCTGCATTTAAACATATGTAGTTTTGACAGATTAAACACATTAGTGTGCGTTAAAGTTGTAACTTCTTTTTAAAAAAAACCCTGATTCCAATTCATGACACATTCAACATTTATTGAAAATCAAGTGATTTTATTTCAGTATTCATTTTTTGCTTTTGATAACAGTCCAGTTATAATTTGTAATACAGGGTTACGGTCACTATGCTTTGTAAAATGGTTTTTCATTGAAAACAACATTGGTATTGAGGATCATTGACTGTAAATAGATAAACAAGAGGGTTGTTCTCATATAGTCAAATTACAAATACTGGTCCCAATGAAATACAAAGTTTCTCAACATATCTAAAAAGATGTTTTTAAGAGGTAATTTTTTCATAATGGCCGACAGACTGACAAAAGGCATTTGGGTCAAATTTTAGACTGGCTTCCCCTCCAAAGACGTTACAATTTTGCTTCCACCAAGTTTTTCCACAAGACTTGATGAGTCTTTATCTGCGTTGTCATTAATTTGCCACTCAAACTTCATACCTGTCAAAGAGAAAAAAAAACAGCAGTGAACACTAAGTGGTCCTTTCCATATGTGAACATGTTTTCCTTTAGTTTATCCTTTACTGTAAAACCATTGATGTGCATTGTAAGAGACTGCGTCACAAATAAATCTAAACATTCATTATGATAGTAACAGACCTGGCAATTTGGCCTTCAGAGCATTCTTTGAGCTTGCGTACAGCATTTTATTCCTCATGGGGGCATCATCAGGGGCGCTAAACAAAAAAAGGAAAAGCGAGACATTAGTGCTATACAATGGTCTGCCTCGCAAAATGTAGTGTTGCTTCTTTGTAGGCTTTTATGAAAATGAGTAGCAGACACATTTGACTGTTGTACTGTGTTGTTTCTGTGATTTAAGGGTTTTGTGAATGTCACAATTAAAGATTTTTATGTGAATAGCATTTATCAGTGGTGGTGTTGTTAAATGCTCCCATTCTCATCTGACAAAACTACAGCCTAAATATGTCGAATTATTCTGAAAAGAGTTTTAAATTGACTCCACTTACTCTCGAAACATGTTAAACACAACTAAACTGCTACACAGAACACATGCCATCACAAGCTACAAAACTAGTTTCGATGATTGAAAATGGTCTCTTACAAAAAGATGAAGACCAGGTCCTCCTTCACACTCTCCTTGTTAGTATATTTGCAGTCATACAGGGCGTAACGACACTCTTTGGGAGGAAGCATACTGATGATCTTTTTGAAGACATCCTTTTCCGCCTCCAGATCTTTCATTTTCAAACAGTTTTTGTCTTCCACTATGATGGACTTTTGGTCATCGCTCAAACACATGACCACCAACTTAAACCTCTCTCTCTCATCTGTACCCTGGAGGCGCACCCGGATTAATTCATATTTGGCTATCACGTCATCACTGATCGCTACACCTGAGGCCTGGGTGACAAATGGGAAAAAATAAAAAATGCAGAAGTAAGAACTGAACAACCGAATTAAAATATTTTCTTCAAAATGACTCTGGGGTAAAACGCACAATGCTGGTCATTGTTTGAATCTCATAAAATTATACATATTAGATTTAGCAGACTATCGCTAAAGTATTTTTTCAATCAACATTCCATAAGGGTTTCCCATCTTTATATATGCGTTAGTTTAGTTTAAAGTAAGAGATGGAAATCTGAACCAGTTTGCAGCCTTCACATTCCATTCCTTAACAAACAAGTCGAAACAAGAAGCCGAGTTACACCTCAAGACGCTCTGCTGCTTCGTTCACTCTGGAATGTCTCTGAATATTATTTCCTTAGTAACACTTTAAATTACAGTGTAGATGTTTGTCATTTTATGTGCTAAAATATAGCATTCCACCTTAATATTACCCAAACTTTCAGCCCACAGAAATCCATAGTATTCACTTATCAGAAAGCTCTTTAAAGGGATAGTTCTGTTGTCATTTACTCTCCCCTCACTTAATTCAAACCTGTTTGTCTTTCTTTTTTTTTTTTCGTTGAACACAAAAGATATTTTGAAGAAAGCTGGAAACCACTGACCTTCATAGTATTTGTTTTTTTACAGTGGTTACAGGTTTTTAGCTTTCACAATATATATCTCTTCCTTTGTGTTAAACAGAATATAAACTCAAGATTTGGAACCACTTGAGGGTGAGAATTTTCCCTTTTGGGTGAACTATCCCTTTAATGTTTTCTGAGAACATTATTTAAAAGGTCACTGCAACCAAATGGACATAGAAATCTTAAGTTAAACACTATTTTCTCAACAGTTCCACTGGATTAAAACTCTGATACTAGTAATGAGTTTCTCTAGACTTTAATAATAACGCATTGTTCCAGCAGTTCATTAGCATTACTCAGAGCTTTTGACATATGAACATGTATGATGTAAGATGTGGCCCAACACGTTCTGTCCTATCCAAACAACTATCTACAAAAGCATTAGGCTACACAAATAAATAAACCAATCTTTAAATATGGCTTTTCCACCAAGTCTTACAAACATGCTAATGAGCTTTTATTACTTAAATACCATTATATTTTTCCTTAACAAGTTAGATTAAGCTTTTTGTAAAATATAAGTGTTTTAAATCAATAAAACAGTAGTTTACCAATAAACAGGAAGCCATAAACCTCGCATGAATGAATTGGCGTATTAGATATTTATCATAGGCTACTCTGTAGAGGACTAAACAGTTTAAATGCAAATTACCTAACTTAATTAACATATTTAAACACTATAGTTCAGTCCACTAAACGTACACCAAAATCTGAGCACTTACCATGCCTGTCGCTTGTTTGGAGACGGAAGAGAGAAGTGTGTAGTTGCCCTGAACGGTAAAAAAGCGACTCCGAGAAGCGCGCGGGTGTGAACACACCCTCCACCTCCTCAAAACAGATCAGTCCTGAACGACCTGACTTTCCACCTGCCGTCCCTGTCCCCGACTGCAAACAACTTCAAATATAGGATGGCTGCATTGGAATATACCCCGTTGTCGCAAGATTATTTATATTTTGTACTTGTGATAAAAAGGTGTTATAAAAATGATGCGTTATGGCACGTGAAATTGCTCAGGTGAGTCAGACGCAGATTTGGAGGTGGAGACTAAGCAAAACGACCTTATAAGGAAGACAGAAACGCAACAGAAAGCCTGACAAAAAACCCGTATTTGGTGAGAGGAGCTCAAATACGACATATGCGCAATTGGGAGGATCCAGGTGTAAAAAATGCACGGCGCGTGACGTGGTTTGATGATGTTTAGCGACAGACCAGCAGCTTAATTTCAATGTTTTGCGTTAATGATTATGTCTTCAACTACTCATTACTCATGACATGTTTTTTCATGGGTTAGAGTTTCAGGTACATTGTGTTTTGAAACCGTATATGGCGATTTAAATGAACATGTATACACTTTTCAACACAATGTGAGTGAAATATGGGCAAAGCTTTTACATTTAAAATGATTAAAAATGTTACCCAATAGGCTAGTTGGGGATGTCTATATTTGATTGTGTTGAAACAAAACCTTTTTTTAGATGTTAAGAATTAATACATTCTGAAAATTAATATTAATTTAAGGCCTACTACAAAAGTCAGTTTGCTTCAAAAGATCAACAAATGTATTTTCTTGAACAGAGCTTAAAAAGTTTGTTAGTTATAAGCCTAAAATTCAAATCATTTTAGAGCAAAGCCAAGCTTTTTTTGTTTCCTTTTTCAGCATAATCACTGAGGTGTTTTTTTTCTCTTCCCTAACCTGCTTTGTTTGAAATTATTAAAGCAAATTTAGGATTCACACTTGACAGATTAGATTAGACAAATGAACTTAGTTTTTGGTCTCAATACTATTGTGTTGGTCTTATATTCACTATATCACATTAGTATCTTTTAGAAATGCTTTATTTTTGCATAGTTGAATGTGGGCTATATGTGGAATTTTAAAAATGTATATACATTGGTCTCAAATTTTAAAAATGTTGCCAAACTTCGATATATGCTATCAATGTTTGATGCGGAAAAGCTCATTCATGCTTTCATGACGTCTCGATTAGATTATTGTAATGCATTACAAGGCGGCTGCCCTGTTAGCCTAATTAACAAACTTCAGCTAGTTCAAAATGCAGCTGCTTTCTAGAACAAAGAAATTTGATCATATTACTCTAGTTCTTTCAGCCTCGCATTTGCTCCCTAAGGCTCCCTAAAATTTTACTGACTACCTACAAAGCCCTGAACGGCTTAGCTCCCCAGTATTTTAGGGAGCTCCTGGTGTATTATAGCCCATCACATCCTCTACGCTCAATTAATTCTGGACAATTGATTATTTCCAGAATATCAAAATCAACTGTAGGTTGTAGGTCTTTCTCTTATCTGGCACCTAAACTCTGGAACAGCCTTCCTAGCACAGTTCGGGAAGCAGACACACTCTCTCAGTTTAAAACTAGATTAAAAATACATCTCTTTGCATTGGCATACACATAAAACACAAATGCTGTTGGAATTCAAATCCTCTAAAGGATTGTTAGTCTGCATTATTTAGGGCAACTGGAGCCGGGAACACTTCCCAAAAGACATTATAATTTGAATGGCATCTGCGCTTATGTTAGTCGTTTTTTTATTATTCCTGAGGTTTCCATAATCCTGGACCAGGCCTTGTCTCCGGCACCTAGACTGCAGCTCTGCACAAGACGTCTGGCCATAGGAGAAATGGTCGTGCCCAACTGAGCCTGGTTTTTTCTCAAGGTTTTTTAATTCTTCACTTTCGCCAATTAGTGAAGTTTTTTTTCCTTGCCGCTGTCACCTCTGGCTTGCATGGTTCGGGACTTGTAGGGCTGCGCATCGATGGATTAATCTTCAGTGTTTGGACTCTCAGCAGTGATTATTAAACCACACTGAATTGAACTAAACTGAACTTCAACACTGAAAACTGGACTGACACCGTTTCAGTTATTTTTTAATGCATGTGAAGCTGCTTTGACAGAATCTACATTGTAAAAGCGCTATACAAATAAAGATGAATTGAACTGAATTGAAAATGGGTTTTCAACTCAAACAAGATAAAGTAACACCAACAACAACACCAAAGCTTCAGAATAAATCAAAATGTATTAAAAGGCTATCACATAGCGCATAATGATTGTTGTCTGATGTAGAGCCAGTGTTTGAAATGTTCCATGCCATGTCATGGCTTTTTAGTAAAGAGTATTTTTTAATAATAGAGTTTAGAATTTAAAAATACTGTGGGGGAAAAAAAAAAAACTTTTGTAACATCTAATAAAACAGCAACCCCATAGAAGTTTTTAGAAAGAAAACAGATTCCAGGTTTTTTGAAAATCAAATACATTTATTCAAATACAGATTACTTCATTGGTATCCCAGTCCAGTTCTAATTATTTAATAATTTCGGAGTCAGAATGGCTGTATACTACTTAAGAAAAGATGGTGTTTCATTGAAATCTGTTGGTATTAATGATTGTTAGTGTTATTGATGAATTAAAAATGTCCCAGTGAAATGCAAAGTTGATCAAAGATGCTTCTATGAGGTAAAATATTTTATAAAGACCACCAGACTGAGAAGAAGTGTTGGGTTATGTAATTCTGCTTTTTAAGCATCTCATGTGAACACCATAGTGTTTTATTTAATATTTTTTTATGTCAGTTGCACCTATCAGGCCTTAAACAACCTTGTTTATTTTGGGATGCATCAGTTCCCTTTTCCAGCTGACAAAGCTGCAGCTTAAATATGTCTTATTATCATAAGTATCTCCCATCTTTATGTATGCTTTACTTTAAGGTATGAGAGGAAAATGTGAACCAGATTGCAGCTTTCACATTCCGTTCCTTTACAAACAAGTCGAAACAGGATGCCAAGTTACACTTCAAGACAATCTGCTTTGAGTAAACTGAGGCTCTTAATTCATTCATTTGCTAACATTTTCTGTGTCTTTAATTTTATGTGCTATAGTATAGTGTTTCACCTTAATACCTAGACTAGAAAGTGGATTTTTTTAAGGATTCAGAGAACTGTGGCAACATCACCACCAAGGCACTTCAACAAAGCAACCTGGCTTAAATGTAAAGTGTACCTTGGGCAAAAGTTTTAAATTGAAATGGTGGTTACATCAAATGTTGAAGTAATCTTGTTAACTGAAATCAATTCATAAAAAAAATTAATGCCATTATTTTTAAAACCATCCTTGTTTTACAGCATTTTTTACTCATTTCAAACCAGCAAGAAGTTTCGCTGGTTCGAGTCCCAGCTGGGCCAGGAGGCATTTCTGTGTGGAGTTTGCATGTTCTCATGTTCGTGTGTGTTTCCTCTGGGTGCTCCAGTGTCTTCCTCAGTCCAAAGACATGAGGTAGGTGAATTGGGTAAACAAAAGTGGCTGTATGGTATGAGTGTGTGTGTGAGTGAGAGAGTGTATGGGTGTTTCCAATAACTGGGTTGTGGCTGGAAGAGCAGATATGCCGAATATATGATATATAATATTGATGCCAAATATAATATGTATGCCCATATTATATTATATATAATATAATATGGGCGGGGGGATGGGGGTGGGGGGTTATTTCCCACCTTTGTGTTTTTTTTTTCAAATCTGTAAGTAGCCTAATCATCACACTGTCAACACTCACTCAACTCACTCACTGTTTTACAAGCTGTTTTTTTTTCTTGTTCTTTTTTTTTTTTTTTACCTTTGACAAGCTGTTCAATGTGGCTTTGCAGTGCTGTGACGTGAATAAAATGAGCCACTTGATATTTCCCATTTTGATTGTATTAGTGGTAACCATGCCAACACCGCGAATAACACTGTGATTCCGATGTTATCTTCTTACTCAACTCAAGAAACCAAGTTATTCGGTTAACCAAACTTAAATGGCAAAATCAACTTTGGGAAGTTGTTTGGACAGAAAAGTGTAGCTATAGTGTCCACAGTCATATTGGACTGATATAAACGTTAAAAGTAGATCTAAATCCCAGCAATTTGAGGCCCACTGCACCGTGATGTATCAGTTATGCCCGCCCACTGATATTGATTGACAGGTGTTTATGAACAAGTCTGTTGTTAGGGGTATATTCATGTCTTCAAGACAGGGTTTGCAGAGAAATTTGGATTAAAAGATCTGTTTCAACCGGTACATTCATAATTAGTATTCACTGCATATATTTCCTGTTAGATTTTATTTTGTTTCACATGTTAATGTTCAATGTCAATTATTATTTATTAACATATTTACCTAATAAATGTTGCATGATCACTGTCATTTTGGTTACAACTTCAAGTTCTACATCAATAAACAAAAAATAATATAAATACAAACTCGCACATGCCTTTGGGTTTTTACAATGTGTCTTTGTGCAAAAACTAATGACAATGTTATTAAAATATATATTTGGGTCTTGGTAGGATTTTTAACGCATAATTCTTTTTGTAACCTTATGAAAATGGTTCTTTTTAGCAACAAAATGTATTGTTAGAAGTAGAGAACCCTAAATTGGTACTGTTTAGAACCATTTATCCTAAGAGTGTAAAGCTTTGCAGGTATAGATTTTCTTGAAATGTTGCCACAGTTCTTCTGGATTACTGCATGGCCACATGTCTGGTATGTTGTTTGGATACCAACACTTACATTAAACCCGCATAAAAAATAAATAAATAAATAAATAAAAAATTTAAAAAATACAGAGCGATGACATTAACAAATGGAAAAAACCCACTGAAATCAATATTCATTTTAAAATATTATTCACTAGATGGCGCTACTAGTCCTCTAAAAATAGAATTTTAAAAAGTAAATTTTTATTGCCCAAACATGCATCTTTATATGTGGAAATGCACGCTTTTACGCATAAATTCTCTAGGTTTGATTAATTCCACTATATGTTTTAAAACTCTACAAATTTAAACACTCATTCCAAATAAAAAGTACGATCAAAATAGTGTAATGATGTAGTTCCAGTAGTGAAGTTTTAGCAAAATAATACATTTCAGATTTTACAAGTCCTAGACTGAAGGATTAAAAAAACTGATTATGCATGAAAAAAAACCTATAAAAAAGTTCTATAAAAAGTCTATAAAGACTGCTTAAAGGAAAATTATGACACATGGTCAGAAGAGGGCAATGTAACATTCCGAAAAAGTAAAGGATGTAGCCTATTTACTTCAGTGCCCAATAAATCTGTATTATCTTTGGGCAATATTATTTACGTTTGCCTAAAAGTTAAACTCCAGTGTGCTCCAAAACAACGATAATTTACAAACACGTGTATTCAAAATAATCTTGACCACCAAAAAAAATTACGATAAATTTTTCTGTTTGATTTTTACCGTCCACGTCACCAGCTTTGCTAAATAACAGTGTTTTCCTATAGTAGAGCAATTAAAGGAGGGAATCTGTTTGAATTACATTTAAATTCAACTGTACCTTTTACAAGCTGTTTTTTTTCTTTTCTTTTTTCTTTTTTTACCTTTGAAAAGCTGTTCAATGTGGCTTTGCAGGGCTGTGACGTGAATAAAATGAGCCACTTGATATTTCCCATTTTGATTGTATTAGTGGTAACCATGCCAACACCGCGAATAACACTGTGATTCCGATGTTATCTTCTTACTCAAGAAACCAAGTTATTCGGTTAACCAAACTTATCAAACAAAACTTATCAAACTTATCAAACAAATCAACTTTGGGAAGTTGTTTGGACAGAAAAGTGTGTAGCTATAGTGTCCACAGTCATATTGGACTGATATAAACGTTAAAAGTACATCTAAATCCCAGCAATTTGAGGCCCACTGCACCGTGATGTATCAGTTATGCCCGCCCACTGATATTGATTGACAGGTGTTTATGAACAAGTCTGTTGTTAGGGGTATATTCATGTCTTCAAGACAGGGTTTGCAGAAAAATTTGGATTAAAAGATCTGTTTCAACTGTGAGCCAACTGCACTTCAAGAAGCAGTAAGTTGTTCATTTATAAGCAAACGTATTTTTATTGCATTTTTAACTACATTTTGAGCTATAATTGTCATCACCACAACTGTATATGTACACAGTATAAATGAGGATGCTTCAATCACACAGCAGGTTTGTGGACGTTAAATCAGGTTTATTTTGTACAGTAACTTAGCTTTAATAGTTCTCTATACAGCAGCATACTTTCCCTCCTGTCACATTTGCCACAGAAAAGATGAGCAAAAACAGCACAATGTGTTAAATGTGTGTGTGTTTGTTTCTGTGTGTGTGCATGCAAAAGTTGTAAAGGCATTTGTTTGTGGCTCATTCATCTCACTATGGTATTTGTGACTGGGTATCTGTTTCATCATGCCTGAGTTGCTTTCTATCTTTTTGCAGTATTTATCCTGACATCCAACCCTGGTTATCCTGGTTGTTGCTATCGGATGTGGTTGTGGTGGAAGGTTAACAATAATTATTTATATTATTTATTCAATTTCTCATTCATTGTATTTGATTAACGTCTACTCCCCCATACCCCCCACCCCACCCTAACCCCAACCGTCACAGTAACGTAAAAACAGTAGTTGGGCCGAGTATTATTTAGGTTGTCTATTAAATCACCCAATAAATAGTTTTTTTTTAAACGTCTACCCCCCACCCCAACCCTAAACCCAACAGTCACAGTACTGTAAAAATATTAATTGTTGTTATACAATGTCATAAAAAATGCTGCTATATTGAAGTGCATATCACACTTCCGGTACTGCCACGTATCCGATCTAGACGAAGTGAAATAACGAAGAGTGGGCAGGTAGACCCAGCTCGTTTTCATTTCAAGGCACATCAAAAACAATTACAATTGTTTTTGACCATAGGTGCCCAAAATTTAGTTCCAGAGTTTATTCCTACTTTACACACCTGAATCAGCTAATCAAGCTCTAACTAGCATACTAGAAACGTCCTGGCAGGTATGAAATTTTGCAGCAAGTTGGAGCTAAACTGCAGGACACCAGCCCTCCATGACCATATCCCCCCAAAAAAATAACATAGAAATTTTCAATAGGGTGTAATATATGATTTACATGGGAGCCCTTTAAGGAAGACATAGTAAATCAAACTGAAAACAAAAAGTGTGATGAACCATGACAACTGTAGTTGAGCATCAGTGTTGGAGAGGGATTTCAGTTCACTCTGAAAATGCACATGCACATGCACACACATTTACTTACCCTCAACTTGTTCCAAACCAATTTGTGTTTCTTTCCAAAATTAGATATTTTACAAAGGTTGGAACAATTTTTTTCTGCAGTTTTTGTAAACTAAACATTCTTTAAAATATCTTATTTTTGTGTTCAACAGAAATTTTTTGAAGACTTGGGATGACTTGAGGGTGAGTAAACGGTAAGCAAATTTAAAGGTATAGTTCATCCAAAAATTCTGTAAAAATCAATGGCTACCAGTATCCAACATTTTTCTGAATATTTTCTTTTGTGTTCAATGGAAAAAAGAAATTCATAAAGTGTTGGAACCACATGAGGGAGAGATACCTGCCAGGGCTGCTGCGAGCTTTCACAATAGGTTTGATGTTCACCTAGTCTTACTGGACACGACCGATGCATTTTCCCAATCAAGAGTGAGCAACTATGTGAGTAAATTTTCATTTTTAAGTGAACTATCCCTTTACATTTTTATATATATATAAAAAAAGAGAAAATATAATTAGGAAAAAAAACTGAGCAGAATGAATATTACATATTTCTGTAAAGCATATAAATATATTTGTCCTAATAAACACTCAAACAGAATATAACCCTTAATCTGAAAATACAATGGCTGGAGAAATAGTTTCAGAGAACGCTGTTGTAAAATGTTCTGTGTTTTATCCTCATGCAATACTTTCTGCACATCATGCCAAAACTTCAGCACTGTAATTGTTCTCTAGTCGTACACTTGTGTAAGTGTGTGGTTGTGCACTTTTGCAATGCTAATTTAAAATGTCTTTAAGTTACGGAACCATTGCTCTGTAGGCCTGTGTCGAAGTGACTGTTAAAATGGAGTTACACACAGTGCGCAGATGAAGCAAGCGTGACGATTGCTCAAAACACTCACAGGGTAGGAGCAGGGTTTAGATTATTGCTATAAAAGAGATAGTGGAAGTCTGATTGGCTGCTGAGAAGGGGGCCGTTACCCATCTGGTGCAGAAAGAGATGATCTCCTTGAACCCTGTCAGTTCAGGGGTCTCCCGGGCTGCTGCGAGCTTTCACAATAGGCTTGATGTTCACTGAGTACTGGACACGGCCGATGCATTTTCCCAATCAAGAGGGTCCTATGTGTTCAAGTGTGTGCATGTGTGAATTATTCTGCCAGAAAATCAATCTAAGCGTTGGATTCATTTTTATGTGTGTTAATGCTACTACGAACTCCATAACCCGGGTGAGTGCAGGGGAGACGAGGTCAAAGGTTATTTCAACACAACTGTTTCCCCCCTCCAAACTCATTTTCAACATGTGCAACAATTAAAGATGATGACAAATATCCAGGCCCATGTGAGAACATTTCTGGCTTCTGGTGGCTTTGGAAACATCTACCCTTCCCTGCTTTATACACTGTAACTGTGTTATGTTATGTTATAGTATTATTCTGAAAATGGCAGTGCATTCACATTCTTTGGGGGCTGTGGTTTAATGAAGTCAGTCTTGTGGTTGAAAATCTCTAAATGAAACAGCAATGTGGTTGAACAGTGTCAGTTTTGAAAATGAAGATTACACTCTTTGTGTGCAGGAGCGAAGTTAATTTAATAAAACCAAGAGTGTAATGTAAATGCGGCATGCATTTGATTTCAGGTTGTAAAAAACATTTAAGGATTTCAGGTTGTCTTGGTTTAAACCTGTGAATGAGTGAATCTCAAGTTACCATGAAGGATACATAAACACTGTGTGTTTAAGTTGCAGTTTATTGAGCAGCTGCTATGGTTACAAAGCAGAGAGGCGGTGAAATAATTTCACTGGAGTCAGATAATGATTTATGACTTCATAAAATGAGAGCAGAGAGCTGATTAAAAGAGTGTCATGGAAAACAACATGAAGGGGTGCTGCTGCCACCAATGAACCCCTACTTCTTTCCTTCTTGTTCCTTTCTTCTTTCTAGCTTGCTTTTTGTGTGGATGCTTTGGAAAAAATATTTTGGGCAAAAGGAACTCTGTGAGAATAAAAAAATCAGCAGCAGTTTTAAGTATTATTAAAAAGGTCTGCAATATGGTTAGTGTTCACCCGTCAACGGATTTTATCTAAGCGCTCAGATGCAGATTTAAATTCATTTAACAAACATAGAGCATACAGAATAGAACATAGAAATGCGGAAACATTTCTGATCAGCATTATATTTTATTTTTCAAAGAGATTAATCCATACGAGATCAAATGCACTTGATCAAATCTGCACAAAAAACTTGATCACTGAATCGAAATGAACTTAATCACTGTGATGGATTCACGATTGCGTCTACATGACAAGCTTGTATACTATTAGAGATTTATTGAGAGTGTTGAGGAACAAATGGTTTTCATTCCTTAATGAACCAATATGAACAAATCAATTCAATAATTAACCCCTCATAACAGATTTAAGTCGCTGTGAGAGAACACTATAAAGCATAGGTCTCAAACTCAATTCCCGGATGGCCGCAGCTCTGCACAGTTTTGCTCCAACCCCAATCAAACACAGCTGATCCAACTAATCAAGGTGTTCAAGACTAATAGAGACTATTAAGCAGGTGTCTGTTGGAGGTGGTTGGAGCTAAACTATGCAGAGCTGCGGCCCTCCAGGAATTAAGTTTGAGACCACTGCTATAATGTATAGTGTTTTTGTCTTATAAATACAATGTGGAAGAAAAAAAAAACATTCACATTTGGACCAGGCTGATTAGAATGAATATAAATTCTAGTATCGTGTGTATTGTAATGATAACAAAAAGTTTTAAAAAGTGAAAGGGCCTAAAATTGAACCCAGGGGGACACCTAGACAGAGCCATTCTCATGCCTGAAACTTTTAAGGCAGCAATGAGTAAGTTAACATTGTATCAAGTTAACACAGTAAATAGTTTCAAGACAGTTGAATAGAAGATGGTGATTACACTCAGTTAAGAATTTGAGAAAAATAAGCACAAAAAGAGAAGAGATCATTACTGAACGTTATTCATGAAATATGATGATTTCAAAAAGTAGAGCAAAGTGTTTGAAGAGTTTAACAAGCTTTAATTTTATTATTTGTTAACTGATGTGAAAGAAAAAAACTGATGCTGTTGGTCACATGGCTTGCAAAATGGGAATCGAATATGTCAGAATTTCATTTACACTAAATACATTTATATTCAAATTGCTTTGTAGAATACAAACTAACTAGGATTCCCTTATCCATTACATTCCCAGAGGAAGCTTGCATCAGATTTAACCCAGAAAACTTTTCCTAGACGTTATAAGCTCACACATTATCCTTAAGTTCACACAAATGTGCTCACACACTCTTCTCTCCCACACAAAAAAACAACTGATGAGGAAATGTTGAGAGCAGTTGAGGGGACAGTAATATCAGTTTACATCCCACCTGTCTGACTTCCCGACCAAACCTCATCTGTCCATTGCCTGTCTTAACTTTATTTAATATTTCACGAGTATTGAAGAAGTAGATGAATGAAAATACTGAACCTGATATTGGATGGTGGTCACTTTATCTAAAGGGAATAACACACAAACCTGTTGGTCAAAGATGAGTGAATTATTAGGCAAAATGTAATGGGAAAGATGGAGCGAAAGACAGAAAGAGGAAGAGTGAAAAAGAGGGTATGAGGTTTTTCTCACCACACCTGTCCACATGGAGGATTTCCGCTCTGGGTCCATTGTTCCTGAACCTTGATGTGGTAACAAGCCCCCAGCATAAAAACACACATATACACACACAAAAAGGATAAGGGCAAAGCATAGGGATCTTTATGTGCATCCTGTTCGACTTCAGAGATCTGAGCGATGTGCTGTCTGTTGTAGATCTTCATAAAATAAAACCTGACAGGGTTTTATGACCAACATTTTTGTAACATGTCTTTCCTCTGGTTCTGGTTGTGTTGGTTTTTCAGTGACAGCATAACAGTCTCTACCGCCTTCCTGCATCTGATGCTATTTTACGGTATTTTTAATCCATAAAGATTGAATCAATCAAGATTGTTATAGTTTTAAAAACCAACTTCTGTTGTCTATTCCATGATGACAGTACATAATATTTGACTAGTTATTTATTAAGATATAAGTATTTAGTTTAAAGTGCATTTTAAAGGCTTAACTAAGTTGATTATGCAAATCTGATTAAATAAGCAAGTTACTGGACAACAAAATAAAAAAAATTATATTGACCTTTTAAGTTTTCTATTCAAGCATATATAATATATAATATACACACAGTATATATATATCACATACAGTTGGATGTATGTATGTATGAATGTATATCTTGTATGTGTATATATGTATATGTATATATATATATATATATATATATCTACTGCTTGCAACGCAAATTTTTAATCAGCCAATCACATGGCAGCAACTCAATATATTTAAACATGGCAGCAACTCAATATATTTAAGCATGTATGGTCAAGACGATCTGCTGCAGTTCAAACCGAGCATCAGAATGGGGTAGAAAAGGGATTTAAGATGTGCTGATCTGAGTATTTCAGAAACTGCTTATCTACTGAGATTTTCATGCACAACCATCTCTAGGGTTTACAGAGAATGGTCCGACAAAGAGAAAATATCCAGTGAGCGGCAGTTCTGTGGGTGCCAATGCCAGAGGTCAGAGGATAATAGCCAGACTGGTTTGAGCTGATAGGAAAGCAACAGTAACTCAAAATACCACTATTTACAACCGGTGTGCAAAAGAGCATCTCTGAACACACAACACGTCAAATCTTCTGTTGGATGATGTTGAACATGACAGTTCAAGTTCACTGTACTCAAATGGCCCCCACAGTCACCAGATTTCAATCCAATTGAGCACTTTTGGTATTAAGTGGAATGAGAGTTTTGCCTCATGGATGTGCAGCCGACAAATCTGCAGCAACTGTGATGCTATCATGTCAGTATTGACCAAAATCTCTGAGGAATATTTCCAGTACCTCCAGTACCAACCAACAAAGGCAGTTCTGAAAGCAAAAGGGGGTCTAACCTGGTACTAGGTGTACCTAATAAAGTGGCTATATATATATATATATATATATATATATATATATTTAATATAAGTCTAAGGGGGCCTTGGGGGCCATTCAACTGGCCTACGACGACTAATACACTTACATATATATTGCACAAACAAAGAAACAAAGGACCCAAAATCATATTTAAAATGCATATTATTTCATGTTTTTAAAATGAGATTTACTGCTTGTCAAAAATGATACATAATTCTGTGTATCCAAGAACACTTGAGTACATTTACAAAATACTTTAAGCCCCCTATCAAGCTCAATCAGTCACTGGAAGTGCAAACAAAGCACCAAAGTGGTGCAAGTTAAGATGATACTCTTATCTTGATAGCAGGTGATGGTTTCATAGTGTGGCGATCTCCGCTAACGGTGGCATTGTGGGGTGAATGGGGATTCTCGTAAGCGACACAGTTCCACCTCTGGTGTTTTGTTCCTCTGGTATGTCAGGCTGAATTTTGCATCCCCACCCTGTTACTTTGCGACAGACAGAGTTCTGTTTTCTATGGTTTTGCTATATAGGCCACACCAAACCATTCAGCTTTTATTGAAGACAAAAGGCTTCTTGTGAGTTCAGAGTGAACAATGATGTTGGGGAACATGAAACCTTCAGAAGTAGTTTAACACTAAACACTAAACGAAATAAAGATGACCAAATATGTTATCTTATTGCTGACAGTTCTGCCATAGAGTCATCTTAATATTTTTTTCACATAAAGAAAAACACCTTTACAGGCCATGCATTTTATAAACACTTGTCACTATTCAGTTCCATCAATAAAGTGCCAAATTTCGTGTACAAAGTGCACTAGATAAACATTTTCCCCAACTGAACCCTGATCCCTATTAGCATCGGAAGTTTTCTGAATTCTTGAGATTTTATAGCTGTCTTTAACAGCTGTGTGGCACTGAAATCAACTAGAAACAGAGAGCGCTTCTGTATGGACACATTCATACGTGTGCGACATGCATTCTTCCAATGAAAACGAAAATTGATAAAAGCTGACTTCTCCCTAGGACCACACAACAGGTGTTTAAGACGTCTATGTCTTTTAACATGCCAGTGTTGTGAAGTCATGGGGTCTGAAAAAAAAGAGTAATCCCATTAATCAATGGGTGTTTAAACCCCTCCTGTCCAGCAGGAGGCAGTGTTGTTGGAGAATTGGTGCAGGTTGAGATTTAGGGGAATAACAAGAAGACGCCACACTGGGATTAAACAGACAAAAAAGCATAGCCTGAAGGCCCACAAAAGTCACAGTTTATGAGTGGGCGTGACACATACCCACACTCATGCATACACACATTTGTACACACTGCCCATTTAATAAGTACAGCTTTGACTAAGTAATATGTGTTTATGACAGAGTGTCTGAGACTCAGATTAATGGCCAAGCTTCCATTACACACAATACAACTTAACAGACTGTAGACAGGCAAACAGGTACAGACACACACAGACTGAGATGCAGGGATTCACACTTAAACACACTGAACCAATCCCATGTTGTGCATTTAAAGACACTGACACAAAAACAGAGGAGACAAACCAAAAAGGCTTTTTTTGGGATGTGGCCAATGCAATAGAAAACTTACTAAGAGTTAGGATTCTACATTTCTCACGCAGATGGGATTTTGTGATGTTTTATTTTCTCATAAATTGCAGAGAACAAACGGATATGGGCTTTGATAGGTCACCTGCAGGATCCATGTGGAGGAAACAGGCGAAGGACACAGGTACTTCTTTTTATGGGTGCTTTTAGTGTAAGTGCATACATGTGTGTGCGCTTGTGTGATCTGAGACGTAGGGCATGTCCAGGCTTGTTGGTTGACCCAGGTCAGAAATCTCAAGGAATGCATGTAACACAAAGCGGATATGTCTTTTTGATTCATTGGAAAGTTGCCTCAACCTAGCAGCCTTATTAAAGCAGAAACGTGATTCAACAGAACATTCAAGACAAGCAAATCTGATTGGTGGAAGCAAATGGAGTGATACTGCAGAAACAAAATGTGTTACGATATATACACTCAGATCTTTTTTCCCTGATGGCAATGCAATTTATAATTGAAAAATATCTAAATTCAAATTTAATATCAAAGTATTGTTGATAGCTTGTTTGAACCATAACACCCTCATATCTCCAGTGCTGGGACGATCAGACACATAAATATTACATGAAAAAAAGCTTTGCTGTAAAGAGTAAAAAGACTGAAAAAGAGTCACCTAAAAATTCTAACATATAAAATTATTTCAGAAAATAAGAAAAAGAAATGAAATAATGGAAGTCAATGGTTACAGGTTTTCAGCTTTTGAGCTTTGCAATAGATGCCTTACACACACTGTTTTCATAAATGTCGTGTGAAGGGACTGGATGTGTGTCATATTAACGGTCATGGTCTTGAGAGAAAATCACTATGAAAAAACAGACAAAGTGACAAGCAACTGCAGAAAACAGCTGTTGAAACAGTGACGGGGATAAACAGGCAAACAGCAGTGTGTGAGTGTGAGTGTACGTTGGTCAATTAGAGGGGGAAAAAAAGTGGAGTGGAAGGCTTTTTTTATGGTCAACTTTGACCCCATCACAGACAAGCAGCAGAACCCTAAAATAATAGACAACAGAGACAGACAGGGTTAATTACACCTTTGCTGATTACTACTGTACCCATTCAGCAGCTACTGAGAGCACTACTGTGTGTGTGTGTGTGCGTGTGTGTGTGTGTGTGTGTGTGTGTGTGTGTGTGTGTGTGTGTGTG
>CAIGQQ010037872.1:2147173-2181086 GCA_903798035.1 Danio albolineatus
GTGTGTGTGTGTGTGTGTGTGTGTGTGTGTGTGTGTGTGTGTGTGTGTGTGTGCGTGTGTGTGTGTGTTCAACATGTTTTAGCACTGATTCAAGAGCATGTACTACATTCGATTGGAAAAAAACAATTGATTTTAACATTTGTAAAACACTTCAAAATAATTGCACACATATTAATTACAGATGTTACTATTCAGAACATTTGGAAAATTCTTATTTTACAAAACCTACTTGCAAAATAAGATATCTAAACAAGTATATAGTCAATTCTGGGTAGCAAATTGATACAATTTGGTAAAATTTTGAATGTTAAATTTTGAGCTTGGACCACGGACCACATGCACTGTAATTGCAATTCAAGATTAAATGAAAAGCTGCATGACAAAAGCAAACCAAAACCATGTTCATTCAAGTAGCTTTACACTTTATTCTTAATATTACTGGAAATAAGGCAAAGTATAACCATGTTGTCACATCCCCAGCTCATCACTCCTCATCATCCAAGTCTCATCCCAGCCGTGCACAATCCCCCGCCTATTAATCTCACACCTGAAAGCACTCCCGGCTCACTATATAGTCTCCCTGCATTCACTCCCTCACGGTCGAGTATCATCAATGGACACGATTTCCCTATCCTGCTCCTCATCCAGTCTCGGACACTCTCCTGTGCTCCCAACGACTCACCAAAGCCTTCATCTAAACTCCACTAAGGGAAGTGACTTTCATATGCTCTAAGTTTATGTCCTCGTCTCACTCTCCTGCCTGGATCCCTTGCCCTACAACCTCATCCCCTCTATGCCTTCGTCATCTTGTGTCTGTTCAACAGTTTGTCAATAAATAGACTTACTTTTGTACATTTGACTCTACCTCCTTCTTCAGATCGTGACACAACTTTACCGCAACACTCACCCAAAAAGAGACAGGAGCTGACCAAATGCAATGTATAATCTCTTTTATGGGTGCTGATGACAATAACAAATACTCATATCTCAGCTAAATAAAAACAACAATGATTGCAAAATGTTAAATAAACACAAAACGTATATAAAATCCCTGAAATGACTTGATGAGAAAGAAAAGGTATGTTTAAAAGCTGTAGTGCATAAAGTGTTGCCTGACAAAATACAAAAATATTTACTCATTCAAATTAAGCTTAAATTTTATTCTACTCCATTTTAATGTGTATTTTAGATTATGTGGTTTTTGTATTTATTTTTTTTGCGTCAACTTTTCATTAAGTTGTACTTAAGTTATTAACTGCGAACCACAAATTGTTACAATTTAATTTCCGTTTGTTGCAGGGGCAGCGTTTATCATTTGTTCTATGAAAATTTTACAGTCTATGTATGAAACCCGTTAATTTCATGCAAAGGCTATTTTTTTTTTTTGCTTGGTTGACCAAAATGTAAGAGCAACAGAGCGTGCGCCCATGGTCAAAGTTCAAAATAGCTCAATATTCCACTGTGTGGATATTCTGTTTGTGAACCCATACTTATCTATGAATGAACCACGCATGCTCACCAAAAAAAAAAAAAAAAAAAAAAAAAAAGTTCATGCCGACAGGGCATTTCTCCATTTCTGTGTAGTAATTATTGTCATGGCAACGTTGATAAAATGAGGCACACGACTTGTTCACTGTCAGTAAAATGTGGTTATTTTATTGGCTTGTGCTTTTGAAGTCAGTATAAGATATTGAGTTAAAATGTAAAAAGTCTTAAATTATATTTGGCCTATTTAATAAATATCTGTATACAATTATCACAAAGAAAGCTTGATTTTAATTTTGTCTTCTGCTAGCATCCAGAATGTTTGGTTTCGGCCAAGAATTTTCATTTCAGTACATCCTATAAAGTAACTGAGGAAGGGTGGATGTGGATGCTATGGATGTGAGCATTTTGCTGCTTCTGAGCATTTGCTGATTGTGTGATGTCATGAACAGACTTCTGGCAAATAGAATGATTCTGGTTCTAAACTGTTGTTGGTGTTTGAGGAGTCTAGTGACTGAGAGCTACTTTTGCCACTTATTGACAAATTCATTTTTGGCCTTCAGTGTTCACGATGGCATTGTTTAGCAGTGCATTTAAAATGCTTTTTATGTGTTTTACACCATTCTTGTATCGAGGGCAGACACAGAAATGTGCTGTTTTGGAACTGGCAGCAGTGGAAGAAATGTCCAGAGAGTGAGGCCTTCACTGCAAATCCCAACAAATGCAGAAAGAAACACCGCAAGGGGACTAAAAGGATAGAGAAGGCAAAGCTCCTGCCAGACCCTTTCACTTAAAGCCCATAAAGGGAAAACTACCAAAGCTTCCAGCCCCTGCCACCAGTAAAAACACCACAAAAGTGTCCTGTGGAACAACCTGTGCAACAGTTTGGTCCTGCCAGGGTGTCCTCTTTATGTGGACCATCCCAAACTACTGTTCCTCCACGTCCTGTTCTTGCACCAGATGAGCTGTTCTCCCACTGATTCTCGTCATTGCGTCCTCTAAGCCTCGTTCCTGTGAAGGAAACTGAGCATGAATTTGTTTTTCCTGGGTGTCCTCTTCCTGTGCATCCTCCCAAACTGCTGCCTGTTCCTCCATGTCCTGTTCCTGCACCAGATGAGCTGTTCTCCACAGTATGCCCCATTCCTCCTCCTCGTGCATGTGCTCCTCTGAGATCTATGTGTTCTCTCAGCTCAGTGGTGTCTCAATCTTCAGGTTCTGAACATGATATCTCTTCTCTGTTCTGTGTGTCCCCTTTTGATGAGAACAAACTCAATGTGAAATTTCCCAGAGCAGTTAAAGAATAGAAGAAAAGTTCCACTCATTATGTTCCATTGGGCAGAGGAGAAGGTGATGGAAAAGGTGGAGAGAAAGGTCCAGAAGGAGAGGGAGAAAAGAGAAGCTGCAGCATTATTGTTACGGAAATGAGACTAAATTGAAGCACCTGTGGATCCACAAACACAACCACAACTGCAGATAGTCCTGATGCTGATCATCATCCCTCCCAAAATGTCCCCCTTACCCTTTACCCACTGCACACTCCTGCCTGTAAATAAACACTGTGCAAAGGCCAAAAAATCTCAAAAATATATACAAACATGTTAAACACAAACCCTAATACTTTTAAAATATTTTTTTAAATGTGGCAGCAGGATGTCATTCATTCATTCATTTTCTTTTCGGCTTAGTCCCTTTATTAATCCGGGGTCGCCACAGCGGAATGAACCGCCAACTTATCCAGCATTTGTTTTACACAGCGGATGCCCTTCCAGCCACAACCCATCTCTGGGAAACACATCCATACATTGTCATTCACACACATACACTACGGACAATTTAGCTTACCCAATTCACCTGTACTGCATGTCTTTGGACTGTGGGGGAAACCGGAGCACCCGGAGGAAACCCACGCAACCACAGGGAGAACATGCAAACTCCACACAGAAATGCCAACTGGCCCAGCCGGGGATCGAACCAGCGACCTTCTTGCTGTGAGGTGAACGTGCTAACCACTAGGCCACCGTGGCGCCCGCAGCAGGATGTCAATGATTGATCAGAGTTCACATCAGTAAAACATTTTCAGTAATGTTGACATTTACTGTCACCTATTGGCAGTTTTTTTGTATAGAGGATAATTTCTGTTAAATTTATTTAGTATTTTCATATTTGTAAATAAACTAATGAATTAATTTAAGTGATAATCTGTGATGGGTAAATTACTTCAAAAAAGGTAACTGAGTATTAATTGCATCATTAAAATGGCATTTATTGCTTTTCTAGTGACCATGTTTGAAAAGCAATTTCATTACTCAGAAACTGAATTTCTCTGTACTACTTAAAATCTCTATAAATAGCAACACAAATAAATTAAACTCCTTTATTTCTTTCCATTGAATCAAATATGAACTTTAGCTTTATTACAAATTTTAATACGTATTTTAATACCAAACATATTTTTTTAGTTTAGATACTTTAGTTGAAAATTAGGATTATTCAGTAAAATATATTTGTATAACAACAACAACAAAATACAACAATTACTCTGCTACTCTGAGCTGTTTAATAAATTTAACTGGATTTAATTTAATTTAATCTGTGGCCAGTACAATGTTTTTACCCAATGACAAGTAATTAGAGTAAAAAAAAACCTACTTTGCTTTAAAAAGGTGTTTTCTTATATAAGGAAGCCCTGAATATCCCGCAGCAGTCCGAAAGGATCAGTATCGCAATAGTTTAATAATATTCCTGTAGAATTAGCCTGCAGGAGCTGTACAGGAAAATATTCACAAATCTTGTGGGATTCTGCAGGACTGAGCAGATATGTGGAGTTTGGTATCCTACAGGATTTTTATCAGGACTTATTTTGTAAGGTTTAGGTACCCTATAATGTAGAAAAATATAAGTACACAAGACAGCTAAATATATGAGAAATATATAAAGTTTTTTATTTATTAATAATAAGAACCCTTTAGGAACTGTAACTGAATCACTTATTGTTGAGATCAGAGATACAAAGCTGTTCACTTGCTTTGTCTTCGATGAAGCTGCCAGCGCTAGATATATTATGTCTACAGTGCAAGTTATTGAATATTCACTTGCTTAATTATGAACTAACATGTACATAGAACATAACAACTGTCAGCCGATCCTCAGTTGTGTTTTGGTTGGATTAAGCCAAAATTTTGAGTTAAAGCCTTCTGAAAACCCAGCAAATAATTCACAAGATACTCTATGCATTATGTTTAAAAAAACAACAACAACGGAGAGAAAGGATCATATCTCTCATTCGCTATCTTTAAAGCTTTCTACTTTCTGTAGAGCTGCATCAAGTCAACCCTGAGCCCAGTGAAGCTATGACAGAAAAATATTACTGATCTTTCTGTGGACAAGGATGACCATAAAAATATGAAATATGCAACCCTAAACTGCAAAAAGTCTGTGTGTTTGTGTCACAATCTTTCAGAGATGTCCCACCGACCCTCACCTGCCTTTCTAGATTTATCCAGTAGACTAGTGTTGAGTGAAGCATCGTCACAGCTGCATTGCAGATGTGCCCTAGATTCAAATATATATATTTTTAAGGGCACGAAAAAAGTCTTTTATCATACTGAATGAATTTGAGATGAGAATGCATAGCACTTTAAAAGACTCCAGGTGTTTGTGCTTGGTTCAGTCTCAAAGAAAATGATCCAGCAACTGCCAATGTTAAAAATCTTTATCCTGGCGGTAAGAATTACAGTGTGGAAATTGCCAGGAAAGCTGCGACAATACTTGGATTTTCACACACATTACGTGACACAATTCATTTTATTGTTATTAGATTCGTCAAGCGATAATGCGATGTTGGGTCATGGAAAAAATATTGGGAACACTTACGGGATACATATTCAGCGTTTTTACTAACATGAACAAACAATTAACAAAACATTTAATACAGTATTACAAGATCTTTGTTAATGTTTGTTAATAATAATACAGTTTTTAGTTCATGTTAACTCATGGTGCATTAATTAATGCTAGCAATGACTGTTGGATTTTAATATTGCATTATTACTGTATATGTAGAACTATGGTCAATAAATGCTGCACACGCATTATTAGTTTATGTTATTAAATATATTAATTAAATGTCTCATATTCTAAAGTGTTACCAAATATTTGATCATACTTTACAAAGTAAATTAGTAATAGTTATCTCTGTTGTTAATTGAGAAAAATACCTCTTAAATTATGTTATAAGAAAACATACACAGTGGAGAATGCACAATGTAAGACTTCCAGGCCACTGATCATTTCCAATACAATTGCACATAAACTATTGGATTCTAAGGGCTATAGTCTCAAATAGCATACACAAAGGTGTCCAAGAATGAAAGGATCAGTGCTATCACATGCTGATTTGAAAACCCCAGAAATAAAATTCTCAGAGACATCAATGTCATGTTTTAGATACATTTTAATTTTCGGCTCATTGCCAAACAGTGCATTAGTTTGAAGGAATGATCGGTGCCATGCCTCTTGGCAAAACGGAGCAAATCAGAAAGCAAAATATTGATAGGTCCAGATTTATGTTCCTCAGCTCACTTGAAGGAGCTTGAGTATAATGTTATGTATTTGATTGTAAATGATTGGTAAATTACAGATACAGTTAGTTTAAAATGCTGCTGTCAGGCTTTTAAACTAAAAAACATGACCACACCAGTCTTATGCTCTTTGCACGGGTTGCCTGTGCACTATCGTGTCACTTTTAAAATTCTTCTCTTGGTTTTTAAATCACTTAATGGCTTGGCTCCGTCATACTGTAGCTGTCAGAACTGTTGACTGAACACCAGCCTGGTCGGTCTCTTTGGTTATCAAACCATAGACTATTATGCATCCCTAAGTCAAGGCTGAAAAGCAGGGGTGACTGTGCTTTCACAATAGCTGGTCGGAGATTGTGAAATGCTCTGCCCCTCTCTATATCACCTCTGTCTGTAACAAGTGACAACGCTTTGTTTTAGCTGTGATGTTATATATTTCTCTTTGGGATTTGTATTATGCAGCACATTGGTCAACTTTTTTTGTGTTTATTAGTTCTATATGAATAAAATTGACATTGACGTTGACAGATGAGATGCAGATTGCTAATCATTAAATGCAAAATTATGTTTGCATGACAAATGCTTACTAAAATGCAATGTTTTTTTAAATGTTCACATACAGATGAATTAAAAAAAAGGATAGACATTCACACAAAGTAGGAAACTTTTTTCAGTGGTTGCAAAGTAATTATGTATTCAATATAAATACCTACTTTTCCAGTTTTTCCCTCCCTTTCATTTTCCCCTTTTTGAACAGATCGTGTGAATTAAAGAATGAATGAATTATTCTTTAAGACAAAACTTGCTTTCAGTTGTGGGGTCTTAAGGTTGTATCATGACGGAAAAGTTTTCTTGGAATCTTCTAACATTAGAAAAGTATTGACTGTCACTGTAATCAGTTTAATTCTTTAATGATAAATTAAACTAATCATTTCTTATAAAAATGTACTGACCCCAGGACAGTGCTGTTCATGACAGTGTTGGAAAGGAGTCAGTTAAAAGTATTCAAAAGTTTTACTCCAGTAAATATTTTCCAGCAGATAAAATAGAACTGATCCTTTAAATGAAACTGATTTTTTTTCATTACTTTGCAAATCTGTTTGATATTTCTTAGGTGGAAGTACAGCATTTGATAAACTTCCATTTGTACAATCATAATCCTTTCTTATTTGTCTTCGCACGTTTATTATCATTAACAAGTTTTTGATGAAATGTCACACTTTGAGTACCAGCATCCTTAGGTGAAGTTACTTCTTGTATGTAAACTATTTATAAAAGCGAGTAGATATTGAGTCGCTTCTCAAACTAGACACTTTGGTGTAAAATATACCAGATAATAATTTTCAGTTATTAGTCTAATTTACATTTAGTTTGTGTTATAATAGTAAATATATTATATTGATTGCAACTTAGTTTTGTGCTGATTTACTGGACCTACCAACTCTCTTTGCACCTTCTGGGGACAATGAATAGTCTGGGTTTTTGTGGGGTTAGTGTACGACCTTGGCAGTGACCAAAGATGTTCTCACCTCCAATCTGTGCTGTAAATGAATTGTCAACAACCCCCAAAATATCAAAAACTTTTTATAGCACTCTCATCTTCTCAGTATGTGCACATATTGCATGCAATGTTTACGTAATACTTTTTTTTTTAGCTAGCTTAATGTTGATTGGATGACAAAATGTGCTGTAATACGTAAGAGACGCAAATGAGGAGTGGCAACTTTCAGATGCAACCAGTATTGTGTCACTACATTAATGTCACTTGTGATGACTTTAATGGGTCAGTTCCCTTTGAACTGATCTGTGTCCTCTAAGGGTCCAGTCTCAGGTGACACATTCTGCAGTTACAAGTAATAATGCACGCAGCAGTGTGTGTTTATCTGTGCGTTGGATGGTTTATTTTAGGACTGGCTCCATTACCAAGGCTGGGAAAAGTCTGCGTCTCATTGAGGGGAGACAGTAGTCTGCCACACCCATTAAAAGACACACACATGCATACACATACACACACAAACACGCACACACACAATCCCAGGCTACACCCCACAGCCTAAGGCCAGTTCCCAGACTCTTCCAGTGTATTTCCATCATACAGAAGCTGGTTAATGACAGACCCTAATAAAGACGTGACTGACTGAAGACTCACAATAAATCAATAAACCACTATTATGCTCTCATTTGAGATACACAATTACACGCCTCACACACACTTCCATGACTCCTAGAGAAAACTTTTGGATAAATGACGACATTGTTGAAGGGGATCCAGTATCGGTGGACTGTCTGTGTGTGGGTGTGTTTGTGTCACTATACACAGAAAAATATATATTATTGGTAATAATTTTTAAGGAAAGTGGTTGCAAACTATTTATTTGGACTGAATTTAAACATTGATTGATTGATTCATTCATTCATTTTCTTTTTGGCTTAGTCCCTTTATTAATCAGGGGTCGCCACAGTGGAATGAACCGCCAACTTATCCAGCATGTTTCACCCAGCAGATGCTCTTTCAGCTTCAACCCATCACACATACAGTACATTCACCCAAAACACACATACAGTACACTCTTGCACACGCTCAGATACACTATGGCCAGTTTAGCTGATTCAGTTCACGAGTACCGCATGTCCTTTGACTGTGGGGGAAACCGGAGTACCGAGAGGAAACCCAGGTGAACAGGAGGAGAACATGCAAACTCCTCATAGAAATGCCAACTGACCCAGGCGAGGCTCGAACCAGCGACCTTCTTGCTGTGAGGCGATTGTGCTACCTGCGCAACCTGTTCAACTGATTTAAGTTCAACCCATATAAATTGTTTGCAACCACAAACACAAAAAAAATTGTAAATCATTTTTTACAGTGTACCTGCATGCACACAGTGCAGTATTCAGTATAGATACTTTATGGATAACTGTACAATTTTAACCTTAAACCTGTTATGTAAAATGCAGATTGCAAATGAACCCATATCTGACAATTACAGATCTAAAAGATTTTTTTTAGGTCACACTTCATTTTAAGGAAGAATTTTTTCCTGTTAATAAATCATTAAATATGACTTGCACCTCAATAAACTCATATTTTCCTGTTTATTAATAGTTTTAAGGTAGTTAAAACTAGTTTAAGTTGGGTTTAGGTATTTAATTATGGATGTAGAATATGTGCTAATAAACAGCTAATAACTTAATAATAGGCAGGCCACTAGTTAGTGGGAATTGGCTCTTAAAGTGTTACCAATATTTATAATTAGCTTTTATTTAATATATTTTCAGTTTTTATTACAATTAATTGTTTTTTACATTGCAATACTAAAATTTATTAATTTCAGTACATATATTTATAATCTTTTCATTTATTAAAAAGTATGATCTATTCTATTATGAAAACACTGATGTTCAATAGCTATTATTTACTATAACAAAACCAAATGCAACATTTAATGGGATGAGAAAATGTGGGGGATTTCTTCAGGCTTTTCTAATCACGATGCCTGACATGTACAGACACACAATCACACATACTCTTTATTCTGAGAACAATATTTCACATTTTGTTGCCAGATAGTTATTGGGCACCTCTTTGATTTGTTTCCCATGTAAAATTTCTACAGTTTCTCCCAAATGTGTTTAGGCAAAGTGAGTGGGAGGAGCACTTCACATCTCAAGAACCAAGCTGTCAGTGAAACTATAGTCACTTAAATGTGAAATTGATGGAACATGATGCATGTTTCGCAAGATTTCTCTTTCAGTACGATATTTTATTGGACTGTCCAGCTTTTAATATTTGGAGAAAACTTTTTTTATGAAGTGATCTTGTTTAACGGGTTATTCAGTAAAGTTTTGCCAGAAAAAGTTTTCAAATTTTTACCATTTGTTAATGTACAAAAATCTTATGTAATATATCTACATATGTAATATAACTGTCTGCAAATTTTTATCAAATTTTTTATACTTGTATTTTCTATTGTTTTGTCACTGAAATAGTCAAACTGATCTGTGTGAGTGTCATATATAGTGTTTCAAGAGTTCACACTTAGCTGAATGATTAAAAGCTTGTTTGGCATGCTGTCCCGGGAGAGAGCCCTGAGCTCATAAGATCCTCGAGCTTGGGGCTCCCCCCGTTTGCTAAGCGAGAGGAGAGTTTGAGCCCAGGTAGATCTCGAGAACTCCCCTGCTTGTAGCTAATGAACGGATAGTGATTGCTATGGTGCCGATTTGGATTAGTCAATTAACTTAAGTTGCATGTTTTTGGACGGTGGGAGAAAACCTGGGAACCCGGGGGAAACCCACGCGAGCACGGGGAGAACGTGTAAACTCCACACAGAAACTTCGGCTGGCTTGGTAAGGACTAGAACCAGTGACGTTCTTGCTGTGAGGCAACAGTGCTAACCACTGGGCCACCGTGCCACCCATCTAGGATAGGAGGAGGAGTAGGGGTGGAAGGGGGATTCTTCAAAACAAAGATGGCTGTGATATGGAACTTAGGGTATTTATTGTGGCTTAGGAATCATCTGATTGGTGAATTATAAATTGAATAATGCGGGAGCAGCTTCAAGCAATCATCTGCACGTGATCCTCTTGTAATTAGTTTATAAATAAACTTAACTTAATGCATTTTTATTTTTCTGTAATGGCAGGTATTGTAAGTTTGCACAATCACTTTACTGATTTAGTGAGGTTAGTGAGTTTCCTTTGAAGAAACACACACATGCACATGTTCAGTGATCAGGAGCAGAACAGCTGAGGAATGACGGGACTCATCTGAGGGCAACAGCTGCAACATAACTATTGCCATAGATATGAGAGAACAGATACAGTATATAGCCAGATACACTCTACACTTGCAGATCACACTGTAAGGTTACAGATCTGCAACATGCATTAAGGGGACACTTATTTCCTAATGACATTTCACAAATCAAAGGAATGCTATATTTCAAGGATTGATGATAAGGTTATTCTGAACACGATCTCTTTCCAGTTTTAGAATGTCAATCTACACGCTTAAGAATAATGGTGCTTTTTGGCCTTAATGGTTTCTATTGCACAAGATATTCTATAGGAGAATTAGCAGAAAGTAGAATAAGTTTAAGATGTTAACACTTTTTCATTTAAGGGCCAATTCTCACTACTGGCATATTACAGTACCTGCATGTTATTAAGATATTGGCTGTTTATTAGTACTTATATATAAAGTACATATTCTGCATGATCGTATTTTACTTCCCTAAACTAAACCTACTGTAGTTATTACCTTAATGATCAGCTAATTGGTGTCTAGGGCAAAAGTCAGTTTATTTTTTGTTAACAGAAAGAATTGTACCTTCAGTAAGTACAAAAACAGTAAGAAACTAAATTATGGAGATATAGAATTTATGTAATACAAACTAAAAGCAAATACACAATATCGAAAGACTTTTGATATAGAGTATGTGGCTGTAGAAAAAAAAGTAGAAATGATAAAAATATAAAAGACCTGTCTGTACAAACAGAAACATAGAAGTGTTCATGAGAACAAGGAGTTTTTTGATTATCCTATATTGTGACCTGGGTGGTACTGTGGCTCAATATTTAGCACTGTCACCTCACAGCATAAAGGTCACTGGTTCGAGCCCCGGCAGGGCCAGTTGGCATTTCTGTGTTACAGTAAGTTGTGCTCCTGTTTCCCCCAAAGTCCAAAAACATGTGGGTATAGGTGAATTGAATAAACTAAACTGACCATAGTGTGTGTACAGTATGAGTGTGTACAGTGTTTCTCAGTACTGGGTTGCAGCGGAAAGGGTGTGAAACATTTTCTGGATAAATTTGCGGTTCATTCTGCTGTGGCAACCCCCGATGAATAAAAGGACTAAGCTGAAGGAAAATTAATTAATGAATATTGCACAAATAATAAAATATTGCACAAAATTCCCATAAAGTATTTTTTTTAATGTGTTAATTTGAGTAACGATGCATTGTCAAAATATCCCCATCACTGTTATCCATTGTGAATGTTTGTAAAACTGAACAGGTAATGTGCATGTGCATAAATCTTCAAAGGTTCTTTTGAGACATCACCAAAACACCTTGTTTTCCCCACCTTTTGGAATCTTAGTTATTAAAAGTGCCCCACGTATGCTTTTTGTAAATTATAATATAGGTGCATATTTCTGTATAAAGCCACACTGAAAGTGACCAGACTTTCAGTTTTGATTACGAATGAATCATTTATTACATCTCTTTTGGCAAATTCAGTGTAGATGTGGAAACTTCATATCTGAGAAACCATCACTAATGCATTCTCAATGATTCACGCTTCACATTGAGGTACAGTAGCCTGGAGCATTCACTAGTTCAGTGCTTCACACAAAGGCAGCTGAGATACAGCAGAGTTTCTCAAACTAGCTTCTGATGCTGAACTTGCAGCCCACACAAAGTTACAGTACAAGGGGACGTTACAGTGCATCCATCATTATCCATAAATATGTCCAACTTGCTTATAGACACAAAGACCAAAGGAAGGAGAACAAGCAATCTTAACATTTGCTGTAACACAATACTTGTATTTGAAAAAGTGCACAGACTCATGGTTTGTTTATGTAAAGGAGTAATGATTCATTGATAGGTTGATGGTGGCAGCTGCCTGTATGACGACTGACAGCTGCGTTGAAAAAGACAGCTGAATGATCGCTCAGACACATGTATGTGCTCAAGACACACACACTAATGTACACACACACACTGCTTTTTACTGTGTTTGGATTACAAAAACAATAAACATGCACCTTATCATACATAAGGGGCTATTTGTTACATACTTTTTCCTTCAGTGGTTTTACATGTTGATTTAAAAAAAGATCTTAAATGAATGGATATTTGTTAACACCATAAAACAATCTAAATTTGGCTCTAAACGTTAGTTATAGCTTTAGTTTAAATGTACAAAATAATAATTATTATAATGATTAATTTATTTATTAAACAAAATGCATATAGAATGAAACTTTGGATTCACATCTTTTTGTTGAATTTCTGTAAGCACAATAAAACTAAAATAAGTGTTTAAGCACGGAATGGCTTATGGTAATATTATATGAAATATTACATTTACTGCAAGTGTTTGTGTTCATGAAATACTTCAGTAAATACTTGTAAGTGCTTAATTTGCATTTATGTTGAAGAGGCTTTGTGGTTACATTGTGTTAAATTGTGCAGACTGTGGTGTATGGTGTGTAATTCACTGAACAATAGCTGCAAAAACTCTCTTTATACATATTGAGGCCAGTCTCTACTTGCATGTCTTGTGCACTGTATCTGTTAAAATTAATTGAACCTAACATGTATTGATTTTTGTCAATAATATCTTGTTGTGCAGACCTAAATTGTTTACTTGTATTTGTAAAGTGTATTCTGAAGGTAGACTCTAGCTTAAAGGCTGTATTGTGTTCTCAGGACAAGGGCATGTTCTAAAAATATGACCAACCTTGAGCTTTAACCAGCACATCATCATCATCATCTGTGAGTAACTTCTACACCTGGTCTTGAATCACACAGATTCAGACACAGCCGTCTGATGGAGTGTAGATAGAGTGGTATGCTTAACAATCCGTTATGAGCCGAGCTTCAATTAAGAGCTGCTCTTGGATCAGTTTTTCCCATTATGTGGCTAATCTTCTCCATTACACATATAGCAACTGTGCAGACCTCATTTAAGTGGCCTTTGATGGAAATGACCTGTGTTTGAGACTCTGCTGTAGTTGTACCATCAGCATTAGAGTAGATAAGTGGAGACGAGTGGAGATAAGTAGGCCAGAGATTTTTTGATATGTCTCTATGCAGTCCACTCAAATATGCCATTAACATATATTAGGGATGTGTCTGTAGTTGTTGTTCAGTTCTCTTGGTGTCCAGTTCAGTTTGCTTAAATGTGACCATGGACCACATTTATTTATTTATTTTTCTGAAATTTGAGATTTACACCTCAGCTTTACCTCACTCAAAAATTCTAATTCATTTGTTTTCTGTTCAGTCCACCTAAATTTGTAAACTATTAAGTTAACTTAAGAATTTTGTGTTGGGACAACGTGAAGGAATTGTGTTAGTCCACCTACCTGGTTAGGGGATTTGTAGTTCTTTGCATGCTTTGTGTATGATTGAATTAAGCGTGGGAAATGTTGACAATAAAATGAATCTTAGGTGTTTAAAGTTAATCGAAAGACTTGTTAGAGTTTAAGCTTCACTTTAGTTTGAAGATTTAGAAGATTTTCATGGAATGCTTTGCGTTTATCAGATTACCACCTTGCAAAAGCAGCCATTCTTTAGGTGTTGGCAGGTTAATTAGTTAAAATGCAGTTTGTTGCTTTGCTCAGTGAGCGATAACTGTCCTAAAATTAATTCTGAGATCAGTGTCAATCAACTGTATATGTAACTTATGAAATGCTTAAAATTTGAACTTATCCTAAATAAACTATAAGAGTATAGTTTATTTAGGATAAGTTCAAATAAAACTAAGAGACTTTGAAATGTACAACCCTTATTAGACCTTTGAGTTTAAGTTAAATAAAAATACAAATGTATTTACATTTTTATTTAATAAAATCATGTTCACCAACTCAATTGCATTTAATTGTGTACAGTAAATAGTTTTTTTTTAGTTGGTGCTAAAAAAACTTATTGGATGGAAATCCTGCCCTCAATTAAATTAAGTTCATCCAATGAGTTATTTTTTTGAGTGCTGGATGCTGAATACATAAGCTTCCCATTGATGTATACTTCATCAGGATATTTGACAGAACTATTTCAATATGGAGTCTGACAGTTCTAAAAAGTTTTTGTCATATGTTCAGGAAAATTACAAAAAAAATCTTTACGGAGCACGGTTGTTCTTAAAATTCAATTAATGTTTATTGCCATAAACAAACATTTATTAATTGACCCATTCAATGTATCTTTGACTATTGCCAACATAAGTTAAGGTTTTGTGGTCCAGGGTCACTAATATAGATGAATTACTGCACTGATGAGTGAAAACCTTACAGAGTTTGTGATGAATGATGAGGTTGTTTCTTCATGCAAAACCCATTTGAGAATTGAGGTGAAGTTTTTAAACTAATTTCGAGAGGAGCGTGTGATATTATTGATCATGACTGGTCTCTTATGCGTAATAATAAGTAATAATCCAATCAGATTGATCCAAGCCTTCTATAAATAGACTGATTTCACCCTACTGCCTTATCTTTGTTTTGGAAGAATCCCCCTTCCCCAACTCTCGAGACCTACCTGATCTCAAACCCCCTTACATGCTAAAAGACCTGACTCTCCTTCGGGGGCAGCATGCCAAACCTGCTAATAGTGTCAAGCAATATCTAAGTGTGAACTCTTGAAATTATATTTATCTGCTTTGTTTTAGAGGTTTTGTGAAGGTGGTCACTTTAGACCCTGAGGACAAACTGAATATACAGTATTCTTAGACCACATACATTGTTAGATCAAACCTTAACGTACAAAACAAAGCTGTGTTTTGGAATGAATGTGCAAATTGTATGTGTGTACTGAGATCTTTTAAAAGAAGAACTTTTTAAATGTGTAAAGGTTTCAAAACAGCATCAGGAGTTTCACATATAAACAAAGATATGCTATAAAAAAGTGGTCTCAAACTCTATTCCTGGAGGGCTGCAGCTCTGCATAGTTTAACTCCAACCCCCTCCAACTCACACCTGCTTGTCTCCAGTAGTCTTGGACACCTTGATCAGTTGGATTAGCTGTGTTTGATTAGGGTTGGAACAAAACTGTGCAGAGCACAGCCCTCCAGGAATTAAGTTGGAAATCTTTGCTATAAAAGCAGTGTTTCTCAACCATGTTCCTGGAGGACCACCAACTCTGCACATTTTTCATGTCTCCTTAACCAAACACCCCTGACTGAGATCATCAGCTTATTAGCAGGGACTGAAAGACCTGTAATAGGTGTGACAGACAAAGGAGACATCTGAAACATGCAGTGTTGGTGGCCCTACAGGAACGTGGTTGAGAAATGCTGCTATAAAGAGATGCTTTTCTGATGCATGTGTTAAACTACGATGGGCAACATCACAGAAAGCAGAAAAAAGTATGCTTGAGCATTTTATTAATTATATGATAACATCTTGTGACAGTCTGTTTAGATGCTCTTAGATGACTCTTGCTCTTTTTCAATGGTCTTAGTCCAGTTGTTTGGTGCACACCTGTGTGTGGATGGCAGGGCTTACACTTCTTCAACTAAATCTCACTAGAAGGGCAATCATGCCAGAGTTCATTATAATCAAGTGCGAACACACCTTTAATCTATTTGTGTTGGAACTACTTTAATAACATTTTTTGCCGTTACCTGAAACTAGGCTGGGGATTTCTAGTTTCTGTTTGCTTTGCATGGGATTTAATAGAAAGTGTAAATGCTTATCTTGTGTTATTTTGAGCACGAATGCTGTTTAATATCCAATTATGATGGGATTTAGTTTCCTTTCTGTTATTTCTACTTAAGCCAGTGTAATTTGATGTTTTAAATGATGAGTAATTATTTGGCACTGAATTTGGGGTATAAAATAGAGAATCTGACTCCAGACTTACAGTTATATAATTTATATATGCATATATTGTACATATATGTCAAATATATGCATATATTTGTACATTGTTGTCATTTTAAGTTTATTTACTATTAAAGCAGAAACCTGAGAATGTGAATTGTCTCAAAACTGTGCTACAGTAGGACGTCCAGCATGAAGATTGAGACATGATGCCACATGAATGTCTGTATTGCCATTCTCCTAGAAAGAGAGACGGGAATAGGTGTGTGTTTGCATGAGTGTCGAATAGCTGTTTACCTTGCTTTTCTTTTCTGCATTACTCTCAAATGGATCCACCCTAAAATTGAGAAAAAGAAAGAAAGAATTGTTTAGCTTGTATTTATTATGTGGGATAACACTGGACATGAGATTGTAATCTCATCAGCGGTGCAGTGAACGTAACACCCTCTGTGTCAGGGCCTGGAATGACACAGGTCTTTTCTTGTCCCAACATCAAATGAAAATCACTCCAGCAGCTTTTTCTGGATGGAGATTTAATTCTGGGGTGTGGCGTGCGTTGTATGTGTGTGCATGTTCAAAATGTGATCCGTGCTGCTACATGATTTTTTGTAAGCAAAGATCAACTGAACACACGCATGCTCGGATGCGTTTGTGGGATTTAAGCTCATGACTCAAACTGTGTTTTGTATGATTTAATTTACATTTGTTGTTAAGTTTGAAAATAATTTAACATATCTTTATATTTAAAGAAACACCATTTTAGATATACACTCACCGGTCACTTTATTGGGTACACCTTTCTAGTACCAGGTTGGACCATCTTTTGCCTTCAGAACTGCATTAATCCATCGTGGCTTAGATTCAACAAGGTACTGGAAGTATTTCTCAGAGGTTTTGGTCCATATTGACATGATAGCATCACGCAGTTGCTGCAGATTTGTTGGCTGCACATCCATGATGCGAATCTCCTGTTCCACCACATCTCACAGGTGCTCAATTGGATTGAGATCTAGTGACTGTTGTGGCCATTTAAGGACAGTGAACTCATTGTCATGTTCAAGAAACCAGTCTGAGATTATTTCATTATTTTATGACATGGCACTTTATCCTGCTGGAAGTGGCCATCAAAAAATGTGTACTCTGTGTTCTTTGTAATCACATTGTGGACAGACTGCCAATGAAAAGTTGCTGTTTTCTAAGCTATATGGCTAGGATCTATACTCTCATCAAATCGAATTTCTGAGCCAGATGCTAATGGTCTAATCCAATTCAATGTTTTAGGCTAAGCTAAGCGCTCCCACCAAACCCAGAGATCAACTGTACGGATTCAAAAATGATAAAAACCCAACTGTTTAACTATAGGCGACATGTGAAATGAGCCTATTTTCTATAAAAGTGGAGTGTGTATTCAATCCTGTAACTCTGAAACATGATGAACATATGCTCGAAACATCGGTTATGTTTTCTGTAATAATGGAGAAGGTTTGATGTAGACCCGCACACCTCTTCATTTATGGCACAAGTAAAGCGGGCAGATCAAAACATGTCCAAGAATGCAGAGCAGGAATTTAATGATTAATCAGGGTAATAATGCGATCACTGTCCCTCCATTAACTAGAAACTCATGCCTTGCATGGCCAAAAGCTTGGGGGAAGGAGATGTGGTTTGGAGTTTTTTTTTCCTGCTTTAAGTGTGTTGTTTAATAAACATGCAGTATTTCATTGTCTGCTTTTAAACCACAGTAAGTAGTGGTGAAAGTTTGAGCATGAGAGGAGTTTCGATTGGCAGCTGCTGTAGTTTTCTGCCAGCACTAGCTGAATGAAGAGGAATTCTGGGATGTGTTCAATGCCAGCATGTAGTCTTAAGCCTGCAGTGGGTCTTCAGCAGCTGTTACCACAAACAATTAAGGTATTGAAGCAAGCAAAATACAGGCTCATCCTCAGTCTTCTACCCAACAAGGGTCTTTCATTATTCCATGCACTAGTCTGTCTTTTAAAAGAAGTTAAAACGTTTAACAATCTTAAAGGCATAGTTCATCCAAAAATGAAAATGTACTCATTATTTACGGTGACCATTTACATTTTACTTTTTAAAAGCCTTTTTGAGTTTTTTTATTCAGCTGAAAACCTGTAGCCATTGACATTGATATTGAAAAACAAATACTGTAAAAGTCAATGCTTACAGATTTTCTGTTTTCTTTAAAATGTCTTATTTTATGTTTAACCAGCCGATCTCACGAGGAAACGTAAGTATTTTTACGTTTTGTCAGTTTAGTGGCTAATTCGTATGAATTCGGTATTGAAGTTCAGTCGTACAAAATTGTATGATTTTAAAAATCAGTCGTGGCACCCAACCCCACCCCTTAACCCAACCATCATTGGGGGAGAAGCAAAGTATAAGAAAATCATACTAAATTGTATGAATAAGATCATTCGAATTCATACGAACTAGCCACTAAATCATAAAGTTACAAAAAGCAGTGAGATTTTGTTGGTTTAACAGAAGAAATAAACTCAAACTTGTTTGGAACAAGTGAAGTGAGAGTGAACAGTAAAAATATTTATGAGAAGAACTATCCTTTTAGCACATATACTTGCAAAAGTACACTGCCTGATTGGTTGCTTTCATTTCCAAAGACTTGCATTGCATTTACTGTATGTGAAATCAAACTTAAAAAAACAAAACAAAAATTCTGCCCGTTGAAACTAATTTACAAATTTAAAACTTATTTACAATGAGCTGAAACAACACTATTTTTGAGGATTTTTTGGCACAACTTAATTATTTCGTGTTCAGCCCACTTAACTTTGCTAAAACAATTACTTTATCTTAATTGATTTTTGTTGGGACAACAATCAAGGGATTGTGTGGAACTCAACATTTTTAGAATTGTTTGTTAGGTCAAACAAGTATGTTTACAAATTTTTATTTTATTTGTTGTCCACTATGAAAGGACATATTTTCTAGTTTATGCGGGCCTTTGATTCTAATTATTTACAACCTAAATTAGATCTACAGAATTTTATCTAATCTTTTCCAAAAAACAAAGAATTTCATATTGAACTGAACATTGCTGGAATGTTAAGGGCTCCCAGCTCCCAGCATGGATACACAATGTGTGTTGTATTGGAATATGCTGTTTTCATTCATTCATTCATTCATTTTCTTTTTGGCTCAGTCCCCCCATCAATCCGGGGTCGCCACAGCGGAATGATCCGCCAACTTATCCAGCATATTTTTACGCAGCGGATGCCCTTCCAGCCGCAACCCATCTCTGGGAAACATCCACACACTCATTCACACTCATACACTACGGACAATTCAGCCCACCCAATTCACCTGTACCGCATGTCTTTGGACTTGTGGGGGAAACCGGAGCACCCGGAGGAAACCCACGCAACCACAGGGAGAACATGCAAACTCCACACAGAAATGCCAACTGACCCAGCCGAGGCTCGAACCAGCGACCTTCTTGCTGTGAGGCGAACGTGCTACCCACTAGGCCACCGTGGCGCCCCTATGCTGTTTTATGACTTTAATATTTTTTCTTGATTGTTAGTGTGTTGTAATGTAAACAAAAATCTCTAGGGTAATGAGGGAGGCATTTGGGGAATGTATAAATTAGTCATACTTAGGACAATTATTAAGACAAGCGTTATAAGATCAACAATTAAATCCCTAATGAGTTCTTAATACTTTCAGCTAAACTCAAAGTGTGCAGACAACTTAAAAGGAAGGTAACATTTACAGCTCTCTTTCTTCTTCAGATTTTCACTGTTCGTCATTCTCAATCTGCTTAAAAACAGGAATGTGAGGTGTACTTCAGGTTTCAGGTACTGAAGTCTGAGCTGCCAGATGCCTGTTGGCTGCTTCCTCTGTTGGCAGAACAAATGTGTTCGCTAAATTCTTTTCTTTATGTCTGTGCATGCAGCTTGAATTGTGAACCTAATACAACTGCTGACTCAGCAATAAAAAATACAGCTTATCACACAAAAAATAATCAAAGCTCCCTCACTCCAACGTGCATAAAAAAAAAACCTTCCTGGTAAACCTTGACATCATAAGTCAGATACATTTACTGTCCCTCCGTACAGTAAACTTACTAGCACCTGCTCTCTAAATGAAGTATATATTACAGTACGCTGAGAAAAACACAGTCCTAAAATAGACACCTTTCCACTACCACAGACGTACCAGTGAGAGAGAGAGAGAGCCACAGGACAAAGTCATTTAAGCTCAGAGTTCAGACCAAGGGCATCAGGCCACCTAACAGGACCTGTGGGTGTAAAACCACAGACGATGTTTGTCACAGGACGATCTCTTAAGCAAATCCTTTCTTTTCTACATAGGAAATACAATAGGAAAATGATTAGAACTACATTTTGTTTCGTTCCGATTGGCTATTGAATGGATTGATTGTATCTGTGCGTGGTGTGTGATAACCAACATCTTGTGTTGAAAGTTTAAGTGATCTGTCTTTAATTTTAAAGCAATTCTTCCATGTGTCTAAATATGCCTACTTCCATAAGGGGGAAAAGTATGTTATCTAAGTAGTATGTCTGAATTATAATATTTATAGTAGAGTAAGAGAAAAATAACCTCGTATTTCTGTAACATGCATAACATGTTTAAACCAAAAGTATTACGCATTATTCAATTCAATTCATGTTTATTTATGTAGCGCTTTTACAATGTAGATTGTGTCAAAGCAGCTTAACATCGAAGTTCTAGTAACGTCCAGATTATTAAAGTACATTATACTGTATGTGATAAAATTATTTGGTTTTATTTGGTTGGGGTTAAATCTAAATTCAGAAAGGTCCTCCAAAAGTGGGGTGAAAGTGCTCTGATGTAGAGCTCTAAATTGCTGTTGACTTGAAATTTTCCACCAAAGAAATCCATATAGGCAAAGAAAACAAATCTAATTAGTTTAAGAATAAAGTTATTTGTATTAAAATGAAATGACAGGGAAAAAGTATTGAACACATGAAGAAAGGGAGCTGTAGAGAGGCAGTGAAAGCCTAGCCAGCAGCTCAAATCTCTCAGTAGTTCTTCAGCAACCATCTGCCTTTTATCATTGTAAATTAATATCAGCTGCTTCGGTCTAACATCTCCATTAAAAGGATGATGAAGATGATACCAGGGTGGACATATCAGCAAGATAATGATACAAAACACAGCCAAGGAAACTCTTGTATACTTTCAGAGAAAGAAAATCAAGCTGTAGAATGGCCCAGCCAATCACCTGACCTGAATCCAATAGAGAATACAAAATAAAGATCAGATTTGGTAGACAAGACCCACTGATCCATCAAGATTTTACCCTATTGATTTGAAAAAAAATCCCACCTGAGCAATGCAATACTCTCCATATGAGAGTCGTCTTTAAGCTGCCATCATTAAACAAGCTTTTTATATAAAGTATTAAATACATTTCAGAAGTCAGCACTTTCTCCTTGTGTCATTTCATCGTTATTACATATAACAATTTTTCAGATTTTTTTTGTTTGTTTTATTTTTAATGTTTATGTTGTTTAGATTTTTTTTTACCAAAATCTGGTTCAATTCCATGTTAACAGCTCCTTTAAAAATATTACTTCCAGGAAAAAAACATAATGTCTTCAAAACTTAATGTATACCAACTCTATATAATGGGCTGCCACGGTGGCATAGTGGGTAGCACATTTGCCTTACAGCAAGAAAGTTGCTGGTTTGAGCCTTGGCTGGGTCAGTTGGCATTTCTGTGTGGAGTTTGCATGTTCTCCTCGTGGTCGTGTGGGTTTTCTCGGGGTGCTCCGGTTTCCCCCACAAGTCCAAAGATATGCGGTACAGGTGAATTAGGCTAAATTGTCTGTAGTGTATGAGTGTGAATGAGGGTCTATGGATGTTTCCCAGAGATGGGTTGCAGCCAGAAGGGCATCCGCTGCGTAAAACATATGCTGGGTAAGTTAGCGGTTCATTCCGCAGTGGCGACCCCAGATTAATAAAGGGACTAAGCCGAAAAGAAAATGAATGAATGAATGAACTGTATATAATATAAAAAGCGCTATAATGACCATAAATATACTGAGGATCATACAAGTCATCAGTTTTAAACTAAAAACAATCATTAGTTAATTATGTTTACTACTCTGAAGCAAACATACAGTGTAGGCTATGTTACTTTTATATAAAACTAAAAAATGGCTGATAAGTTTATAATTTACTGTCACTTTAATGCAGATGTGTGTTTATACATTTTTGTTAGTTGTTATTACATGATTAATTTTTTGTTTTCTAATAAATTTTTTTAAAAATATAAATGGATTTAAAATGTGTACACGTACAGTATACGGTCAAGCACGAAATTATTCAAACCCCTGGAAAAAATCTGAATTAAAGTTACTTTTATTCAAGAAGCAAGTTTTTTTTATTATTATTATTTTTAAATAAACTAAATAATGTAAAGTCAAAATATTAAGTCAAAATCACTGAATAAGTCAAAATTTACCAGGGATATGAATAATTTCAGGCTTGACTGTATGGTCTACAGCAGGGGTGCTCAATCATGATCCTGGAGATCTACCTTCCTAGTTCAGCTCCAACCCTGATCAAACACACCTGAACCAATTAAATAGGACCTGAACAGCGCTTGATAATTACAGGCAGGTGTGTTTGTTGCAACTGAAATCTGCAGGAAGGTAGATCTCCAGGACCAGGATTGAGCACCTCTGGTCTACAGCTATTAATAAAGAAACAGGTTATAATTAGATTTTAAAAATGACAATGATTTATGCATAATATTTATGTTAATATTGCATATATTAACATATTATGCATAATATTTAATATGAATATCTACTATTTAAATTCTTGTATTTTGTACAGAGAATTTAGCTCGCTATAACCACAAAATAATGCAGTTTTGATTAACCACACAACAAGAAAACGCAACAATAGATTTTTATCATTTACGACATCTGATAACTCAGCATCTTAAGGAAACACGATTATGGGGGGACTCAATTCGTCATCACACCAGCATCATAACACAGTACCAAACCTTCATTTAGTTTTTCTTTTTCTACTTTTTTATTTCCCATTACTATCTGAACTATCATTGCTTTCACTTTTGATTAACAGTAATTTAACATCCTTGTGGACTCTAGAGCTCTGAACAGAAGTGTCCTGTTTACTGGTTGTCTGAATTGTGACTCATAATGCTACACATTTACTTTCCCAAAATCTTTGAAGCTTTCTTTACACCCTCATCCGCCAGAGACATCCGGTAATCCGAGGTGAATGTTTCTGAAAAGAAATGGAGGAATTTTTGATGTGGGAGTGTCTTTTTGTCTTGAGAGCGAGGATGAGTTCGAGCAGGTTAATCTTTAAGAGAGATGATACACATCGTTACTCTGACTGAGTCAAAACAAAACTCTTGTTATCGGCCTCTTCAAATCAGAGGATTCTTCTTTTGACTCGGTGGGATTTCACCGTCATGCATGATGTCAGCAGCTGACAGACTAGCAGTGAGCTGTATTTTCAGTGTTAAAGGAAGACACCCGTAAAGACCACATAGGAAATAAATATGTAAACTTCATAGGTACAAAAAAGTCTTTAATAAATACTTGTTGGGAAAATCAAACAGATGACAAATGAGATGCCAGATTCAGTATGAGCATCAGTGCACGTAGAACGAATCACAGACAGGAATTTAATGGATTTTTCAGGTTTTGATGGAGATTTTCTGTTTGAGGGGAGTGTTTCTGTTCATTTATATTGCAACTATTTAAGGAGTGGCCTGATTTAGAATGTCACGCTTTCCATATTTTTCCAATTACTTCTATATTCAACAGTAATATTTTCGGTGCTCATAGAGACACCAAATAAAACACAACAGTGAAAAAAAAAAACATATATTGTTCCCTTCATTCAGCCACAGCAACATGCACTGATACATCTTTCTGACCTTTAAAACAAAAAAAAAAAATTGACCCCAGACATATTTGACAGAACTGCTCATGAATCAAGAAACAAATGTAGCTTTGTTGTATTTTTGTTTTCATGGTGTTATTTCGTTAAAATCGCATTATACTAATATAATACCATTTGAAAGTATCAAATCTGATAACTCACTTTTGATTGATTTTGAATTTATAGAATAATACCAAGCGGTCATGTTATGAAAACATTAATAATAAAAGCGTTTGACTGTCTATACTGTAAAAAAATGCTGGTTACACATAATCGATTTGTGTTGGGACAACATGAAGAAGTTAACTTATGAGTTTTTAGAAATTTAAGTGAATTGAATCTAAAATAATTAAGTTGTCCCTTAAAAAGCCTCAGTATGTGTTGTTTCGGCTCATTTTAAACAAGCAGTTTGAACAAGCGGCAAACACAATTTTTTAGTGTAGATCATGACTGACATTGGCTTGAAAATGCAGGTGTCGGACTTCAAACACACAACATGTTTGTGTCATAGGTCTTTCAGTCTTTCTCCATTGTAGACCTTCAGAGGAAGGCGCCGTTTGATCAGTGGCAAAACATTTGTTGTTTGTCTTTTACCTTCAGCATGGTCAGTGTGTTTAACCCCCAGTCAACATTCATTTGAAAAGTCAACAGCACAGATAATCTATTTTATCAGATCAAGCCAGATCATCTAATGTTTAGAGCATTTCTTACAGAGTCCCCACGTAAAGACTACCTGTGGCCATTTTCCATATTTATATAGAAAACATTTTCTGAACATAAATAAAAGGAATGACACTGTTAAACAAAGAGAGCGACTGAAAGAGAGAATAAGCAGTAATTCTAAGTATGACAATGGTAAAATGGTGTCACATAACTTACTAAACTCAAATATACACAGCTATGTCTTTTCACTATTTACATATGTACATATGCATATTTTAGTCATTATAATGAATTGTCTCTCAGTGATTGAGAAAGAAATATCACTGTCCTCTGCTGTGTGACTAAAAACCACACAATGATGCATTTAGTGATTCTATCCATTAGAACTGTTGGATGTACTGTATTTGGCTGTTAGAGAAAAGAAAAAAAGTCTGACTTGTAAAGAGCTTTTAGAGTTAGTGTATCAGTCAGAATACTCTTTTACTGTTTGGACTGTGTGTACCAATTTCCAAAGAAGGTGAAGGTGAAAGTAAACCTTTCATCTAAATGCCCCATTTACACGAGGCTTCAGCGTCAACGCTTGACAGAGGGTGTGTCTGAAGTTGGGGCTGACGCGATCGTCACAGCAGCGTCAGCCAATGAAATTAATCAACAATCGGCTACTGTCTGGGCTGGTGTATTTGCATACAGCGATCTGATTGGCTGACGCTTCCATTGGCGCTTGAAAAGTTGAGAAAGTCCCAACTCCTGCATCAAGCAACGGCGCTGAAGTGGCGCCGACGGATCCAGAATGCAGTTCGGCAACGCCTGATGTCACCCATTCAAAGTAAATGGGAAGCGTTGACGCTGATGCCCCGTGTGAATGGGGCATAACAGTCTAAATAAGAAATTCACCTAAAATATCAAAATTCTTTCATGATTTACTCAATGTCATCCTTCATGTCATTCCAACAATTAGTTGGCTGCAGACTACTAACTAACTACTAAGAGATTATGCCCATACAAACCCACTTTTGGTGTTCAAAATTACAGTCAAGATACACTGAAGACTGAAAAATGACCAATAAACATACATATGGGTCCTGATACAGTTACTTTCAGAGCTGCTATTGCATTTGCATTTGTAGGAGTTTCTCTTTTGGATATTAAATTAATCATGCAGTGTGGTTTTGCTAGTGTTTGAGATCGTTAGTTAAGTGTTTTTTGCAAAAAAAAAAACATTCATTCATTCATTCATTTTCTTTTCGGCTTAGTCCCTTTATTAATCCGGGGTCGCCACAGCGGATTGAACCGCCAACTTATCCAGCATTTGTTTTACGCAGCGGATGCCCTTCCAGCTGCAACCCATCTCTGGGAAACACATTCATACATTCTCATTCACACACATACACTATGGACAATTTAGCTTACCCAATTCACCTGTACCGCATGTCTTTGGACTGTGGGGGAAACCGGAGCACCCGGAGGAAACCCACGCAACCATGGGGAGAACATGCAAACTCCACACAGAAATGCCAACTGGCCTAGCCGGGGATCGAACCAGCGACCTTCTTGCTGTGAGGCGAACGTGATACTCACTACGCCACCGTGGCGCCCCAAAAAACCCCCAAAAAAACACAAATATACCTTTTTTTTTTTTTACCCCAGATGACAGTATGCTCAAACACTGTTGAGTTTCTCTCAAAAAGTTGTGCAATAAGAGTAACTTTTTACTCATTTAAAACAAGAGTATGCACAGCTACTGAAATCAGGTAGTCGTGTACAGTATGCACATGCTATCCTGGGGAAAAAAATGTAAGTGGAACTACATGCAGCCCATATGTATGCATAAAGCAAAGTATTTGTGCTTTTATGGCCCATTTTATATACCATTTAGTAAGTCTCAAGACTTTGGAGTACAACACAAATTATTTAGACCAATTTTATGATACTCTTTCAATGGAGCTTTTCGAAACTTTAAGAGTGACAAACCACACTCTTATAAAAATTTGTGTCACACAGATGGAATAAAGTCACGTATGTTTGGAATGACATGAGGTTGAGTACATGGTGACAGAATCTTTCTTTAAGTAGGTGAACCAGCTCTCTATTTCCCCTTTTCCACCAGCATGAACCAGGTGATATTTTGGAGCCAGTGCTATGGCTGGTTCATCTGGCAAGCCGACTAAGAACTGCATTGCTTTTCCACAGGCTAGAGAGCCACCGTAGAGCCAGGTCTGATGACACTGAATACATCCCATCTTTCCCAGCAACCCAAATGCAGAAGTGCCAAATACAAACGCAGCTCCAATGATGTGTTGCTATTAATTAGTGATGCAAGATTTCCTAAACATTGAAGTTCACAAATGAGTTCATTTCTTGAGGATTTGTTTGCTCACAATACCACCTGATGACCCAATAGAGTAAAACAAGCAGATACGTTAACGATGACCTCATGAGATGTGTGATACACTATTTTGAGCCAGTTAAGTATTAAATAACAATGAATCTATAAAAACTATAAATGTGCTAACAATTAATGTGCTTTGTTTAAAGACTGATTTAAACTTCTGTGTCAAGTGCACGCAGATGGTCCAGTGCAGCCTTTGCACAGTCGCATACCTTTCGCCATGGCTGACGCTGACACACACCTCTCATAAAAATTTAACCACTCATCCCGACGATGTGTATCGCAAGCTCTGTGATTGGTCAGCTCAGTAGCATTGACGAGTGTGGACGGCGCTGAGAGTCACATGAGAGGAGCGAGCCCGTTGGAGCGAGTGTCGAGGAGCTCCATATGGAAACTTTTGTTGTCTGTTTACTTAATGATTAAAGTTGTTGCATGTCTGCCAGTTCCCGCTTCTGAATGAGACAGTTTAAGCTACTTGTACATAAAGTAGCATCACAGGTTTTTCCGATGTAAACACCTGCGAAGAAACTCGACACAGAGGAACACAAGAAACCACTACCAGCTAGCGATTCGTTAGTGTTATTGCAGAGCAACGCAAACAGCACGCAGAAGTATAAATGAACGGCTAAGTGCAAGGCATGCACCGTGGGTTGTGGTGATCACTTGACGCAGAAAAATGATTCAGGCTTAACTCAGCCATATGGTCGCACCAATATTTAAACAGATTCCTGAATTGGTCGATCAAAAGGGGGGGCTTCAGACATCATCAGTGATGTCACTGTTCTGAAACGGTACAAGCCACAATACGCACGTCACTGAAAGCTTCCAGGATTCCTCGACACATACTCCAAAGCTTCAGCACGGAGCATAACATCACTACTATTCATTTTCAATACTTTGCGAATCGGCATCCATTTCGAGCAGAGTATCCAACATGTTCATTTAGCATGCTGTAGTTCATATAGAAAGAGATAACGAGCTATAACAATAACTGCCATAACTTGAATAGGCAGAGATTAGAAGTAATAATGTGTTCAGCATTATGTTCCACTGCTATTTTAAATATGGCGCTCACAACACTGTTCATCTCATTGGTCACGGTAATCCTACTCTCAGCTGCTGATGCAAGTGGATCTTTCTTCTAGCCCAGCAATGTTTAGGTACTACTTTTCCTGGTTCAGAGCTGGTGCTTTGGGTGTTGAAAAACGAAAAAACTTGTTTGGAAATATAGGCTCAGACTCATAAACCACCACTGGACCTGCATCGGTGGTAAAGGGGTATCTATAGGGTTAACAATAATATAACCCAACATCATCATGAGAAATGTATAGAAAATGTGAAAGCTCTGCTGCGAATGTTCAGTGAGGCACTTGTGTATATATACCTCTGGAAGATTTAACTGCTCCTAACACTTGACATTGGGCAGGTCTGGACATAATCAAAAAACACTTTAAAGCTGCCTATCGCTGATTCCTCCTCAGCCCTAAGGGTCAAAGGCCTCACCACAGTTCACAGACATAATCTCAAAGTTCAGCCTTGAGTTACCTTCTTTTTAAGGAAAGTGAGTGCAAGTGTAAACAAAAGAAAATGATTTTAAAAACAGTTCCTTGTGAGACGAATCCATTTTGGGGATGGAAAAAACAAACGGTCGCACAACCCCAGGGCCACTCGAATTAGACAGCAAAAAATACTTGTATATTTTTCCAGTATGTCTTTCATACGTAATGATCTTTTGTGTGCTCGCTCAAGCTCTCGTTCACATTGTTCTTGCAGCGGTTGTCTTTCCCGCTGTAGTGTGTCCTGTGTTGCTGATTTTGGGCTGAAGTTTGAATCACGTACACTGCGTCCCCTTTAGAGTATGCGAGAGATGAGCACTTATGCAGAACCAGCCCTCTGCTGCTCTCCTCTTCTCCCTCTTCCTCCTCTTCCTCTCTCTCGGCTCCGTCTCCAACCCGGTCCAGAGGGTAAAGCAGGTTCTTGTTCTCCTGCAGCGGGTCTGTGTTGTCTTTGTGAGGCGTGCGAGCACTCAGTAGTGTCCCGCGCTGGTTGTTGATGCTCTCCTCCATCTGAGTGTCCTCTCTTTGTCTGGCTCTCCTCCGTCTCCGGAACCACCACACGCACACGATGATACACGAGATCCACAATACCACAAACAGTACACACAGCAATGGGATAAGGTAACCTATCAGACAAACAGCAAGAAATTAATCATATATTATTATTATTATTATTATTTTAATGTATAAATAATGCATGAATTATAATTATACTTGGGGGTTATTCTAAGATGTTCAGTTATTTTTAGCTAAAGTGGTTTCAAGCAGGTTTTGACCAAATTACCACTGCATATTACAACGCTCAATGATTTCGGTTATTTCATTAAGTCAAAAATCTAATTAAAAGACAAAAAAACAAAAGGCTTTAGATGAGATATGTAAGAAACAAGTACACAAGTACAAAAAATGCCTTTCTCACCTGGAGTTTTATCTTGTTTCTAGAACAAATATCTAAAATAAACAAGGATTTTCTAGACAAGGAAAAATTATTGTCTGGTTTTCCGAAATAACCAGACAAAATTAAGCGAGTTTGTCCTTAAAATAAGCAAAATAATCCACTAATGGGGTAAGAAAAATAATCTTATTTCAAAATAAAACAAGATTATTTTGCAACTTTTAAAGGAAAAGGGATCACTTCATTTTGACTTATTATTTCTGAAAACAAGACAATATTTTTTGCTTGTCTAGAAAACGCTTCTTGATTTAAGGATTTTTAGATATTTGGATCATAAACGAGACAAAAACTTTAAGTAAGAAACATTTTTTACAGTGTACCACACACAGGAGCAGTTAGAAAACAAACACTCAACAAATGTCTTTATTAGGTGTGGTAACAGTAGCATCAACCAAATAATTTACTCCAGTCCATTTAATTATTTGAAAACAATGCACAACAGAGATGGTAATGTGACCACAAGATATTTTGATAGCCCCTCTTAGACATTCTGTTGACTATAAGTAATGTAAGTGTCAACTAAGTCTCTGTTTTGTATTTTCAATAGTTATTTTAACCCCTTTTAAAATTGTGTGTAGTTTTTTGTTTCTTAAACAACCATATGAGAATATATTTCAGGATGACAATGCCAAGATTCCCTGGGCTCAAATTGTGAAACAAGACTCCACAAGAGTTCCACACATGAATTGGCCACCAAATAAACTGAACCCAATTGAAAGTCTTGACATTTGACTTCAATATTACTAAAATGTCTCAGACAAAATAAATACAACCCCTGATGGAAATCAACTTGTGAAAATCTATGTGCTTGTTGAAACAATGCCATGACAACGCATACAGTAGTCAAGGCTAGATTCTCTTTATCTGCCCCATAGGAGAACCACTTTGTTTAACAGTTTGAGCCCTGTGAATCTCGGCAATGTCACCCTAGAATGTGGCCATGGGATATTTTATCGTTTATTCCTGTGTTAGCAACGCTGAATTTTCAGCATTTTTTGCTCCAGTCTTCAGTGTCACGTCCTTTAGAAATTATTCTGTTGAATTGGTGCTCAAAAAACATCATCAATGTTAAAAAATGCTTGGCTGATTTTTTTTGTGGAAACCATAATACCCCCCCACCCCCCAGCATTCAGTTTGTCATTATGCATCAATTAAATGACAAAATAATTCACTAGATTTACTAAATGTTTTTTAAGATAAGTGGTTTCAAACTATTAATTTGGACTGAATTAAACAAACAAATTAAGTTGAACATTACTACATTTAATTTGTTTGTTCAAATTCAGCCCAAAAATGTTTTGTAAAAACAGCATTAGTATAAAGAAAATGATATTGTACAGTTATTTTTATTATTATCTGTGGGTTGTCTAAAAGAGATATGCACAAATCTCACTCACCGACTTGGGGATGTGACTCCTGGGTGTCCACTCGGACCTCTCTCAAAGCCAACAGTATCGTACTATTGTGAGGTTTGGACAGGACATCAATAATGGAGTGGACAACATCATGAATTTGAGCGTGTCCATCAACAAAGTTGTTTTGCTCATAAGACTGAAAGCAAAAGAGAAGATAAAACTTACTGAAAATGTGCAGACTCAACTCTTTCCACTTTAATCCTGATGTTTTACTTAGACTGACTAATTCCAAACCCAATGACAGAATGTATACAAGACAACAATGTACTAAAACAAATACATGCTTTGCTCAGGGTTTAAAAATCATTTTTAAAAGCATGCAGAACAAAAAAGCCAGTGTTGTATTAATGTATTTCCAAAATGCTTGAAAACCCCCCATTAAATGTGGCTTCTAGAAATTCAGATTGTGACATGCAGGAAAAGTTTAACCACAAATAAAACACCATGCAGTGAAAAAGTCCCTGTTCTGTTAACTAAAAAGTATAAACAAAACGGGAAAATCTAATTTGAGACATGAATTAAAGTTTATGAGGCAGTAATATTATTTATTTCCTCAAGTTCATAAGAAAGCAAACTAAAATTGAAACTGAAGAAAAGGTACGCATGTCCTGATTTTGCCAAATACAGTTTGCAAAATACAATCCTAGATTACCATCTATGTTGATCCTGGGTCATCATTTTTGTTATCCATACCTATTCCCTACCCTAAACCCAACCATAACTGCAAATTATTCCCAAAAAAGTGGAAAAATAGTTGGATAACAATCATGTAGAAGTGCATAAACCTAACTGTAAGCCTAAATTCAACATAAACTGTAAATGTATCGCTTAATTCTGATTGGCTGATTGGAATGTTGTTCTAGGATCAACATAAACTTGAATCCAGGAACAAGTCCTACTTGGTGAAATCAGGTTAAGGAAAAAGTACAGTCAGAGAAACAGAAAGGGGGAATGATGAACGGTGAAGAAATTTGAATGACAGTTGATGAAAGATGCCATAAAATAGTGGAAAGGAATTTAAAGTGAGGAAGGAAGCAAAAAAAAAGAAGAAAAAATCAGAAATGAAAGAAGTGAGACCTGACTGGGCAAGCTGTTCACCTTTCCCTTAAATTTCATGACTGGGCACATGTCATTTGCATGTGGTAATAGTCAGGGTATAACTACGCTAGATTCCACAGGGGATGTCCCAATGCAGAGCTTATAACATCAGCACAAAGTCTTAAGAGAGCTCGCGCCATAAAAGGTTACCGCAGCTTTTCCGGAAAACACTCAAAGTTACAACATAAATCTTGACAGCATTACAACATCACAGAAATAGTGGAGCTAAGATTCTGGCCATTAAGGGCTTAAAGTTTCCTTTCCCCAAGAGTCTGCATTACAGAGTGAGTGAAGGAGAAAGCGAGAGAAAGATGAGACAGGTATGGTGTGTTAAAGGTGAAAAACTTGATTCTGGATCTAAAAAAAAAACATAGGGAGAGAGAAAATAAAGGAGGGAATCACATTTTACAAGCACTCTTTGGGAGCCAGTTTTGGGAGAACTGATATAAAGTGGCTTTTTTGAAGGAGTGTAAACTGGAAAGAAAGACAAGCAAACGTGTTAAAGCAGAGACAAGACGACAAGAAAGAAATAAACACTTCACAGTGAAGGAAAACAGATGTGATGGTTTCAGGAAAAGCATGTTGTTGGATGAAAAATTGCGTATTTTGATACACTGGTTTTATTCATGCCTTCAAGTCATGTCAGAGCGACTGCTTTTACGAGATGCGCACACATAAATGTCACCACAGTTGTGTTTTGCAGCAAGAAACTTGGGGTTTACTTTGAGGCCAATTTGAAGGCATGTCCATTCATCACAGATGTTTGATCATAAAAGCTTCCACTGTAAATATATACTACTGTTAAATGCATTTTGTGTACTTCTAACTACTTAGCACTGCAGTCAAGCTTGCATCATGTCTTTAATTTAGACAAGTCTTTTTCTGTAGTAAAACATTAGTGAAGTGCTGTGTAAGAGCTGTATGTTAAAAAGTTATGATGCTAATTCAAACAATCATGCAATTTTATGTCTATTGATCATTTGAGATGTATGTTCATAACTGTTGTGCTGCCACTGACAGACAGCAGCTGTCATTTACAGAGATGAAACAGCTTAAAGACCACATGAACCAGAAGCTAAGACTGGTTTTTTTTTTCGTATTGGGACGCAATTAGAGAAATGGAATATTAAATGAGAAAACAGGTGGTGTGGCTTGTTTTTTTCTACTGCGAGCAGCATTTTCAGATTTTAATTTCAAATTAGAAGGGCAAACCAGGGGTGTTGCTAGCCATAGCTCTACTGGGGCACACCCCACTAAAAATTATATATATATATATAT
>CAIGQQ010037872.1:2181486-2212885 GCA_903798035.1 Danio albolineatus
AAAAAAAAAGGTTCTTCAGTGGTTCTTCAGAAGTTCTTTGCGATATTTAAGGTGCTATTTAGCCCTTTTACTGTGTAAAGAACCTTTAAAGCACCATAAAGGTTCTTCAGTGGTTCTTCAGTGGTTCTTTAAGGTGGTCAGGGTGCTATATAGCACTTTTACTGTGTAAAGAACATTTAAAGCACCATAAAGGTTTTTCAGTGGTTCTTTGGGGTGTTTAAAGTGCTATATAGCACCACTACTACTGGTAAGCACTTGTTCTTATACCTAATTCTCATAACGTTTATGCCGGTTTTATTTGCGGAAAGAGTAAAGTAACATAATGAGCACCTTAAAATATAGGTGCTATATAGCACCATTTGACAAAAGTACAATATAGCACCTATTTTTTTAAGGTGCTGTATAGCACCAAAAAAGGTTCCCCCCTCGTTACGACCAACGAACCAGTTTTGGTGCTATTTAGCACCTTTTTTTTTTAGAGTGTAATGTTCATGTCTGGTGACTGGGCTGGCCAATCCTGAAGCACCTTGACCCTCTATGCTTTCAGGAACTTTCATGTTGGTTGAAGATTCATGTAGGGTGAAGTATAAGGAACGCTATCCTGCTGAAGAATTTTCCCTCTCCTGTTGTTTGTAATGTAATGGACAGCACAAATGTCTTGATACCTCAGGCTGTTGATGTCGCCATCCACTCTGCACGTCTCTCGCACGCACCCATACGGAATGTAACCCCAAACTATGATTTTTCCTTCACCAAACTTGACTGATTTCGGTGAGAATCTTGTGTCCATGCAGTTTCTAATAGGTCTTCTGCAGTATTTGTGATGATTGGGATGCAGTTCAACAGATGGTTCATTGGAAAAATCTACCTTCTGCCACTTTTCCAAATGATCAACTAGAAGTCAAGTTATATTTTTTTGTTCTTACAACTGGGATCAACAACAAGACTTTTTAAAAGACTTATCATTTAGCAAAAATGCATCTTTGTGCCACTAGTTGTGCAAAATTGAATCACAAAAACAATGTGTTCAAAAATGTTTTCGAAGATTCCATCTATATATTAATTAAACAAACATTTTTTGTAAGATAAATGTCCATGTAAGATAAAAAATGGCAATGTTTATTTTACCAGTGCACATTATTATTCTTTAGGTGAATAATTAATCAGTTCTAATCAAGTTAATCCAGTGAAAAAAAAGTGTTTTGTAATTTTTAAAGGTTAACCATTTGCATCAGCCATTGGCTACGCGGTACTTCTCTGTTGACGTCAGTTTGACACTTCAGTTTTCTTAACCACACCCCTTTTACCATTAGTTTGCTATGAGGGAATGATGCGTAAAAAGAAAGCCCCACCCCCTACTCAATATTCCATTTCAATTGTAAGTACATTAACATACTGAAGTAAAAGCAACCTCCAGTAAACACAGACTTCTAAATACTTCCTGTGTCATTAAGTCATGTTTACAGACATGTAGAAATTTATTTACTCACTGATGCGACAATCAGGTCCTGCAAACCCAGGTGCGCATTCACAGCGAAACCAGTTGACTCCATCCACACATTGTCCTCCATTATAACTACAGTTAAAGAGAGAGAGAGGGACAGAGAGATGGTCTCTAAATAATGCACACTCGATCTCAACTGCTACATGCACATTAACTAGATGTAAATGTTTATATTCAGACATTAACAACTTTCATGAGTGACAAGCCCAATTGTTGTAGTGTTTTATGTTTTGTTTGATTCTCTATTCTGTGCTTTTCTTCACTTATTTTATCTTTTGCATCACTCACCATGGATGAGGGTTGCAGTCGTCAACATCTGAAAACAGAATCAAAACAGATCTCATGAAGGCAGAACTACCAGAGGATATATCAGAACTAGACCTGTCAGGGCAAATCACAGCCTGCCAGCACACCTGAAGCCCAATCACATGCATACACGTGGAACTAAAGCACATTCGCACATTTTAAAGAGGAAAACAGAAAAGTGGACGTGGTCTTACTCTGAGCACAAGTAGGCCCCTCCCATCCATCCTTACAGATGCAGTTGAAGACGCTGCCTGATCCAATACAAGTGCCCCCATTTAGACAAGGGCTGGATTCACATGAGCTGTTCATGGCTAGACAAAGGGAGACGGAGTATGAGTAAGATGCACAGTTTTGTTCATTAGGTGAAAAAGTGATTTAAACAATGTTGTTCGTCTGAACAATTTTCTTTGTAGTTGTGGTGTGGACTTAATTTTAGAACTGTAACATTACTTTTTGGTACATTTTCCACTTAGTCCTACATGAGCAAATAGTATAGCAATTTATAGTAAATACTACAGTGTTTTTAAACCATATCATAGTAAAGTGGACTATACTATGTATATTATAATATTTGTGTATAGCATACTTTGAAGCATACTTAAGTGCTAACTGGTGAACTGATAAATTGTAATAAATACTGTAGTATAATTTCGTTTTTTACTACAATAAACTGTGGTTTATTGTTGTATAATTTTCCCTATAGTTCAAGAAAACTACAATAATGGGTAATTTGTTTGTATCACTATAGTTGTTGTGCTGCCATAGCTACTATAGAATTACCACAACAGATTCTTTCAAGTAATTTAGTATGGTTTAAAACCCCTGTAGTATTTGCTACAAATTACGGTAACACTTTAGTTTAGGTCACAATTCATGCTATTAACTTCTGGTTTATTACGTGCCTAATATAAAGTTAACTGTTCATTAGTAGTTAAAAGTATGATCTCATTCTGCATCCCTAATCCTTCCCTAAACCTAAACCAAACTTCTACTTTACTAACTATTAAAAAACATCTGATTAGTAGATTATTAAGCTAGTAGGGGTAGTTATAGGTTTGTTAGTACTGTAAATTGTGACCTAAACTAAAGTGTTACCCAAATTACTGTTTTCTATATAGGGTTTTATCATATGTCTTCAGTGATTTGATCACAAGTTGTCAGCCGAGATGCATTACTGTTTCAGTCTAGTATGAATGTGCTAGAACGCAACTTTTGAGAAACTCTGCTTTTAAACTTTATTCAAAACTTCCCTATGATTTCATCAAACTCTACATCACTTTTGCAGAAGAGTTCAATGTAACATATAGAATGAGAACCACTGAATAAACAAACCAACGTGACTTACTGTATATAAAGGAATGTCAGGTAAAGTGTTGATTGTAATCTGCATTCTGCTCTGTATATCTTGTTTTAGTGTACTTTCTGACACCATGTCCCTTAAAGATTACATAGCACACAGAGTCTTTTGTGAGTGTTGGAATGGATTCAATGTTAAGCGCGTTTACGCTGAAAGCAATCTGATCGAATGCATCTTTGACTACATTCTGTAAGTGTTTGAAAGACACGTTTGTTGACCGAGACTGTTTGTAGATAGTCTCAAAACCTTCCAGACCCTGTTTACATTGTAATTAAGATCAACCATAGTTGGACTGATAAAAACAAATATGGTATAAGCAGGGCCTTCGTTTCCATCTCACCTGTGTTGCAGGTACTGCCACCCCAACCGGAAGGGCACAAACATCGGAACGATTCTCCACGATCATGGCACGTTCCTCCATTAGCACACGTACTGGTGTCACACTGATTGTCCCCTGTAATAACAAATCTATATTAACTGCATGCAGTCATCATACAGTTAAATGCCTAACATGAAAATGAAAACATTCACTTACGTGAGTTACAGGTCTTTCCTTTCCAATCATCAGTGCAGCGGCAGTAGAAATCATTCAGCAGGTCAATACAGTGACCTCCATTTAGACACGGATCGCTGCTACATTCATTGACCTCTGAAGGGAACATTATAGTCATAATTATAAAAGATTATTCATTACCATTAGTGGTTTATTACTTTAAATTAAGCTAGACTAAATTTAAAAAAAGCTACAAAAAGACAATTCAAAATGATAATTTTACAAAAACTAGTAAAATTTATCACATATACGCTACTATTTTAAAAGTATGTGGTTGGTCCAATTTTTGATACATTGTTTTCTAAAATCTGAATCTTTTGAAAATCCTGCATGCCAAAACTGTATTTATTTGATCAAGAGTAAAGAAAAAACAATATTGAGAAATATAATTTGCAATAATTAAAAAATATATTTTTATAGATTTAAAATGCTAAGCTGAATTAGTTACCAATATTCCAGTTTTCAGTGTCATGTGATCTCAAAATCATTTTAGCGTATGCTGATTTGCTGCTCAAGAAGCATGTATTATCAGTCTTCTGCTCTGCTTTACTTTTGCAGAAACTGAACCATTAAAAGTATTTTTAAATTTGATTTTAATGCATCCTTTTGAATAGAATTATTTATTTTTATTGTAATAACTCAAAATATTTTTAGCGAAACCAAACTTTGAACATCAATATACAGATGACCATCTAAATCCATGAATACATTTCTCTATCACATGAAGCTAAGGGTTTAGAACTTCATAACAGTAATGATCAAACATTAATAATTTAGAGCTGAATATTTTACCCTGCTCACAGAGTTGCCCATAAAATCCATCAGGACAGACACAGCGGAAAGAGTCAATGTCATCAATGCATGTTCCTCCACTGTGACAAGGAGACGATTCACAGTCATTTATATCTGAGAGAAAAAAGCAGAAAACAAGTGTATATTAACTGATTTGTGTGTGCATAAAATGTTTCAAAAGAACCTGTTAAATCTGCACAAAACCAAAATTTACAATGTGCATTTTCCAGCTCACATTGTTAGTCGTAAGGTGAATATTTCAATCAGTGCGAGTTAATCCAATGAAAACAAAATTTTTATTTTGGTAATTTCCAATCAAAGCCTGACCGCCTGCTACCACGTTTGGAGTGGTGATCTATTTGTTGATGTCAACTTAAAGGCTTTAATGGCAACTGCATAACAATGTGCTAAATCACACCCGCATAACAATATGCTAAATCACACCCGTCATACTGTTAGTTTGCTATGAGGAAACGAAATTCAGTTTCAGTATCCAATATTCAGTTTCAGTTGGAAGTACATCAACATTCATTTATTCATTCATTTTCCTTCGGCTTAGTCTCTATTTCAGGGGTCGCCACAGCAAAATGAACCACCAACTATTCCAGCATATGTTTTATGCAGCAGATGCGTTTCCAGCTGCAACCCAGTATTGCGAAACACCCATACACACTCATTCACACACACACACACACACAGACATACGCTACGGCCAATTTAGTTTCAAGAGTTCGCCCTTAGACATGCTTAGCGTTTATAGCAGGTTTGGCATGCTGTCCCGGGAGAGAACCCTGAGCTCGGAGATATTTGAGCCCAAGGCTCCCGCCCAGTCAATAAGCATATAAGCGGATCCGAGATCAGATAGGTCTCGAAGGCTCCCCTTTTGAAAAGGGAGGAAAAAAGGAGGAGATGGGGTTGAAGGGGGGATTCTTCCAAAACGAAGATAGAGTAGTAGCGGAAAAACTGATCTATTTATAGTAAGCTTGGATCGCTCTGATTGGATTATTGCTGATTACAGATGATCAGCCAGGCGTGCTTAATCATATCACGTGCTCCTCTCAAAATTAGTTTATGAAATTTCACTTATTCAATTCATCTATTGCTCATGTTTTTGGACTGTGGGGGAAACCGGAGCACCCGGAGGAAACCCACACAAACAAAGGGAGAACATGGAAACTCCACACAGAAATGTCAAATGGCTCAGCCGAGACTTGAACCAGCGACCTTCTTGCGACACTGCTAACCACTGAGCCACCGTGCTACCCAGTACATCAGCATACAAAAATAAAAGTGTCAACAACTTCCGTTTCACGCAGACTTTAACAATACTGTTTGTGAATGTGTCACTCAATATAACTCATCACTCACTCTCATGACAGTACGTCCCAGAGAATCCAGGCTGGCAGGCGCAGGTGAAGTTTGCTCCAGACTGGCTGATGCAGCGGCCATGAGGACCACACACATTTGATAAGATGTACCTTACTGCCTTCTCTGTGCCATTGGTTGTAATAGCAGTAGTACAGCTGTCGATCACTAATGAGGAAAACACCACAGAAAATAACTGATGTTATTTTTGGGTGCAAAACGTTACATGCAAAGGATATATGTTATAAGCAGTCTACCATTGCACGTGCTTGTCTTGCAGTGGTCTCGTAGCTGACTGCATGTCTTCCCCTCGTATTCATCAGCACAGGCGCAGTAAAAATCTCCCTGTAGAGAGTGACACTGCCCGTTTTTTTGACATGGGTTTGGATTGCATAAATCTACCTGCACCTACAGGGAGAGTCAGAAAATGAATGTAAATGAGGGTTTGAAAAGAAGAAAGTTCTTTATGTACCTGTGTAATTACTGACTTTACCTCACAGTTGTTTCCGGTGTATCCGAACAGGCACTCGCACTCATAGCCCGTGGCTAGTGAACGGCACCGTCCATCATTTTTGCATGGGGAACTGGCACACCTGCTCTGCTGCACTTCACAGTGTCTTCCCATGAAGCCCAGCTGGCACTGGCACACGTAACCATGACGACCCTCCTAATAAAAACACACAAAGGTGGAGAGGATTCGCAGGTGTGCAGGGCAGAGGTCCAGGTAAACTTGTAAAGTATATAACCAAGAAGTTAGGATCTACTCTTATAATAATATTCCATGGCATTTCCTTAAAGGGTTAGTTCACCCTAAAATCTAAATTAACCCACTATTTATTCTCCCTCATGTGGCTTTAAACCTCTATGACTTTTTTGTCATTGGTTGAACACAAAAGAAGATATTTTAAAGAATGTTTGTTGCTGGCACCCATCAACCATAGTATGGAAAAAAAATCAGCATTTTAGAAAATATCTTCTGTGTTCAATAGAAGAAAGAAATTCAAGTAAAGGGTAAGTAAATGATGACAGTATTTTCCGTTTTTCTATTTCCTTTAAAGGGGTAGTGCCAGCAAGAAAAACATCTCTATATCAATTCATTACACATTATCTGAACTAATGATTATCTGAACATTCAGTTTTTCTATGTCATATCTGGATTAAGAAAACATAATTTGGTCAACATTGTGAGAATGTTACTTTTGAATGTTTTCTGGAAGTTCTGAAACTGGTGGTATCATTTTTAAATGTTAGATGAAAACATAAAAACATCATAAAGGAGTGCAAATAACACTTTAGGGTTAGCATTAAAAAACACCAGGCAAGTTTAGACAAATATCCTACGTATTAATGTTGTTTAAAATCAAACCAAACGTGCTTGAGGGATAGTTGTCGGTGCTCTTTGGGTAGAGAATTCATAAGAACAAAGAATGTTTGAAAGAACTAAGCTAGCATTAACCTCTGTATAGTGCAAAATCTAATTGAAATGCTCACTTTTAATCACTGCCACCCTAAAAAATGTCTTCAAAGTAGAATTTCTAAGGACGAAAACATAAATATAAAAGCTTTGTAACTGATTCAAACCTGGCCCTGATTTTGGATATTAACATGCTTTCTTGATTTAATCAAAAGTGGTCAACTGAGATGCATTACCATTTCCACCTGCTTTTTAACATGCATCTCGTGATCAATGGTGTTCACATTACTTCAAGCTCTACATCACAGAAGCACTCACTGTAACTATAGGATGAACGAATCCATGTTACACAGCGTAAGAATGAGTGCAAAAGCAAACAATGAAAAATATTTTAAATCCATTTGTTTACACCACAAAGACATGAATAGGTTGTGTTGGTGCACATTCTCACGTTCAACTTCCGACCAACTAAGCAATCAGATCAAACTTAATCTTAGACTGTTTACATCGGTATTCAGTGTCATCTAGTTATGATTAGAGTAACACTAAGACACCTAATTACAAGGCTTAAACAGAGCTACAGTGTTAAAAAGACAATCCAAATAAAACACATGCCCACCTGACAGGTTCCTCCATTCTGACACTGACCATAACAGCTGTTGATATCTGTAAAACGAACATCAGTGCAATCAGCATTATGGTCATTCAAGTCTTAAAAGAGAAAAATACAAAGAAAAATAAGATACCAAAGCGATCAAAATGACTCAAGGCTGTTAGACATGCAAGTACAAGCACAATAAACAGAAGACGTGCACAGTTTCGAAAAAACTTGTTATTAGAGACAAAGCAATACAGAATAACTGACAATTGTAAATATACCTTCACTCCTTTTAGCACTTTTAAGGACATCTTTTTATTTTCTGTTGAAGACTGTGTTGGAAGCCGTTTCCATAAAATGGTAATCTTTTGAAGCCATACAACAACTCTGTTTGATGAACCAACCAAAATCTAATCTAAAATCTTTCCATCTGCTTGGCTCATTGGTGTGTTTCGAAGAAAAATGTCTAATTTGTGAACAAATACACTTATAGAGTCAGATTTTCTCAATTAATTGGCTGATCCAATCACCAATTAATCCACAAACCTTACCGACAGACAACACTGCGGGTGAAGATCAGCAAATACTGTATTGGTCACAAAAAGTAGTTGTTTGGAAAAACAGAAAGCTTCTAAATGGCTTTGGGCCAACATTAGAATAAGCAGACGATGACAGAATTGTAAATTTTGAAGCTCTGATTCATGTTAAAAAAGCAAAGCAGCTTTGATCAGCATTAGAACAGAAGAAGAAATGCAAAAGTCTGCTGCTTTGCAGGGAAAGAGAGGAGAATTATAAGCGATATAAACTTGACAGAGTATGTATACTGACTGATATTACAGTTCGGTCCCGCCCAGCCCGGGTAGCAGTTGCAATGATATCCACCAATTAGATTTTTACAAGCATAAGCGTTTAGACAAGGTCTCCTCGTACACTCATTCACATCTGTGTGAGAGAGAACAGGAGCATGAGGGGAGCTAAAGAGAGCATTATAGAAGATCAAGCCCCATCACCAAGTGCAAAATCACATCGAGCCACATAATGTAAACAAACTCAGATTCCCATGATGCACAGTGGGATATAAGCTTCATCTATATTACTACAGTTTCAGCAATCTCAAACATCTAAAAATATGATGAATTTTTTTTTTAGTCCTGGAAATAAAATTAAATATTTCTTAGCAATAAAGTTCAATTTGCTAAGTCATGGCAAGCTCTAAGATGTTTTATTTGAGCAGAAACAGTGAATAGATGTTTTTTTCAGTACATTCCAAACAACTGGAAAAGTCTTGGGGTCTTTGATTACTCTTGTGTGGGCATTTGGCATTGGAGCCAAAAACGTTGAGAAACACTTCTCTAAACATTTTTTTTTGTTAGCCAAAACCTTTATCCCATAAATGTTTACTTTAAACACATTTTTTAAAGTTAATATTTCATTTAATGATACATCATTTGATGACATTCACAAATTCACAATTCTCTGAAACTAATAATAACAATTGATTATGTTTTCAGTTTTAGCTGTGATTATAAAAAGTAAAGGCAAACATATATTCATTCATTCATTCATTTTCTTTTCGGCTTAGTCCCTTCGTTAATCCGGGGTCGCCACAGCAGAATGAACCGCCAACTTATCCAGCATTTGTTTTACGCAGCGGATGCCCTTCCAGCCACAACCCATCTCTGGGAAACACATTCATACATTCTCATTCACACACATACACTATGGACAATTTAGCTTACCCAATTCACCTGTACCGCATGTCTTTGGACTGTGGGGGAAACCGGAGCACCCGGAGGAAACCCACGCAACCACGGGGAGAACATGCAAACTCCACACAGAAATGCCAACTGGCCCAGCCGAGGATCGAACCAGCGACCTTCTTGCTGTGAGGCGAACGTGCTACTCACTACGCCACCGTGGCGCCCGCAAACATATATTACTTTTTAAAATTACTTTATAATTAAATTAATACAATGCACTGGTTGCACCACTCTGAAATATGCAGCCCATCAGATTACACAGTCATCTGCAGACCTTAATTTAACAATAACATTAAACTATACCACAATTATTGTGCATGGCATTTATTTATTCCAGTTTTACATTCAACTGAATGATTAGCTTTAAAGAGCCCATATTATGGATTTTTGAAAATGACCTTCCATGCAGTGTGTTACACAGCTCTAAGTGAAGTGAAATGTCCAGCTAAGCCTTAAATCTGAAAGTGCAAAGTGTTTAAAACGATTGATTCATATATAAAAGAGTCGACTCGTTGTTTAAATGAATAGTTATTAGAACGAGTCTTTAGCCGTTTCGGCTTGACGTCAACGCGAAACATAAGCCCCGCCCACTAGTTGCGCGCGCAGACCCCGGGAAAATTGAACTGCCCGGCCCCGCCCACAGACAGGAAGAAAAAGTGGATGACAACAAGCACTGTATCGCAATAAGTGTTGTAGTATAACCAGCGGGACAGCAGTGACGTGTGATCTGAGTTTGATGGCAGTATAAAGATTTAGAGAGAAGTTATTGACAGCTTTTGTAGTATTGGTTTTTGCGTTTTGCTCTTTGTAGACGGTCCCTAAGGATCGGTCTCTGCCGCCTGCGCATAGAGTGTAATATAGTCCAGCGCGTAGGCAAAGCTAATTTTTAGGAAAATAAGGTTGTAGGTGATTGTATACATTGTGACGGTTGAAAAGAGGTGCTATTTGTGTAGGAACAATGTTTCGGTCATGAGTTATTGATCCGGAAAACACGAATCTGTGAATCTATTGCTAACTTTACTGAACCTATCGGCAATCCGGTTAAATCATGTCCCGTAGACGCTATGCTCTGAAGTGCGAGGGAAAAGCTGTGTTCTGTTCCCTACCTGGAAACCTCTTTTCCCTACCTGGAGTGGTTGAGTTTTTTTTTGGTAAAATACCTGAGAATTATATCCCCAACATGGTGCTGTGTTTGCGTCATTTCTCTGAAGAGAGCTACACCAGCTTACAACGCGGGATTTGTTGCACGGTTGTTGTTAAAGGACGGATCAATACCCAGTTTATTTGAACCAGCATGTTCTTCCAGTCTTGTTCACTGTAACCAGGTAAATATGTTTGTAGTTGTCTGTATTGTGTTTGCTCCGTGCAGCATGTAGCGGTAGCCATTTAGCTTACTGCCGAATGAAACTATTTATTGGCTTACAATAGTCCATGAAGTGTTAATTATTACTGAATGTTTGTTGTTATGATGAAGAATATAGCAATACGCTGTTGTACAACTGCAGTGATGTTTTTTAATATGTTCTGGCATTGGGCTGCTGTCACGTAAAGGACGTGACGTGGTGACGTGACGTGGTAGCGTCAAGGAAAGGAGGTGCTTGGGTAAAAAGACTCGCTCAGATGATTCATATGGGAGTCGGTGGGAAAATGAGGTAAAAATAAATAGATATTATAAGACATCGAAAGTGTTTTTTAACCTTGCATACATATCATCCTGTTGTTTGGGACTTCAAAAAGTGAAATTTAACCATTCTCAACCCAACATATGGGCACTTTAAATGAACTCATAATCCCCCAGCACCTCTTTCACAAACCCCTATTTAGGAAATAATGCCCTAAAAAGTTTACACACAAGCAAAATGTGTAAAAATAGAGTGCACAGTGTGTAAATTTGTCTATAAAGTGAACACATAAAAGTTGTACATAGCACTGTAGCTATGCAGGACCAATGCTGTTCCCTTGATGAAATCAAACTCCCTCCTCGATCCAGCATAGGTAACCCTGCCGCTCCACACCTGAGACTAAAACGCTACCTGATAAACCTCCTATAACCAGACACCATGTCTACAATAACACACTGTGCTTGTTTACAGGTTATAAAGCATTTCCTGCAGAGTAAAGTCCTTCCACCACACCCCTCTTCAGCTTCATTCTCCACCCCACGATCGCTCTAATACAGTCCCGCAAAAGATAAATTTAGCCCCTGTCTTGGCGGTTGCCAGGCCTGTTGATATATTTAGCTTCACTTAAATCACCTGGGTCCAGTTACAGATAATATTCAGCATGGCCTCTGACAAAATTCCATATCACACACATACAGAACATACCCGCAAACTCAGGTTAAATAAACATACAAGCACACAATGCCAACATATATACATAGTTACAGGCATATCACACACTCATGCACCAGCAAAAAAAAAAACATAAAATAGACAGAGATACACACTCGCACTGTAACAAACACTCAACTGAGAGTCCTCCATGGTGTTAAATCGAAATCAATTACACTAAGCAAGCACTAAGGAGCAAACTGTTGACGAGCCATGTGGCCTCCATATTTAAACATGGTACGATCCAGTTAAATGTGGTTTTCAGTAGATTTGAGAATTCAGTCATATGAACATGGCAAACAAAAACAACAGGACTCACCTATCTGACAAGTCTTGCCAGTCCACTGTGGGAGGCATAAACATTCAAAGCCATTTTCCAGATCAATGCACGTCCCTCCATAAGAGCACGGGTTTGACGCACACTCATCTTTGTCTGAAAAATGTGCATTAAAAAATAAACATAAATATGGATAATAATTGTGTCAAAGTTTAGACTGCAGACGTTGTGATGTTGAAACATGGAAGATTAAATGGGCTGATTGTTTTTTTTTTTTTTAACCTTGTCATGTTCTCAGACATGTTAGACTCATCAGTTGTTTTATGAATGTTAAATAAAATTTCTTAGATGTTTTGCTCCTTAAAGGGTTAGATCCAACCAGGCTCATTCTGATTACGTACCCCTGTATACATTTCTGGAGAGAGTAAAATGCTTCCCAGAGCTCCATTTTTTTTTGCAGTTTTTGTTTTCGTGAATCCGCCAGAGGCCGCTGTGTACGCTTTTTAGTATCTTAAACCTCTCTTGATACTTGACACAGAGGAACATAAAAACCTACTGCCTGCTAGTGTTTCGGAAGTGCTATTGCAGAGCAGCACATACAGCGCGCAGAAGTATAAATTCACGCCAAAGTGCATTGCATGCGCCATGAGTCACGGCGATCACTTGATGCAGAAGTGTAAGCCAGGCTTTATAGCGATGAAATGCAGCCATACTTAGCTCTGGCTACATAATTTACGATCTCTGACAATGTATATACGGCTATGTTTTCAGAATGAGTCCATGTTCGATAGATCATCTAAAAAAAATTCGGCTTAGTCCCTTTATTAATCCGGGGTCGCCACAGCGGAATTATCCACCAACCTTTCCAGCATTTGTTTTATGCAGCGGATGCCCTTCCAGCCGCAACCCATCTCTGGGAAACATCCATACATTCTCATTCACACACATACACTACGGACAATTTAGTTTACCCAATACACCTATATTGCGTATCTTTGTGGGGGAAACCAGAGCACCCTGTGGAAACCCACGCAACCACGGGGAGAACATGCAAACTCCACACAGAAATGCTAACTGACCCAGCCGAGACTCGAACCAGCAACCTTCTTGCTGTGAGGCGAACGTGCTACTCACTAAGCCACCGTGGCGCCCCTCCTAAAAAAATGTAATTGCCATAATTTACGCACTCCTCGCTTATCCCAAACTGTTTGAGTTTCTTCCTCTGTTGAACACAAAATAAGATATTTATATAAGGAAGCTGAAAACCTGTAACGTGACTTCCATATTTTTTTTCCTACTATGAAAGTCACTGGGTACAGGTTATCAGCTTTCTTAACACTTTAACTGCTCCACTAAGAAAACATTTTTGGATTGTTTTTCTTAACTCCTAATGTCGCTAGTTAACACACTCAATGCATTAATGCAAAACACATCCCATAATTTCTGTAGAAATATGGTCAATTATTTGGAAGAGCAGTTAAAAACATCTACTTTTGTGTTGAACAGAAAAAGAAAACTCATAATGGTGAAAAATACTAGTGAGTGAATTTTCCTTTTTGAGTAAACTTTCCTTTTTAATGTATTAAATACACTGATACAGAAAACATACATTTTAGAGTTACTTCTGCATAATAAAAAAAACATATGTTGCTAATAAATAACAAGTAATAATGTTTTATGCGAGATTATATGTACAAAAAAGTATCCTAAGGATTATTAAGTTTGTTTTTACTTTATTTTACTCTACTTTATTTTACTTTTATTTTAAACTACAGTATAGGAAAATCTAAGAAACTAGGATTGTGAATTAATCTTCCAGGGTTAATGTCACTGCTGCAACACTCTACAGTCTGCTTCATGAAGAGTAATGTGAGTGACTTCTGACCTTTAGCACAAGTTGGGCCGTCCCACCCTGGGGGACACAGGCACTCAAATCCTGATGCCAGCTCATGACACGTCCCACCATTTGCACAAGGGTTTGACATGCACGCATGCTTGGCTGTACGATACAAACACACACATAATGGTATACAGTGAAATCAAATACGCTGTAAATATACATGTAAAAAAAATCATGAATTCATTCATAACCATTTATTACAGATTTATACAACAGCAGTATCAGAAAGCTTTCTTACAGATATGGCAGTTTTCACCAGAATAACCCTCAGGGCACAAGCAGAAATATTCATCTGGCTCTGTATTCAAACACGTGCCTCCATTTACACATGGACTGTGTGTGCCACAGTAATTCAGATCTGTGGAGAAACAAAACATGATCTTTCTAATGCAGCAGGAAAGAATATAGCAGAACAAGTCCATTCAGAGCAGAAAAATGTGCGTGGATGTCAGCGAATGTCTGAAGTGAGAGGGAACAGACCTCAGCTGCATTCATTTACTATCTAGGCTAAACATTTTTTAGTTAAGTGAGACATTTCAGGTCACCAGCAATCTCACATACAAGTTTTTTTTTTGTGAAAGGTTGCATATGGTTATGTTAAAATACCATTCAAAAGTTTGGGGTCTAGTCAAACAGTAATATTGTTGTCCCAATAGTAATATTTGTTGGGGTCTAGTAAAACAGTAACATTATTGTCGCACTGTCTAACTGATTAACTGTCTGAGCTGGACCTAAATTAAAATAAAGAACACTTAAATACACAAGAAGCAAAAACAGAAGTGAATTCAGCATACTAACAAGCCTTTTAAGGAAAAGACAAAACAAAAAACACAGACGCATACTGTCTTTACTAAGTACGCTACTAAATTCTTATCTGAACTTCCCAACCACTATAACCATATGTTCTATCTAGTATTAGTATGAATAAAATTTAGATGTACTGTACTACATACACCATGTTGTCATTATCACATGACCTTCTTCCAATCTGTTGCATCACCTCACTTTCATTCTTAAAACTTTCCCCCTGGCCTCCTTAAGGCATAGTAAATTGTCCATTAGATGTGTACTTTACAATCTCTGTGGAAGTAGTAGATCATCCAGGTAGGTCTCACCTACAGTTTTCAAACACTATTCAGCTCACATAAATATTTTTAGGTATTACAGGGAAGTATGTGATTTTGGACACACTGCAAGTAACAAGACTCTAAACACACTTAATCAAAATCATGATGACTAATCAACAAGAAAACAACAAGCTGACTACAAAACAGACCGGAAAAAGGAAACTATGGTAAACAAAAGTTCAACCATTTGTCATTGTTTAACATCTGTATAATATATAATTGATTTTAATATGTTTAAAGATGTCATTAATTTCTATGAAAGCAAAACAACATTTCAAGCATCCTTTTACTCCAATCTTCAGTGCTGAAAATTGAGCTGCTTCATATTTAAATTTTTATTTTTCATGATCATGTGACATATAAAATTTAAATTATTTAAAATAGAAATCATGTGCTACATTATAAATATCATTACCTTAGTGTTTGGTTAATTTATTGCATACTTGATGTATAAAACCATTAATCTATTATTGTCCCCCAGTCTTTTGAATGGTAATGCCTGTATTTCTTTTCTTCACAAATACAGATTCTATATAGACTTTTAATATTTGTACACAATTGTTATTTTCATTAAGCCACTTAAGGGCATCTCTAGTTACATAACAACATCACCTACCTTTGTCACACAGAAGTCCACCCCAGTTTTTCTCACATGTACAAGTCCAGGGTTTCACACAGGTTCCATGTTTACAACCTGGATATGGCAAACATTCATCACATAATGGGCCCTGCCATCCGTACTTACACCTGTAATACAGACAGAGCATAAGCAAGTGTGTGTGTGTGTATACAAAAGCTCCCCTGAGCTAAACCTATACCTATGTATCTATATATGTATCTGTCTGTCCATCTATCAACACAAAATGTTTTTCTGCGTTTCTGGTAGTGTCTCACATTGTTCACGACACCGGTAACTCTAATAGAGACAAGAGTGTAAACTTATTTCCAGTAGCAGACACAGGTCGTGACCTCCGTCTGTTTCCTAATCTTTGACTGCAAAGAATTCCAGTCAGACAGCGGGTCAAAGGTCATTTCCACCTCACATACTTTAAAGGATGGCTGAATTACAGCAAAGGAAAAGAATCATCACTCAACAAAACTAGACAGCTTATTGAACATGCAATTGATTCGTCATGCAATAAACTTGCACTTTAGTATGTAATAAACCTAGAATTTAATTCTGAATATAGCCAGCCATTCATGAGAGCAGTGGAGCTAATATTATCATATTATCCTTCAGTTGTTTGCTCAGCTCATTCAGGACTATTTAAAGCCAATGTGCATGCCGTCAAATGTGTGTGATGTGTGTGTGGAACAATTTTACTCTAACGAACAGACTCATTCATCTCTTCAGGATGGATAACCTGAGATTAGAGAGAGAGATCAGCTAACACTTACACACAGTCTCCTGGTTTTTCACAGCTTCCGTGAAGCTCACTGCAGCCTTGCTTACAGATAGCTGAAAGAGATGAATGAAATATGAATGAGCTTTATTACATTCTCCTGCTCTCCATTCATTTAGACGATGTTCATCAATGTACTGACATAACAAACTGGACATTTAGCTATCAAAATTGTATCAAAAATTGAATGTATACTAATAATAAAAAGAAAACAAATTTCATATTAGTATCAGTATCCTGTTGTAGTTTTCCTTATATTTTTAATTAGTTTTATTGTTGTTTTCTGTGTCATTTTAACTAAATTTGGGTGTTTGTCATTTGTATTAGTTTTAGTTTTTTACGCCTATAAATTTTGACATTTTTATTCATTTTTCTATTTATTAGTTAAACTGATTATATATATTTTAAATGAAAATTTTCAGTTAACAAAAACTATTTTATTTTGATGACTTTAGTTTTAGTTTACTATAATAACCCACTGCATTCCAATGAATCTTAAAATTAACTTTTTGTATATAAATTGCAACCATACACCTTTGTTCACCATCCCTGCCCACAGTGACAACAACACTCGTTGCATTTATTTGCATTACATGAATTTTAAAGTCAGGAATGAAACAGAAATTACATTCTTCTTCTCTTGTCTAAGATCCAATCCAACATGAACAACATGAACAGAAATAAAATGTAAAATGGGACTTGATTTTGTCCATCAGGAATTGATTGAACTGTGACAGATAAAATCCCAAAAATAAATCCAAAAACCTTATATTAAAAATAATTCCAAAATATTGGCTTCCAGCATCTGCCCATTTTAAAGACTCAATAAACTTGATTGATTTATGAGCCAAGCTTAAACAACAAGCCTAAAGACGTTTATAATAAGAGGGCTTGGCAACACTTGATGAGCGCACTCCATAAAGCAGCCTTTCAAGTGTAAACCAAACACGACACCACTGTCATTCATGGTTTACTTTATATTCCAATACATTACATGAGCTTTGTGTGGTAATATTTAATTGTAAGAAATTGTGGAAACCAAATGTTGCTATGGTTAGAACACAGTCAATCTTGTATTGTTGTGAGTGAGCTTTGTTCCATATACATTGTACACAATAATTTAGTACACTTGTATTTTAAAAACATTTGGGATTCCTGAAACTTACAGTGTACATGGCCAAGATGTCATTGTAAGTGGGAAGTTTATGTGTTAAGATTATAAGGTTACTTGTATAATGATGTACACAGATAAATCAAATAAACACTGTAATATTTGCACTGCTGAACACGTCACACCACCAACAACTTCTGTCACTGCTGTTCAAAAGAATGAAAAAGATGCTCGATCACTAAACATTTTTATTTTGAATTAACTTCTAAGTTGTTATGGACTGCCTAATCGTGTTGCTTTCAATTCCATTGTAAACTTGTGATTTACTGTATATCTATGTACCGGTGTCAGTATGCATGAGCTCATGGACACACTCACACACCTTGCTTGCAGTCTTGCCCCGTCCAGCCTTCCATGCACTGTTGATTGCCAGACTGATCACATGTGTAATGACCAAAGTAATCGTCCCGGGGCCGACACTGTTTGTTGCACTTGTTGCCGTAATAATGCCGGTCGCAGCGCACACGCACACTGTACTGGATGCTAGCTGTTCGGCCCTTGTGCTGAATAAACTGCCGCTCCTCTCCGGGGTTCATCTCTCCACGATTCACACTCCTCTCGATCAATTGATCATCAGCTGTGAAGAACACAAACACATTGGTTAGTCATGTGCATTAATTATTCACAGACTTTCTTTCTGCGTTAGATGAAACACTATAGGCCAAAGCAGCCTTTTTGTGCACCTGTCAGTTTTTGAGATTTTGGGCTTTTTGCTGTCCATGCTCATTGAAAACAGGTGCCTCTGCTGATATATATGCGAAACATTAAATAAGTTGCTCAGGGTACATTTTATTGCATGTTTCAGATGACAAATCCACTAGAGGGCGATGTCCACATTTTTGCGCATCTGGAATATGTTACTTAGGGTAATCCTTTTTTTATATACCTTTACATATATGTTTATTTGTTTACTTCAGTTTTTACTCTTGTGCTCTAGTTTGTTGCTGAATAACCATTCTTATCGGCTTAGTCCCTTTATCAAGCTGGGGTCGCCACAGTGGAATGAACCGCCAACTTATCCAGCATATGTTTTACACAGCAGATGCCCTTCCAGCCACAACCTATCACTGGGAAACATCCATACACACTCGTTCACACACATACACTAGCTTATTCAATCCCACCTATACCACATGTCTTTGGACACCCGGAAGAAATTCACGCGAACAAGGGGAGCAAACTCCACACAAAAATGGCAACTGACCCAGCCAAGGCTCGAATCAGCGACCTTCTTGCTGTGAGGCGATCATGCTACTGCCTGTGCCACAGTGACGCCCGCTGAATAACCAATCAGAGCATCAGAGCATTCTCTTCAGCCAGCGCTGATTTAATATGTTTAATCAGGTCAATTAACTCTGACGTTAACCGACAAGAGGTGACGTGTGGAACAACTTGCCAGGACAGAAGCTGATTGTTGACTTGGTGTGTCCCGGTCTTAGTTTTACCACATAGTTTTACCTTGATTTTACACTACTTTTATCACTTTTGTGGTACCGTGCTTCACCTTACTTGAACCCAAAGGCTCTGCATCACAAGTACAACACTATGCAAAGTGAGCGACCGAGCAAAATGACTATGAGAGAAGATTTGTCCATATGGAGATAGTATGGTGAGGTAAACATATTTACTTACAAATCATAGACAACATTAAGTTGCTTTTTAGTCTTTCTTAGGCGTAGTACAAAGAATGAAAATAATTTGTCAATAATATGTCTTTGTAACTATTATTAGTGTGAAAAGGAAGAAAAGTAATTTGTGTCATACTGCCTCGTAGTGCCCTAGAAACTGCAGTCCAATATGTTGGGAGTATATTTCACAAAAATGAAGGCTACAGCATATTTTCTAATGAGCTTGTTGTGTCTTTTTTTTGTGCTTTTTCAGTCTAAAGAAAACATCCCAAATACGCTTTTGTTTCCTTTTGTCTCACTTTATCAGTGTCTTTGTCTGTATATTTAATTTAATTTAATTTAATTTAATTTAATTTAATTTAATTTAATTTAATTTAATTTAATTTAATTTAATTTAATTTAATTTAATTTAATTTAATTTAATTTAATAGTGTTTTGAAACTGTTTTCTCAATATTAGATTTTCTCCTGCACTGAGCCTTATATTAGAGGTCTGCATTCCCCCGAGCAGCAGCAGGTCAGCAGCATGTGTATATACACCAAACTTCACAATTCAAATTATATCTGTATCTATAATTATATACGTTTTTAATGTATTTTGCCTGATTTTATGAAAAGTTTAATATTTAAAAATAACATTCTTAGAAAAATATGAATGTAATGCAAAGAATGTTTACAGATCTTAATGTAATCAATCAACTAGTGAGTCTAAGTATTGGATTTATTTTATTTTTTATTCTATATTCACCTGCTTGGACCATTGGTGACTTGGAACACACACACACACACACACACACAAACACACACGCATGCACGCACGCACGCACGCACAAACACACACACTTGTCTCAGACTGCTTGGGAGCCAGTGAGGAAATAATACAATCAGGAACAGACCAGGAAGTTTCCCCAAGAAAACACACACACACCCAAAGTCCCTCTCGAGAAGCGTAGAGAAACACTGTGACCTTGTGAACAAGCGCGGTCACAATGTAGGGGAGAGGGAAAGTCTGTATGTGTGGGTGTGTGGAGAAAACAGCATCTTTAATAGCGAGAGAACACAACATCAACAATGATTCAAATCTAATCTGCGCCGCTCATGACGGTGGGTGTTGGCTTGAGATTCTCACATTGCAGCACTTTCCATTCCAAGCCAGAAATTCACACCTGATTAAATTAGCAATATCATCGTCTGGGGATTTGATGGGTATAGAGATAAGACTGAAATTAGGGATCCCATGACCATCACACATCTAATCACTTACCTGAGACTCATTTGCATATTACATTACATAGCATGGCAGATCAGTTTTCTTAAACATTTGTTTATTTACACACGTTTTATAAAATGGATTTTATATAAGGAGACTAAAATATATTCATTCATTCATTTATTCATTTTCTTGTCGGCTTAGTCTCTTTATTAATCAGGGGTCGCCACATACAAATGACCCGTCAACTTATCCAGCATATTTTTACGCAGTGGATTCCCTTCCAGCTGCAACCCATCACTGGGAAACACCCATACACTCTCACCTATATCACGTCTTTGATCTTGTGGGGTAAACCAGAGCACCCGGAGGAAACCCACGCTACCTCAACACAGAAAAGCCAACTGAACCGAGGCTTGAACCAGTGACCTTCTTGCTATGAGGCAACAGCGTTACCCACTGCACAACCCCACTGCCAGACTTTATATACTGTAAATAAACTACTCTTTAACATTTTGCCACACTGATACCTTGATAAAATTCACTAGAAATAAATTTTAACAATCAGCTATGAAACATGGCTTTTAAGTACAGAATTTCATAAAAACACCCAGCAAAACAAACAGGAAAAAACACCTAATTGCAATTATTATTATTATTATTATTATTATTATTAATAATAATAATAATAACAATAAATGTTAGTATGAAATACCTGGCGGTTCATTCCGCTGTGGCGACCCCGGATTAATAAAGGGACTAAGCCGAAAAGAAAATGAATTAATGAATGAAATACCTTACTGTTAAAAATTAATACTGTATTTATTTGGCAACTAAATTATAGTAAAGAAAAATTTAAGTTAAAATTTTAATTGTTAGTATACAATTAAACACATAGATTATCAAATACTTAACATTTAAATACTAAATGTATAGTGATGTTTATTTGTTCAGATCCTTTTATTAATATTCTACTCAATAAACAACAATATCTAAGAGATTTAAAAAACAGAGGCAAACTATCTTTGCTTCATCAGAGCCCCCCGCTCCACTGCACCGTTTCTATACAATATATTATGCACATATTTAATCTGTTTTACATCATGTCATAATATATACAGTACATACATACATATATACATGCACACATAATCGAATACCAGTAGATAAAAGTTCCCTTATATGTCCACTCATCTATTGTAGATATATACATATTTATATATATATATAAACACATATACAATGAATCACAATAGGCTTAGCAAAGTTTTTTTTTTAAAGAAATAAAATATTTTTTTAAATGTGAGAAACAAATAAAAAACAGTCAAACTGCCAATATTAAGTTTGGATCCATTTGCTCTATATCGTCAGCACTGGCTGCCAAATAAGAAAACATTTTTTATCTTTGGTGGAGTACCGAATCTTTTCCATTGTAAGATGGTTGATGTTTCTTGTTTAACATAATAATAATACTTTTTATTTTCAATTAATGTATTATTATTATTATTACTACTACTATTATTATTATTATTATTATTATTATATACAGTATAATTACTTTCTTGTTTGTTAATCACAGAGCTTTTATTTTGAAAATGTGTTTGAAATTTTATTTTTAATTCTCATTAATCTTTACAAAAATAGTGAAAGTGTTTTCTTCACTTTGAAATAAGCATCAGATAAACAGATTGCCTATTTATTTGTATAATTATAATGTAGTCTCTGTAATTAAATTATGACACTAAACCCAATATATTCCCAGAAAATATTTGAAAAAGCCAAATAAACCTCTCGGATATCAAATCTGGGGAAGTCTGAGCGATCCAGCAATGTTATTCCTGACAGGTCGTTGTGTTTGACCGCTGGCCAAGGTGCTCCATAAATCGTCCTTCCCCACAGCCCACATCACCCCTCGCCCCATCTCAGTCCACTTGCTCTCTTCCTTAAATGGACACACCATTCCAGAAGTGGAACAAAAGCTTTGACATACTTTCCTACTTTCTGACTAAAAAAAGGAATTTGATGCCTTCTTTTTCATATCAAATGTGCCATCCCCCCTTTTTGCTCTCGTCTCTTCCCCCTCTCTCACTCTCCCCCCATGCACTTATGATTTGAAAAAACTAGTACTCATCTCCTAATTCATCTACAGCAATTAGTTATAAAAATACACACCAATCACTCCCTCTCTGTAAGCTGAAGCAGACACTTAGAGGCTGTTACTGGGTAGAGTCACTGTGTGTGCGTGAGAGAAGAGAGAGAGAGATTCTGGCTTATCTTCACCATAAGAACACACTCACACACACATGAAGAAAAGCTCTAACTATCATACAGGTAAACAGACAACCTGAACTGACATCAGTCATGTTAAAGGTCAAACACCACTTCAGGACTTCAGTTCTCTTGAACTCATAACCAGGGGTGTGAAATATTTGAGTAATTCTAGTTGATTACTGTACTTAAGTATTATTTTGGGGGATTTGTACTTTACACAATTACGATTTAAACTTGTGCAATTACTTGAGAGCATTTCTGAAGAAGAAAAGTAACTTTTTTTTGATCCTCGCAATTTTTACCTAAAAAGATACTATTAACATTTATGCATTTTATCTTACGCACATTCATTTTGATAAATGGGCAATCAGTTGTTTCACCATTGTTTCAGATTGTTATACATTAAAAAAAAATCTACTTTTTCAGTTTTTTTCCTACTTTGTTTTTCTGCATTTATTGTCGTGTTTGAGTAAAATGTAGGCAGTGCCATGTTTTCAGACATTTACATTCATTTTTAGACAACACAATACCGCATGCCATGATTTTGCCAAGTACGATGCGATCCTGGATTAACATCTATGTTGATATTTGAAACATCTTTTTTGTTTGAAAATGTAATCCATACCTATTCCCTATCCCTAAACCCAACCATAACTGCAAATTATTCCCAAAATCAGAGGGCACTAATAGTTCAATACCAATCATGTAGAAGTGTAACCTAACCGTAAGCTTAAACTGAACATAAACTTTAAACATATCGCTTAATTCTGATTGGCTGGAATGTTGTTCCAGGATCAACATAGATGCTAATCCAAGAACATGTCCTACATGGTGAAATCAGAGTGGCAACACAATACCAATGTTTTAATGTCAAAAGAGTTAAAAAAAAAAATATATATATATATATATTTAGTGTAATAACCCTAAATTTCAATCCCAAAAATGACATAACTTTGCGTTTAACTTTTGTGTTTTCTCAACTTTTAATTGTTTGCAGTTAAACTCAGGTTGTGTTTTAAATTATTAGGACTCCATATTTCTAGTCAACTGAACATATAATTAGAAGTTTACCAAAAGATTTGTTCAACTTAATATATTATGTTGATTAACATGCACACAAGTTTGTACAACTAACTAACGCAAAAATGTCCTAAAGCTGGATTCCTTAAAATATGACACTTTCTCAACCTCTGTAATTTTTTTGTGTGCTCATAACAGCTTTAGATAAAGAAATGCAGATGATGGCTGCTGCTTGGGTTAAAAACAGAAGTGTCTTTTCTTAGTTTCTGTTTCTTTCCTATTATTTTCTTTCTGTTCTTTTCACATCTCTCCATCAGTCTGTCTCCAGTTTGCTCTGTTTCGCTGCTTCCATCACAATGGGTGCAATTCGGCCCTTATTGCCACAATGATAACAGATCACAAACAATAGACCAAAGAGTTGGACAAGGCCAGATTTTCCTTCTTTCTCTCTCTCCAATCTTTTCTTAAGGTACCCCACCTTTCTTTACGTCCACTTCCCTTTTGCATTTTTTCCACTTTATTACCAGCTAACGATCTGCCAGCCAGCTCTACAGTACAAGCGAAACACAATAATGTCGCTTTCTCTGCCCCTTGACGATACATGAACAATGCGGCTGACCTGCTGGCCAGAATGAGTGTTTAGAGTCCAAACGCAGAGCCGGACTTCCTGAAAGGTAAACAGCCTCGCGGGACCCTCTCCTCCAAGGGCCCCTGCTGCTACCTGATGCCCTGAAAACTGCAAAAGCGGCTTCTTTATATCTGAAGCCAGATTCTTTTTATTATTATTACTTTAACACCTGATTTATACCTGTGAGCTAATTCTGGAAGACACCCCTGAAGATAAAGGCTGTAAAAGATGATGGCAGATCTGACGGCATGATGATGAATTGATCTCCTGCTGACAGCAGATAAGCGTTTGGGTGTCAAGGTTACATTCATGGACAGATATAAACAGAAACCAGCTGCTTTGATGAGGATTTCTATTTTTAAAATATGTAAATGAAAAGTTCAGGTGCAAAAGCCTCAAAGCTCCATCTGAAATTTTCTCCTAAAATAACCTTTTCCCCCTCTGCCTTTGATCAGGTAATTCACTTTAAATCCAATGAAAATGAACTCTTCTTTGGCAAAAAGTCAAAATAGTGAACCTACACACAGGAGCCAGAGAAAAATTTGCATTTTAGTAGAAAATTTTAGGTTTTTGCATCTAAACTTTTATTTAAAACAATATTAGCATGCAATTTTGTGTATTTAATAACTGAGAATATTACAAATAAATGAAAAAGAAATGCGCTGTTTCATACACTGTAAAACTTTGTATTCAATTTTAAAACACAAATGTTATGAAAAAATGTTAATGGTTATTGGAAAATTGGCAGTAAATTTGCAGTAAAATTATCTTAAAAGTATTGATTTTATAAGTGAAAAGTAAAAGTAATCTTACAATTTACACTGAAAACCTGAGAACTCAACCTGCAAACTCAATCTTTTTTTTGCTCCAACAATTTTGCTTCTTAATATATTTGATCACTTATGTACAGTTGAAGTCAGAATTATAAGCTCCCCTGAATTATTAGCTGCCCTGTTTCTTTTTTCCCCGATTTCTGTTTAACATAGAGAAGATTTTTCAACACATTTCTAAACATAATAGTTTTAATAACTCATTTCTAATAACTGATTTATTTTATCTTTGCCATGATGACAGTAAATAATATTTTTTGATATTTTCAAGACACTTCTATACAGCTTAAAGTGACATTTAAAGGCTTAACTAGGTTAATTAGGTTAACTAGGCAGGTTAGGGTAATTAGGCAAGTTATTTTATAATGATGATTTGTTCTGTAGACTATAGAAAAAAAACATGTAGCTTAAAGGGGCTAATAATTTTGACCTTAAAATTTCTTTTGAAATATTAAAAACTGCTTTTGTTCTAGCTGAAATAAAACAAATAAGACTTTTTCCAGAAGAAAAAATATTATCAGACATACTGTGAAAAGTTCCTAGCTCTGTTAAACATCAAAGGGGGGTTATTTATTCTGACTTCAACTGTACATGATGGGTTTTAACATCTACTGTTACATACACTGTAAAATTGATGTGATTGAAGTGATTAGTTGACTTGATTTTAAGTGAGAAAACACACTGCCTTAAAATGAATACGTATTGAAATATGTGCATACTGTAATTATAAAAATTATGTAATTAAAATATCAACCAAACAATTCCAAGTTACAACAGGTTTACTCAATTTTTTAAAGAAGAGTCAACATGTTGCTTCTAAGGAAATGAGTTTACTCACTTTTTCAAGTAAAGTAACTAACTAAGGCCCCATATACACTACTGCGTTTTTGTTTTAAAACGCTTAAGTTTTGCTACAGTTATGCCATCTGTCCACAATACGCCGGAGTTTTCGAGCCCCGAAAACAGAGCATTTTGGAAACGCTGGAGAGGCCGTTTTAATTCTAAAACGCTGATGCTCCGTCTCAGTGTGGATGGTGTAAAACGGAGACATCTGAAAACAGAGGCATGGCTTCTGAGATTCGCAACTCGATTGGGGCTTTTGGGTGATTGTGTAACCTTCACTTATTCGTCAAGCCTCTATCACATGACTATCACGCCACCGGAAGACGGCAGACTAGCCTTCACTGTAAACAACAACATGGACACAGAAATGCCTGCATTGTAGGCGCCATTGTGCAGTTAAACTCTGCCTTTTTTACTACAACAGCTGCATATATTCGCAAGAGGCAAGCTATTGTTCGAGCACTCGCTAATCGCGGGCGTTTCAAGTGGCAGAAGCCCTATTTAGAATGCAGAGCGAGACACATGCTTCCTGTTTATACTTTAACGTGCATGCCCAGAGTGCGCGAATGGTCACATTAAATACATTTTCAGTAGAGTAGTGTGGACGGAGATATGTTCAGAAACGCTGGGTGAAACGCTAGTGTGGACGTGGATCGTTTTCATGCTAAAACGCTGTTTTAAAACTAAGTAAACGGGGCCTAATTCTCACAACACAGTAATAATGATAATCCACTTGCAAATATTAGTAGTAAAACAACTGCATTCAAGTAACAATAGCCCTATTTGACACAAACATTATTTCTACTCATCTGCCAGCAAACAATACTTCACTGGCTAACCCAAATAATGAAACTGGAAAAAAAATCAAAGCCACTGACATTTTTTAACAGTTGACACCTCAGCATCTTCTCATCTGAGTGATCATTTCACACAAAAAAGCATGCACACTTGCTCATGGTCCATATATGTAAGATCTAGTGTCCGTTTAAAGCAAATGAACACCTTGCTCAGAGTCAGAGACAGATTTGCCTATGTGCCCATATCATGGTCTTGTTAATGGTGTGTGCACTTGTGAGTGTACAGCCCTTTGCTCTAAGAGTAACTGTCAGCGGTGTATTTGTTTGTTTGTTTTCCTCTTACGTGTGTATCATGTGTGTGTGAAGAATAGTAGCATTGCAGCTGCTCAGGCAATAATTAGCTCACAGACATGTGTGGAAAATAACGAGCAGCTCCAGTAATTAATGACTTAACAAGGCAATGACCTCATGCTCTTTGTTTAGACCCAAACTCTCTCAAGGGACTTTAAACAAGACACGCTAAGTATAAACAGCCTTCATTTGCATGCTAAAACAACCTCAATGTCCCATTAAGGGCACTAGCACACTAACAAACAGCCACACTAGATATTCACACACAAATAAGCATAAACTAACCTTTGCAAATATGCAGATCTGAGGTGTAAAACAAGAGCACTGTAAGGAGCGTGTGCACACATTTGCTTCTACTACTTCTGAGTACAATAGACTATTAATAATAAAAATAGATTGGCTGATAATTAATAGTAGGTTTTTGGTCATTTTACGTTTTAGCATTTTATGTACTGCTTTGCTTACTGTAAAAACGTGATTAGTTAGTTTTGCCTAACATTGCCTAAAAGTGACATGTTCACTATTTTTTTCGAACTGAGTAAACATAGTGCAACTTGCAACTGGTTATGATTGTTATAATAATGCACACGTATCATTTATTTAATCGTTTTAAGGAAATGGGTTTCCTTACTTTTTAAAGTAAAGTCAATTCATCTGCTTTTTAAACTTGTTTCTGCCTGAACAACAGATTCCACTCATCCCCTCCAACTCTCTTAAGCTCAGTTATGTGAGACTTTATAATGTGATTTTCACCTCACCTGTTTTTTCCCCCAAAACACATAAAAAATAAGTTTACTTTCTAACCCTTTCTTTGTTTACTATTATATTAGCTGTGTCTCATTTCAGAGGCTGCATCCTTCGAAGGATGCAGACTTCAAAGGTGAGTTCTTCGAAGTCCACACCGAGCATTTTAAAATCCTTCGGAGGATGCAGCCTCTAAAATGAGACACAGCTTTTGTGTTTCTTTCCTGTGTTTAGCTTCAGTTTCCTGATTGTTTCTATGGTAACTCATTGGTTAACTGATTATGTTCAACTGTGTCTTGTTTGGTTCCTCATTTATGGTTTTAAATCCTTAGTTTGTTGTTCTGTTGGTTCTGAATTCTGTACAGTTGATGTGTGATTACCGATTTCTGAATAACAAGTTGTAAATGATGGAAATATTCTAAAATTGAAATCCTCTAGTATTTGTTTGAGTGCATTGTGGCACTCAATGTGTTTCAACTAGTGGAAAAAGTTAATATGTCTTTAATATTAGCATTAATTCCTTAAAATAATCATACTGACCACAAACATTTGAATACAATATATTTGTTTCTTTATAGTTTTTTTAAAAACGCACTGAGCACAATATAGTGTTCATTGCTTCTAAATGATCAGCCAACACGAAGAACATGAATTCCTTCATTAATGGGACTTCCTGACAGATTCATTCTTTTTTATGGAGCAATGGACAACCACAGGAGTAGAAGAGGAAAACAGGACACATCTGTGTTAGTCAATACACACACATCAACATTTGCACCATGTGTTATATGTCCTGCACACTGTGATTCCTTACATGTGTGTGGACCTACACTACTTTCTGAACCAGAAACTACAAAACAATGAGTCACAGATTCGCTACTACTGTACAACTGCAATCAGCAAAGCCCAAAAGGAGTCTGATTTTATTCATCAGTTCTGAAATGTGGAAGATTGGTTTCAATAAAATAATTTGGCCTTGTCAATACGCAAACATTAAGTTACTGATACAGTACCATAACATTCACTGCACTTTTGATAAATGTTTATGACTTTCTTTTTATGAACTGAAGCACATAATCGACCTTTATATTCCATAGAACCTTTAAACAAGCAACTTGATTTTTTAAGAACATAGGTCAAACTAACCTGAATACTTAAACTTCAGCAGATCAGGGAGGATCTGTAAAGAATATGATGAATGATCGTTTCTGCAGAATTGTTTCTGCTGAAATCTGTGCATGCAAATTCTTCAACCCTGTGTGGTTGAAAGACATGTCAGATCATAGACATCCATCTCTGATCAACTGTTTGTCCATCTGCTTGGTTTATACTTAAAACAGCAACTGTCTGTGTAAAAACATGTGAAAATCTGTCTGACTTACAAAGAACTGAAAGAGCATGTTCACCCAAAAATGCTAATTTGCTGTTAAATTGTTTCACACTCTGACTATTTAAGATGTAGATTACTTTTTGTTTCAGTAAAACATTATAGACTATTTATTCAGCTGAAACTTTGGTCCTTGCTCTTTCATATAACTCATGATAATTGCTACTGCCATTGTGAGATTCAAAACACATACTGTATAACAACAAAAAAGTTAACATTTTGCTTTGCTTGTATGTTTTTTATCTAAAAAATATTGATCTCAACTCTCCATAATAGTTCTACAAAGCATGAGTAATTCAGACTGCAAAAAAAAAAACAGACTGCATTAGTGCATCCACACTGTCTTGGGTAAATATATATATATATATGATTGACAAAGAGCCAGCATATATCGCACATGTGTTAATAGATGTGAAATTGCACAAGAGATGAATTACAGGTACTGGTTGCTTAAAGAAACCTACGGGCCAATGCATATCTCTCTCTCTCTCTCTCTCTCTCTCTCTCTCTCTGTGTGTGTGTGTGTGTGTACATGTTTGCTTCTCATTTTTTCACCAAATTTCTTAACAAGTATAGCGATAACAGTCATAGAAAAATGTCATAGAAAAATGTCCCCACAAGTTCTTAACTTGTGGGGACATTTTTAGTCCCTATGAAGAAAATAAATCATAAAGAATGAAGTATTTTGAATATTTTGAATATTTTCTTTGAAGGTTTGGTTTAGACATAGGATTGGTTTAGGGTTAAGTGGATAGAAAAGACAGCCTGTACAGTATAAAAATCTATGGGAAGTCCCTGTAAAACATGAAAACCCAACGTGTGTGTGTACATGAAGGTGTTGGAAAGTCAATACTTACTACTTTCAGTAATTGTTTGGTTGTCCCAGTCCCAAGCCTCCACGATGAGAGTATACGCTCTCTAGGGGAAAGAGAGATAGATGTTAATAAATAATATACAGACATATGCAGCAAATCTCCTCAGTCAAAGTCTGCTGAAGAGAGTTTATTTGATATATTTGACAAATTTAACAATATCTGCTGATTATAATAGTTACAAATTCAAAATCACTTTTAAAAGAACAAGATAAATCATATTATATAAATAACATGAAGGTTTTTTTCCCAAGTTTTGATGTCCTCATCTAGATAGCATGTGACGTGTGTCTTTTTAACAGGATGCAAGTCATAACAGCAATGTGAATAACCTGGTTCCCACGGTCTGGTGACTGATTAGCTCAGTTATAAACCAGATGAAAGATGAGATGGGGCAAGGATGTTTGTATGAGCATGTATCAGGTCACTGCCGCAGTCAACAATTCATAAATGATTGTGTGATGTTTATGCATGTGCGCTTTATTTTCTGAAACACATGCTTCAATGGTGTTCTTTAGGTTATTTAATTCGTGGGAAAATATTCGGTGGCTTTAAGTCAATGGCAGAATGACTTCAAAAGGTCCCTGAAGCAGCAGCTTTTTTACCGAGGTGAGCTCATCAGATGGGAGGGTCGTGTTCTTTGTCAAATGAGGGGTAAAGAGTTTCTCCCCTTTAATCTGAACCTGAGTGCTTTTAGGATTACAGGAATTGAACATTTTTGGAAATATCTGAAACATTAGAAGACTCAATAGAGTATAATGAGCTTCTGTGTAGTTTAAAGAGTTTCTTGCTTTTTAGTTTAAAAGGGTAGTTTAACCAAAGGGAAAATTCTTTCATTATTTGCTCACTCTAATGTTGTTTGACCTTTTTTTGAACGCAGTCAATTAGTTATATATATGTATATATATATACATATATATATATATATATATATATATATATATATATATATATATATA
>CAIGQQ010037872.1:2228847-2247218 GCA_903798035.1 Danio albolineatus
TATATATATATATATATATATATATATATATATATATATATATATATTTATTCAGTTATTTATTTTCATTAGGCTTTGTCCCTATATTCATCAGGGGTCGCCTCAGCGGAATAAACCGCCAACTCATGCAGCATATGTTTTACACAGCAGATGCCCTTCCAGCAGCAACCCAGTACTGGGAAACATCCATACACACTCATTCACACACATATACTGTGGCTAATTTAGTTTATTCAATTCACCTACAGCACATGTCTTTGGACTGTGGAGGGAACTGGAGCATCCAGAGGAAACCCACACCAACATAGAGAGAACATGCAAACTCTACACAGAAATGCCAACTGACCCAGCCGGACAGCGACCTTCTTGTTGTGAGGTGACAGAGCTAACCACTGAGCCACCTTTGTATATAAAGTATTGTAAAAATTTTTAAATAATATTATTCACTCATTCTCCTTAGGCTTAGTCTCTGATTTATCAGTGGAATGAACCACCAATTACACTGGCATATGTGGTGGATGCTTTTCCAGCTGCAACCGTGCCCCCCAAACACTCTTATCTAAACTAAAAATGTGCTAAAATAAAATCTATTTTGTTTCTCCTCTAAAATAAAGTCTAGAGGAAAGACTAGAGGAATCACAAAATGAATCAAGGCTTACTTATATAATTTGATATTTTTAATATATTTATAATATACTTATATATTTTGGCTTAAACAGAAGAAAGAAACTCATAAAGATTTAAGACCACTTAAGGAATGAGTAAATAGTGAATACATTTTACTTTTGTGTGCAAAGCTATAAGTGAGCTTGCATAAACTAATACAAATTAGTCACCAATTTGCCAAAGTGTAAAATAGTTGTGTTTATATTTGTTACGTAATATTGATATCTATAAAACCTTATACTAAATTGCCTCTCAGCATTTTAAAAAGCAATGTACTTTCACCTTTTTTTTTATTTGGAGGAATCACAAAATGAATCAAGGCATATTTACTGTATGTACAGTTTTAGTGCGCATTGAAAAATAAAAATAAAGCAGAAATGACCAAAACATTCAAACAGTCTGTGAATAATTCGCTGGTCACTGGACAGTGGGGATTAAAGGGATAGTTCATTTAAAACAAAACAAAAATGTCATCAAGTACTTTCCCTTTACTTGTCACAAACCTGTGTTAAACCCTAAAGAATATATTTTGAAAGAAGCTGGACACCTGTAACCACTGACTTCCATAGTTATTTTACCTATTATTGATGTCAATAGTTAATGGTTTTAGCTTTTGGCTTAAACAGAAGAAAGAAACTCATAAAGATTTAGGACCACTTAGGGAATGAGTAAATAGTGAATACATTTAAGTTTTGCATGCGAAGCTACAAGTGAGTTTGTTTAAACCAGGGGTGCCCAAACTATTTCTTATAAAGGGCCAAAAACCAAAGTTGATTGAGGGCTGTGGGCCAAAGTAAAATATAACAAAGCGTTTTACATAAAATTTGTCATAGGCAATTTATTTGCTAATATTTAAAAATATCAAGAAAACGTTGCTTTAAAACATATTAAGTAATGGTGCAGTATCATTTTTTTTACATTTTATAAGACCTTATTATAGTTAAAACATTCAATAAACAATGCCATTTATAACACAATGAAGTTCAATGCTAAAAACACTAGTCAAGCTGCACCTGAATTTGCCCTGATTTGCTCACCAATGTCTCGTGCATTGTCATCTATCTGTCAGTATTTACATTTTAAAAGTCTGATTCTTTTGCAACATTTGATTGAAACTATCATTTTTGTAGCTCCTCAATTAAACAAAGAAACTAGAGATTATGTTAAATTTGAAATCATGGATCTCTGTCAAAGGCATTTGCCCCAACCAACTCCCAATTATTCTCCCTCTCTTTCCAGATGGGATGGTGGGCCAAACCAAAGGTATCCATGGACCAACTTTGGCCCGCGGGCCCTACTTTGGGCACCTCTGGTATAAACTGATACAAATTACTGATAGTTAATTACAAGAATTTGCCAAAGTGTAAAATAGTTGTTGTGTTTAAATTTATGAAATATTCATAATATATCTACAAACCCTTATCCTGAATTTCATTTTACCTTTTTTGAGGAATCACAAAATGAATCAAAGCTTATTTACTGTATGAACAGTTTTAGTGTGCATTGAAAAATAAAAATAAAGCAGAAATGACCAAAATATTCAAATGGTCTGTGAATAATTTGGTGCTCAGTGGACAGTGGGGATTAAAAGGATAGTTCACTGAAAACATCCATGTACTCACCCTTCACTTGTCACAAACCTGTGTTGAAACTAGAAAAAAAAGATAGTTTGAAAAATGTAACCATTGACTTCCATAGTATTTGTTTGACCTATTATTGATGTCAATAGTTACCGGTTTTCAGCTATTGGTTTTAAAAAAAGAAAGAAACTCATTCAGATTCAGGACTGAATAAATAGTGAATACATTTCACTTGCAAAGCTACAAGAGTATTGAGTTTGTTTAAACTTATACAATTAGTCACCAATTTGCCAAAGTGTAAAATAGTCGTGTTTATATTTATGTTATATTGATATCTATAAAACCTGAATTTTCTCTTCAGTTTTGCAGTTTTTATGGTTATCTACTTTCACTTTTTACCTGATACTTGACATGTTATCCCCTCTTGTTAGGACTTGTTACATTTTTTTAATGACTTCCCACGTACTCCTCCATGTACTCAAGTTTTTGAGCAGGAACTTGGGAACTATTGGAAATGTTCTTAGGCAGGGAAAGATCCTGTCCAATTGTGTTTCACAAACTCAGTTTTTTTCTGTATGAGGTAACATTTCCTGCAATAGTTAGAGAACGATAGAAAAACTGAGAAAAACGGGGTCGACAGACTTCACTGAAATCTGTCAAAGCGACGGCATGATGCGGGGAATTGGAGGGGAATTCCAGAGACATTCCAGTGTGTTCCAAACACTTCACCGCTCAGTTTAGCAGCACAGGAAAAACACACATCAGGAGTCAAGGTCATATCGCTCTCCCTTTTCCACGGTAAATCTCAGCCTGTACAGTCCTGTGCCAAATCACATTCCTAGTTTTTGCATGAATGATACTAATTCCTGAACCTTGACACGATGATGGAGGGCAAACCTTTATACGTGAGGCAATAATCCATTCATGTGCAGGGTTCTGGTATTAATTTCCCAAGAAAACGGAGAAGAGTCTGGCCTCTACATGTCAGGGAGACTACAAAGTGCACACTCACATTTGTCCTAATGCTAAAAGTAATGCCTGGGCAGATCTTATCAATCAAAGCAGAACAGAAGAGAGGAAAGCTCCAGTCAAACAGGAGAAGAGGAGAACGGCTCTTATCTTTGTTTACTGTAAGCACTCTGGAGTTTTCCGAGGACTCTTTGTGACATCACAGCTCCACGTTCTGGATTCGGTTCGAAACGGAGGCAACATTGTTGACATTTAAGAGTTTAAAGAGCATGATGTGTTTGTCTTTGACGCCTCAGATCTTTAGCACTGCTGATTCACGGTGGCTTGTATTTCAGAAGCTTCAGGAGCATCTTGTCTCTCAGAAGATAAGCACGTCAGCCTGTGATTGATCATTTTCTAATTGTTGTTGTTTTCTTAATGTGTCAGCTTAATGGCGTCTTGCCAAAAGATCACAGTGATGTCATGACTGAAAGGAATTGTTCACTTAAAAATTTTAATTCACTCTTCCTCAAGTGATCCCAAACATTTATGAGTTTCTTATTCAGTTAAACCCAAAAGAACATATTTTAAAGAAAGCTGAAAACCTGTAAACAATGACTCCAATTAAATAATATGAAAGTCAATGGTTACATGTTTACAACTATCTTCAAAATATCTTAATTTGTGTTTACCAAAATAAAATAAAAACTCACAAAGGTTTAAAACAAGTAAATAGTGATTAAACTATGACAGAATTGAAATTGCGTGAACTATCCCTTTAAAAGAATCTGTATTATTCTGTGCTTCCAGCTGAACATTGGTTAAAAAAAAATTGTGTGTAAAGAATTGTTATATCCAATGTGGAGGAGTTTTTAGACCTAGTGAATAGTCTGTAAGCAGGCCTCATAGCCTATAGGGCAACATCACCACCTAATCTCTCTGATGCTCTTGTGCCTAAATGGTAGCAAACCCACAGCTGTGTTCTGACATGCAGTGAAAAGCCTTCCCAGAAGGAAGCGGCGAAAAGATGGTTACTAGATGATGATTTTGAAATAAAATATTCAGCGAGCACGTACTGTGTGGGTGTGGTGTCAGAAGTCTACATACTTTCATTTAGTGTATACTGGAAAACACATGGATGTTTTGATATAAATACCGTAAGTGCATCATTTAATAGAAATATGTAATTTGATGTGCCTTGCTTTCATCACAGTTTTGTGCAATAAGAACACTTTGTGACTTCAGTAAGGCCAGTTGTTGCTGTATTGATTGTTTTATGATTCAAATCTATTGTAAAATAGATTGCGTGGTTTTCAACTAGTTTTGACTCTGCTTTCCCTTCGGGCATTAAAACATAATTAAAACAATTAAAACAGCCATCATATGTTTTAATCCCATTTTTATGAAATTTATTATTACGTAAACAATGTAAAAACTGATTCATTTCAATCAGATATTGCTATTAAATTTTACAAATTATGACAAAGAAATGGCAAGTAATACACTGAATACAACAGTAGAAAAAAATGGCATAATATTTTATTTAAAAAAAACATTTACATTCTACACTGGTCAAAAAAATAGGAAAACTAATATTATACATGTTGAATTTTGACTTTAGGTGCATTGAAAAATTCTATAGTGTAATTAACATGCTATACAGTGAATATTGTCTATTCAACACTGAAAATGAATATGTCTGATTTTTGCTTGAATGTTGTCAATTTAAACTTCAATTATCGGTTAAAATTACAAAGTTTATTTAAGTGTACACTGGCCAAAAATAGCCACAATTATTATCAAGACATGGGATATACACTCACTGGCCACTTTATTAGTACCGGGTTGGACCCCCTTTTGCCTTCAGAACTGCATTAATCCTTCATGACAGAAGGTACTGGAAATATTCCTCAGAAATTTTGGTCCATGTTGACATGATAGCATCACTCAGTGGCTGCAGATTTGTTGGCTGCACATCCATGATGCAAATATCCCATTTCACCACATCCAAAAAGGTGCTCTATAGGATTTAGATCTGGTGACTGTGGAGGCCATTTGAGTACAGCGAACTTAATGTTCAAGAAACCAGTCTGAGATGATTCATGCTTTATGACATGGCATGTTATCCAGCTGGAAGTAGCCATCAGAAGATGGGTACACTGTGATCATAAAGAAATGGACATGGTCATCATCAATACTTAAGCAGGCTGTGGAATTGACCCAACGCTCAATTGGTACTAATGGGCCCAAAGTGTGACAAGAAAATATTCCCCACACAATTACAAAACCACCACCAGCCTGAACCGTTGATACAAGGCTGGATGGACCCGTGCTTTCATGTTGTTGACACCCAATTCTGACCCTACCATCCAAATGTTGCAGAAGAAATTGAGACTAATCAAACCAGGCAATGTTTTTCCAAGTAGATCAGTATTTCTAAAATACTCAGACAAGCCTGTGTGGCACCAACAACCATGCCACATTCAAAGTCGCTTAAATCACTTTTCTTCACCATTGACCACGTCTACATGCCTAAATGCACTGAGTTGCTGCCATGTGATTGGCTGATTAGAAATTTGTGTTAACAAGCAGTTGGACAGGTGTACCTAATAAATTGTTCGGTGAGTGTATATTGTAGGTTGAGCACTGAATATTCAATAAAGCTTAATATTTATTGAATAATACAAATAACTATGTTTATATATAATAACTTTAACTGATAAAGTTATTAGTAATTACTTAATTAAAGTTATTAGTAACTAATAATAATAAATCTTTTCAGATTTTAATTGTAATGCAATAATGTTCACCTTTTGCTGCAGCTGAAACAATAATTATTGTGAAAAGCACTACACAAATAAACTTGGACTGAACATTTATCACAAAATTTAATTGTAAAACACTTCAATAATGTGTCAAATACTAGAAATATTCAGCCATAAATACGCTAAATTACTAGCATAACATGGACTGAAAATCTTTCCAAGGCTGACACATTGAACAAAACACTGGACAACTAACGAATCATTTATATTATTCATAATATCCAGTGACACAAAGTGATTTGTTTTTATTATTGTCCATGTCCCTTGTAGATCAGCATGCTGTGGGGATCATTTACTCTTCTTTTAGGCTAATAAATGTCAGGGCCACCCACAGGCCAAGTGGATGACGGTGATTCAACCTTTACCTGAGCATTACTGCTGTTAAACACCGCTAGACTTTATGTCTCCACGCTGCATCAAAGACACACACTCACCACGTATATATCCATTGAACTCCAGTATCACTCATTAAAACCTCAGTATAACAGACGCAGCGTCTCTCGGTGCTTAGAGAGATCTGTGAAGGTGGATACTCAATAATAGAGCAGCTGTTTTGACTTCACGATGTATGTGTGTGTGTCTGCGCGTCTGGATATGGATTAACTTAATAGTGTGTGTGAGCAGAGAAGTGTCTTTTAAGTAGGATTTTAAATTGTCTGGCACCAGAACGCAGTATTACGGTCAGTCCTTTACGCAGAAGCCAATTATTACCTGACCGCATAATAATGCAGTGCTACGACGTAAATCACTGTCTTCGTGATAAATATTTTCATGATTTCAGCACAAATGTGTCACGTTGCACACTCTCTTGAGAAAGCAGAGAAACCGTTTCGTATGATGTCAGGTATGAATAAACATCTATATTTTATATATTGACCACCATAAATAATCATAAATATGTAACTCCTCCACCCTTCACTATTTTAGCAGCGTTCATTTTTAGAGGAGCACGCTTTCAAAAACATAGCTTAAGTATCTACACAGTCAAAAAAAGCTGCAACCCATCTCTGGGAAACATCCATACACACTCATTCACTCTTAAATTTTTTTAAGAGGAAAAAAAACAGCTCGCCTACCTTTATTTCTGAGAGTGTAAAGTGTAAAATTTGTACATTACTCACAGAGTTTATTTTAACACAGTAAGAGTTTATTCTTACATTGAACTGGAGTGTGTGTTACCCTTCAACGTGTTAGCATATTACTTTTTTATTTGTATTTGTTTGTATTTGTGACAGCTAACAGTGATCAAACATGTTGAAAATAGTTTTAATTTATTAAATGTTCATGAATCTTTTCAGAAATAATTTCAATACATACAACTCTTTGCATTTTAAATTGCAACAATGCTTCAAGTTTAAGTAAAACACACTGGTTTTTCCGAAAGAACCGGTTCGAGTAAAAAAACTGAACTTCCCATCACTAGTGGGAAATACACTGCATATTGAGTTAAAGGTTTAACGCTGAAAAAAAAAACTCTTAAATATATGCTCTTTAACACTCGTGGATTAAAATGTACTCCAATTTTAACACTAAACAACACCAATATATATATATATATATATATATATATATATATATATATATATATATATATATATATTTTTTTTTTAAATAAATAAATACATATTTTAAAAAGATCACACTATATATTTAACACTGGAAATTTGGCTGTGTATTATTGTAAAAAGGCAATGGTTGTATGCTCAAATGTTTTTTCCTCTTATTTCATAATAACCATTTTTGTTGCTAAACTGACAAACTTTCTCAATAGGATGCAATATAGTTCATAACCACTTGAGGGAGTACAGAATTTTTTTTTGAATTTAGTTTGTGAGCTTGGAAATATTACCAATTAATTATTTTAGCCATTTAAACAGTGCATTTTAAAAAGTTCATAATGTTTTTTAATGCCTTTCTTTTATTTTTAACTGTCAGCAGTATACCACAAAAAAGATCTATGTAATAAATGGCAAAAAAATCAACCCTACAGCCCTGAATGTTTGGATTTGATAGTGGAAGAAAAGTGTTTTAAAATTAATTGATCATGCCTGAAGCTTTAACATGTTCTGTATTTTGTAGAGATCAAGTTCGAAATCTAATAAAATAACCTTATTAAAATCTTAATTAGCTCATATTTTCAGACTGTATAAAGCATGCTGTTATAAAGACCAGGTCCCTGAGGGTTAATTCTAACCATAATTTTAGTCAGCAATCATTTATTATGCATCTCCTAATTTACTTTTGATGTTGACCCATTTCGTGAGAACTAGGCAATAGACATACATTTCATTTATTATTTCTACTGTACACAGTCTGTGCTTCATTTGGGAGGTCTTACACGCATGCTCCCTTTCGGAATTATTAAGAAAATGCTTCCTAATTAGACTTTTATTGGCCTCCTTTACTCAGAGCTCTTGTGCTTGGGACTCTTGTGCACTTTAATTGGCCTGGCCTTAACGAGCTTTCTCTCATCATTACCCCTCATGGGTTTAACGACCACTGGGCCTTATTTGAATATGAAAAGATTACAATATATGTGCAAATTCCTACACTCCAAGATTCTTTGGGATGAAGACAGAACCTCACAAAGGACACGTGATTGTCTTGAATATTGAGAGGGGGATTATATATAGTATATTATTTTACAGCATATTAAAACTTTATTTTTAAGAAGGAGAGAGACAGAATCATTGTAAATATCCTGATTATTACTGTTTCAATTTTTTTTATTACGGTTTTATCCTACAATGTTGATTGCTAAATGTACAGTGTTTTCTGATCTACTATTATTTTTATTGATATAAATGAATGATATGATATATATGAATGATATACTAAATAATATAATATACTGAATAATAATATGATAAACTTTTCCCAGAGATGGGTTGTGGCTGGAAGGGCATCCGCTGCATAAAACAAATGCTGGATAAGTTGGCGGTTCAATCCGCTGTGGCGACCCCAGATTAATAAAGGGACTAAGCCGAAAAGAAAATGAATGAATGAATGAATATGATAAACTGATTAATACTATGATATACTGAATAATATGATATATTAAATAATAATATAATATATTAAATAATAATATATTATTTATATTTTTGTTTAATTACTATATGTATATATCTTTATTTTTACTACTACTATTTAGTAGAGAGAGAATCATTGTAAATATACTGATTATTACTGTTTTAACCTACAATGTTGATTGCTAAATCTGTTCCTAAACTTAACCAGCAGGTGTTGCTGTAGACAAACAGTTTTACTAGTTCCCTAAAATTATAATATATATATTAAAATTGTTCAAACGTGTACTGTACACAATTTAATAATGTAAGCTAACAGTGTAAATACCATTTTAATTGCAAATCTTAATGCTTGTGCATCGAAAGTGTGTGCCCATCTGATGTGTTTGTGTGCGAGAGAGATTCTTAAGGTGAATGGCCAGAGCCCAAAGCAACTATTAAATATATTTTATCTTTTGCATGTCAATAACACAAAACTTGGGCTGTATGGATTTCCTTATTCCCTTCACCTTGTTTTTATGCAACACTCACACTTAGAACAAAACAAGAATTTCGTTGATATTAGTTATGCTTTAATAATAATAATAATAATAATAATAATAATAATAATAGTAAAACAGCAAAGAGGTTTTTAATGCACCTCTTGTTCCCTTTACATTGGGCATTGTGTGCGTGTCTGACCATGAGTGAATTATATTTTATCTGCACAGCACGTTTCCCAATACACCTTTTTTTTCCCAAAGAAATTCTTTTTTTTATTTTTATTTTTTTTTAGAAGTGCATATTTAGCAGTTTAGCTCAAATACTCATATTGTGTGTGTGTTGTATGTGCTGAATTCCATGAATGTTGACGCAACAAAGAGTTTTGGTACTTATTGACCCCTGCTGTGCTTATTACACACCCTGACTGAAGCAGACTACAGACTAATGTGTGCGTTTGTGTTGTTCAGAAGAAAGGATAAAAAATTTTCCAAGCAGCTTTTCTGATTGTACCTACTACATCCTACTGCAGTAACCTAGGCATTCTTAATCTCTGACCCCCACCCCCCACATAGAAAGGGCAGTGTCAGACGGCACCCGCCACCACAAGCAGAGTGCTTTCTTTTAATATTTATCTTTGTAACTCATTCATTTTCTTTTCGGCTTAGTCCCTTTATTAATCAGGGGTCGCCACAGCAGAATGAACCGCCAACTTATCCAGCATGTTTTACGCAGATGATGCCCTTCCAGACACAACCAAACACTGGGAAACACCCATACACTCTTGCATTCCCACACAAACACTACAGTCAATTTAGCATATTCAATTTACCTATACCGCATGTCTTTGGACTGTGGGGGGGGAAACCAGAGCACCGGCGGAAACCCACGCCAACGCCAGGAGAACGTGCAAACTCCACACAGAAATGTCAACTGACCAGCCAGGGCACAAACCAGCGACCTTTTTTGCTGTGAGGAAATTGTGCTACCCGGTACAGCACCGTGACACCTTTATTTATAACTATAAATTTTTATAAAGCTGCAGTGTGGTCAGTTACTGGTTATAGTTGTCTTGCTGATTTGTTTGTCAATCGAGACAAAACAAAAAGTACTCAACAAAATCAAGTTAACTGTAAACAGATACATTTCTTTAATTATTCAGCTTCAACGTAGACTGAACAGTTTCTCAGTTGGAACAAAAAAAGTTAATTATTGATCATAATACATTTAATTTACAAAGAAATGTCAATCCAAACACAAGGAAATCTGTTAAACAAGCGTTAACAATAGCATAAACAGCCAATTGACTGAAACTTGGAAACAGACTAGACCACTGAAACAGGCTGTACTTAATGTCATGTTTCAGTCACACCAAGACAAAGACAGTGTTTGCCACACAAACCAAGAAAAAAACCCTGACTTCAATAAATAAAGAACACAATTATATGTTGAAACATTTGCCAATGGTTCTCAACATTTTATGGACATTTACAATTCATGAGTAGAATAACATCTGTAGCAAACATAACTAGATGACACTTGATTGATTTGCTCTACAACCTAAACCAGAAACCTCTTATCAGCAATGTGAAATTTAGAGCTATTGTATTTTACAAAACATGTGTCTCTAATTGGTGACTAAATAATTTTTGGGATGAGAGTCTGCATAAAGTTTTTGTAGAACAAATCATTCAAGAATTATCTTTTTGAGAATTTTCATTTGCTATGTGTCACATTTAGTGTTCATTAGCTTACGATCACTGACTACTGATTTACTGAAAGATCACAAATGCTCACTGATGAGTCATTACCCCAATCCTTAAGTGAAAACCCAACATAGAGGGGATGAGCAAATGTGGTCTGGATTTGGTGCAGGAGGGTCATTTTATCAGAGACACTGTAAAAGGACACCGTTCCTGCTGCTTGATCGAGAAACACTCCAATTTTGGAGATGAAGGGAATGTTTGTCTGTTTGTTATTGTGCCACACACAAAGATTAGCTGCTGGAAAGTCACATTTCCAGGACATGTTGTTAAAGCCAAAAGTTTCTCCTTGATTCTTGTAATATGAGAATGCAATAGAACAACCTTTTCCTGCCAACTGAACTTCAAAATAACAGCGTCCAGACAGTTGTTCTTTACATGACACCTGGTCACTCCCATACCCATAACTATAACGCCCATCGCACCTCGTCACAAACTTGTCGTTTTTCACAGTAAGGCTACCAAAGACTGATGAGCTATTCAGATGCAGATCAGAGGAATCTGTTGATAAAAATAAATTAGAATTAGGCCCAGTTTACACTAGTGCGTTTTCGTTTTAAAACGCATAAGTTTTGCTATGGTTACGCCATCTGTCCACACTACGCCGGAGTTTTCGAGCCGCGAAACGGAGCGTTTTGGAAACGCTGGAGAGGCTGTTTCATTCTAAAACGCTGTTGCTCCATCTCAGTGTGGATGTGGGAAAACGGAGACCTTTGAAAACGGAGGCGTGGCTGCTGAGATTCGCTACGTGATTGGGGCTTTTGGGTCATTGCGTATCCTTCCCTTATTCGTCAAGTGCACATGGCTATAACGCCACCGGAAGACAGCAGACCAGCCTTCACTGTAAACGCTGTATTTTCGATAGCCATAGATGTTTTATATTCACTTGTTACTTTAAGTAACAACTCGACCTCGTTGTCTGTCCACAAAAAGACCTCTCTTGCTTTCTTTGCCATCGCGTTCATCGTTCAACCAGCGTTTGTTGACTAACAATAACCAAATGCCGAGAGAGACATATGCTTCCTGTTTATACTTGAACGCGCATGCCCAGAGTGCGCAAATGGTCACGTGATATACGTTTCTGGTGGAGTAGTGTGGAGGCAGATCTGTTGAGAGACGCTGGGTGAAACGCTAGTGTGGACGCGGATCGTTTTCATGCTAAAACACCGTTTTAAAACTCAAACGCACTAGTGTAAACAGGGCCTTAGACTGATGTACTACCAAAAACACTTTTGCATCATGTATTAACTTTTACAACCATTTAATTAATTTGGCCCTATCTAACAAATATAATTATTTTATTAATTAAATATTAATATTTTATTAATTGTTTCCCATAGTTTGTTGTTCACAAGTGTTTATTTAAACATTTGAATTGCATTATGGACCCATGATAAATTCTCAAGACAGCTAAACCCTACAAATTGACATTAATATTATGTGAAACCAGTATATATATATATATATATATATTGTAAAAGAAATACATTGTAAAAGAAATGACAAGTAGTACTGGCAGCTCATTATTAAGTTTCTGTTCCTGCATTTGCAAACAACTTCACCACAGTTCATAACTTTATTATTCAGTAGCTAATTCGTATGAATTTGGACAACCACAATTGGATTTGTGTGCATGTGTTCATATAAAAATTGTACATTATCAATTGAAATTGTATTATTCTATATGAATTAGCCAATGTATTGACAAGGTGTAAAATAGTTACTTTCCTTGAGAGATCGGGCTGTAATTTACATTACCAATTAAGAAAATACTTGTATATGATTTTAAACAAGTAAAATAACAATAAATGTACTTTAATCTGTTGAACATTAAAAGTTATCAAGGCCCCATAATGCAATTTGAATCGATGCCTGGAAAACTACTATAAATCACAAGCAGAAATTTTTAGTGTAGAATCTGCATCCTCTAATTCTACTGACTTCAGCCAGAAAAAAATATTTTATGTATTTGATTTCAGCACACATTTATACTGCGTGTAAACTGCAAAACATCTTACATATCAGGAACTCTTCTCTGGTCTTGGGTTGAGATGGAAAATCTAAACAAAATCAAAACATTGAGTATAAATATTCTGACAGTGTTTTTGTTTATTGTAATGTAATGTGTACTTATATAGCGCATTTATTGTGTATGACCATACACCCAAAGCGCTTCACAATCATGGGGGGGTCTCTCCACACCACCACCAGTTTGCAGCATCCACTTGGATGATGCGACGGCAGCCACAGGACAACAGCGCCAGTGCGCTCACCACACACCAGCTATAGGTGGAGAGGAGAGATGGTTATACAGCCAATTCAGTGGATGGGGATGATTGGCAGGCCATGATGGTTAAGGCCCGAGAGGGAATTTGGCCAGGACACCGAGGTTACACCCCTACTCTTTATGAGAAGTGCCATGGGGTTTTTAATGACCACAGAGAGTCAGGACGTGAGTCGGCGCCCACTGACAATATAGTGCCCCCTTCACTTTTACTGGGGCATTAGGACTCACACAGACCACAGGTTGAGCGCCCCCTCCTAGCCTCACTAACGCAACTTCCAACAGCAACCTAGTTTTCCCATGTGGTCACCCATCCAGGTACTGACCAGGCTCAGCCCTGCTTAGCTTCAGTGATCAACCGGTCTTAGGCTGCAGGGTGATATGGCTGTGGCCATATCATTATTGTGGGATTTAGAAAAAAAAAAGTTGACTTACACTCTTTGGTCTTTTTATTATTCACCATTACATGGACTGTGGGAACTGTAAAGAAAATCATGTAAATTGTGTCAATCAGTCTGCATGCTGTATATTGTGAAATATGTTATGAAACAATTTTTTATAAAAAATCTTTTTTACAATTCTGCTTTTAATTCCTTCTTGGCTTTGATTTAGAAGTTATCAATATAGGCTCATTCTGAAAACGTAGCCCATATACATGTCTGGAGATCGCAAATTATGTAGTATGTATGGCTGCATTTCGTCTATAAAACCAACGCTACAGGGCGGTATGACGTTGTTCATTTTCTCGCTTGCCTCCGTATAAACAGCTTTCCTGCTGTAACCAATTTGCTGACTTGAGACGCAGAGAAAAGTTGACCACAACGAGTTTGAGTCAGGTTGTGGCGATCTGTTCATCTTTAGAAAATGTATTTGTTTGACGACAGGGTTCGAGTCATGTGAAGAACTGCAAAAAAACATAGCTACTGGGCCGTATTTGGTGCTCTCCAGAAATGTATATAGCAGTACATTTTCAGAATGAGTCTGTATTGCAAATTACAATTGGAAAAAAGGAACTAGTTAGAATTAAACAGATAAACATCTTTAAAAGCTCTCCCACCTTTCTCCGATATCCTGACAAAGTCTTCTTTACAGAGATCATCCAGTTGGCTTTTCATCTCACTGATAATTGTTCTTATTTCCTCATATGTCGGAAGTTGGCTGACAGACATCTTGGACATGTCTGAACACCAGTAATGAGAAAGACAAAAGAAATTCTGCGCATGGAAATAAAGAAGAAAAAAAAAATCCAGTATTACAAAAAAGGTCTCTGACTTCAGACTTTGTCTCTTTCTGACATTATAGCTCAGTCACTTTCGTTGGTTGAAATAACATGTTTATCCTTCTGTTCCCACTTAAGATCCACTCCGTGTTCATCTACAGTCTCCTTAGAATAATTTTCTTCTCGACTGACTGATCCCCTCAAATTTAAGTGGGCCAAGTTGGATGTGATTTTGGGTCAAGCAATCAAACTCAAAACAGCCTTCAAACAAACATTTTCTAAATATGAAAGGACTGCTACCTTAATGACATGGATGTCATCCTTGACCTTTGAAAGCTTCTCCAGGTCATCATGCTTCTTCTTCAAGTAACTGATCTCCTGCTCCAGTGTTTTCACATGTATTTCAACTGCGCTCACTTCTGCTTTCTCTTGAGCTCTGATCAGGTTTGTGATCCCAGCTCGTCTTTTTTCCAAGGAGCTGATCAGATCTGTAAAAACCTGCTCACAGTGACCCACTGCTGCCTCTGCAGAGCGCTGTTAAATGACAGGGGAAAAAAACATTGAGTCCTCTTTTCTAACCGTAAGTTAAATCAAGATGGCAAGTTAATTAAGTTAAAAAATTATTTGTTCTTATAACTATAGAGCACTATAATCACTCAGTTTACCTTATGGGAGTCCACAGCTTGTTTTAATTCTTGCACCTTCATCTCACGCTGATGCATTTCCATTTGTAGGCCATCCTGACTTTTCTTAAACTGCACCTGTGCCCCAAGAACCAATGAGGTTTGTACATGTGCATCAAGCAGGTTGAGCAGTTTGTGGTTCTGTTTATGTTTGCTGATTGATTGTTTATTTGTAAATGTCTTTAATATGTCTTCAGAAGACTTGAATTAAATCATTCAACTCACCCGGGTTATTTTATTCTTAATATCTTTGAGTTTGAGCAACAGAAACCTCTAAAACTTAATCAAAAAGATATGAATTTGCATTTCAAAAAACAACTTGCATTTGGACCAACATGAGGCTGATAAAATTATGAAAGCATTCATTATGGAGTAAGCCAATAACTCAATCTCAATAACTTATATGATCTGTAATTTCTAATACATTATGTCCAGTACTTCTGCATAAGTGGCAGACAAAACTCTTGTTTGACATGAGTTACTCCAGACTGTCATTTGTTTTAAATTACAATAAAAGATACTTATGATTATGCTAATGACGTTTGCCATTATGGTCCTGAACAATACTTTAACCACATTATTTTAAACATCATAGATGACCAGGAAGCTAATGAAAAGAAAATAAAGTTTTATCTGATATATTTTATCTATATATTACTATTATACTATTTTAATCTATATATTTTATCTGTATTTGAGCGAGAAATTTTACTGTCTATTTCAGTCAACTGACCTGGATGTTTTGTCGTTCTGCTTCAGGTGAAGTCATTGTATGGTTCTGGTGGTTAATCAGAGCACACTGCATACATATCAGCTGTCGATCTTGACAACAGTACAGTTCCAGAGGTTTATGATGTTGAGAGCAGATCTGTTCCAGTAGACGTGGTGAGGCATTGGCCAGTTTGTGCCACTTCAATGCAGGAGATGTACAATGAGCTTGGATGTGAGATTCACAATAAGAAGCCAAACATGTTAAGCAAGATTTGAGAGCTTTTAGTTTGGTCCCAGTGCAGATATCACACTTCACATCCCCAGATGTAAAAACAAAACTCAAAACAGGAGAGACAGATGCTGTTTCTTCAATCTTCATTTTCTCCACAACTTCAGCAATCACAGTATTTTTGCTGAGAACTGGTTTTGGGGTGAATGAATGCCTGCACTGGGGACAGCTGTAAATGCCCTTTAGATTTTCCTGATCCCAGAAAATATTAAGACAGTCCATACAGAAACTGTGACCACAAGATGTAGTGACTGGACTCTTCAGAATATGAAGACAAATTGGACAGTTAAAGACATTTTGATCATCCAATGATTCTGCCATTTTGCAGCTGTAAAAAAAGGTAAAGAAAATGACAAATGAGTCAAATTTCAGTTGAAAGCTTGAAAAAATAAACAAAACTTTAAAAATATTAATTATTGCTACTATCCACCTTACTTTGCAACAGAAAGTACAAAGTATTGTATTAATACTAATGTTAACGACCACTTTGATATCTTTAAATACCTAAAAAAAAATATCTAAAAGAAAAGCCGAAGCCTCGTACATTTGAGTAAAACGGTGTGGTGCTCTTACGTTAAATAGGCATAATGTATGCAGTTATATACAGGTACACTGCACTATTGAATCAATTAATGTAGTTAAACACAATAAAAATGACAATTAATTGTCGGCTAAATTAAAATTGAAAATAATTCAGAACTCTCTAATCAAATTAAACCCACCACGCTTTTCTTTCTCTCAATTCTCTAACAAACTGACATGACAACGAGAGTACCGCATTTCTTGTACTTGTCATGACACACCTATTCAAAAACTTGAGGTTCAACTTCGGTTCCATTCAACTTCAATGTTTAGTCACTACAGTCTGGGCAATACTTATATCCCGCTTAAAAGAAGCGCCAAAGCTATTTCCTGTTTGAAAATTCCTGCGAAACAATACGGGTATGGTTCCCCAAGGCTCAAGTCGCGTTTTCCATAATGACAGCAATCATGTCACCTGCTCCACACAGCTGCTTTGCAGAAATGATGATAAGAGAAAAGAACAGCAACACCTGGTGGTCAAAACATGCATAAAAACAGCTTTCACAATCCGATGCAAAAGTTTTGTTAAAACTATGACTTATTTATCTATCAAATGTAAATGCAAATGCTTCATCATTTATACAATTAAATATAAAGCGTCTGCCTAATTCTTTTATCAGTTTTTAGGGTTTTATTTGTCCTGTGGAGGGCTCAGCCAAACAGGCCAGTAAGACCAGTAACTATTCCTTTTCATTTTTACAAACTATACACACACTAAACCACATATTCAAATCCCATTTAGTGTGCAATTACATTATTATTAATTGTTTTTTAGTTTAACCCATTTAATTTGTTTATTTATTGACCATACACCCTTAAACTATGCTCAGTGTGTGAACTTGGAGGATGCAGCCCATTATGAAATGAGACACAGTTTATACCTAACAACTCTTCCTCAAACATTTGGTTTGGTGATGAAGATGATCATTAACAACGTTTCATTTAAAAACAAAATAATTTAATGTCATTCATTCTGATCTCTTTCTCTATCCCTCACGCACACATTAGTGCTTAAGAGAGGGGTCTGGCTGCATATTGGATGCAGTGTAATCTGAGCTGCATCCAATGCTTTTTTTAAAAGCCTTACCTAACCCCACCCCTAACCCTACCCCTCACAGTGACGCCACTAGCTCAATTGAGTGCATTATGTCAGACATTGCATCGTGAGAGATGCAGTCTCAGCTTGCATCATAAAGGCTGCATCCAAATACAATTGGCTTAAGAAGCAATTACTAATTGACAAATCAATGACAAAACAGTATATGATTAGCTTGAAATGTGGTGTAATTTAAAATGTTTTGTGATTATATAT